>JASEVX010000301.1:0-204939 GCA_031761405.1 Serripes groenlandicus | reverse complement strand
ATTGAACCCTCTTTATCATAGGCGCTATAGTAGGCCCAGGTGAGCAATATAGGCACATAATCTTGGCCTTTCTTGTTTAAAGATAAAGGGATATTTGGCCTTCTTGCTCAAAATATTTACATCCTGTCTGTTTGCACAGGGTTAATTAAATGTACTGAACTGCATATGCTTCCTTTAAGTAATGCTTCAAAATGATTCGTTAGGGTTAGGCGTACACCATTGCTGGTGGCGCCCTTTGTGTTAAACACTTCTACTGGCTGAAGAAGGAATTATTAGATAAACAATAGTGTAAGGACACGTGTAGTTTTATTATTCGAGCGGATACATACAATAATACAAATCATGACATTAAACGAAAATGGTCATACAAAGTTACGAAATGTAATTATACGAAATTAATCAACATCCCTCTTTCTTACAAGAAAATGAAAACATGTCAGTTTTATATTTTCTAAAATGCATGTCATGAAATTAAATGTATCAAATACATCTCAATGTTATCAATATATAACAAGTTGCATTTATCTATATTAACCGAATAACATTGACAGTTTTTTTTAATTGTTAACATTCATAATTCAAGATGTCTAATATCAACTTAAACTTTCATTAACTGTCCCTTTTTATATTTAAAACTAAAACACTTAAAAGTTCAAACTACTTGTTTAAGAGATGATTATTGAATCATGAAGAACACACACACACAATAAATGCTTCTATAGCACAAGTTAGTCTCTGTTATCAATTGAAACACAATTCATGACTAGAATATTGACTAGAATTTGACAAAGTCCTTGAGGTATGTTGGTTCTCTTGGTTCTTCGTTTAGGACTATCGCGTACCACGGATGGTTGGTTAAATGGGTGGCTGATCTTCCACTGACGCGGTTTCACTGACCATAAGGTGTTTGTTTGTATTGGTGGATTGGCAAAAGTTGGTACAAGTGTTCATGTCATTCGGAATATGAACTATGATTTCGCGATAAGTTGATTTGTCGTGAACGTTGACCTCTATTTTGGTAGGCTCTTGTGTATACGGTTCGTCTGTATATTACACCGTTTTGATCCTGGACAGTGTATGTTCGATCACCCATTATGGCGGTGATTTTTCCCTTGTCTCCAGTTATCTCCCTTCTTATGTTCAAAATAGACACATTGTCCTATTTCTAGCAATTTCCATTGGTCGCGCTTTCTTATCCGTAACATTTCTTGACTGTTTGTTTTTCGCGACACACGTTTTCATTCGGTTTCATTTGTTTTCGGATTTCAGGTAATACTGAGCGCGTTGTCCTGCCAAACAACATTTCAGCAGGGCTCTGCTTGGTATCCTGGCGCGGAGACTTCCTTAGCTCTAGGAGTTGCCTCATTTTGATCGCGGTTATCTTTTAATGTCTTTTTGATCATGTTTTGTATTGTTTTCGCGGCAGATTCCAGCTTTACCATTTGCTTGTTGATGTCCTTGGGGACGACATTATTTGAGCTATGCCCCCAGCTTGACGCAAAGTTACTAAATTCAGTAGACGCGAATTGCCGGACCCACGTCTGATACTATTGTCATTGGTATCCCGAATCTAGCAAATTGTTTCTTCAGTATTGCGACAACTTTTGCGCTGTTTGTCTTTGTCATCAGGTCTACTTCAATGAAGTTTGAATAGTTGTCTACCGCAATTAAGTTAGTGCCTGCCTTCAATTTCGAACAAATCTTAAACCAATCTTATTCCATGGTTTCGATCCATCGGAGTGTTGTTTTATGTTTAGCTTTCTGTTTGATTACAAGGCTTCACTTCCTGACAGATGTCGCATTGATCTGCCATTTGCTTTATTGCAGTGCTCATCCCTGGCCAAAATACAAGTTCCTCGTGCTCTAACGAAGCATGCTATCATACCCCATATGTGCGGCCATGAAGTCTATGTTAAATATCCTTTCTGAGTGACTTAGGTATCACTATGGCTTCACCCTTTAGAAACATACCGTCTTGATGGCTTAGTGTATCACGCATGTCGTAGAACATCATTATGGAGAGTGGTACATTGTCTTTAGTCTCTGGCCATCCCTCCGTAATGTATATTATCAACTCTTGCAAGTTAGCGTCATTCTGGTATGTCTTTAAACGCGTTTACATTCAAGATCCTTGGCCTAACATCAAATTTCAGATCTGAATCTTCCAAATATGCCCTACTTAGACAGTCAGCTATTTCCAGGTTAACGCCTTTTATGAATTCAAATTCTACGTCGTATCGGTTGAGTCTCATTAAAATGTCTTGTAGACGTTTAGGAGCTTGGCTCAGTGATTTTTTCAATATGGCTTCCAGCGGCTTGTGGTCATTTTGGACTATTACTTTCATACCATATGAATATTGATCAAAACGCTTCTTTTTCGAGTTGAGCCCAGTTTCGTTCATTTGATTTTAAAGATCTCGACGCGGATTCTACTGGCCTTCCGTCCTGAAGTAATACTGCCCCCATACCATTTTTGCTACCTGGATCAGTACTTGTGTGCTTGGATAACAGTAGGCGAGTAGGACTACTGTGGCTTCTGTAAGCTTTATTTTAATCTTTTCAAACGCGGCTTGACATTCAGTTGACCAATGCCATCTCACTTCTTTACGTGTTAGAGCGCGTATCGGTTCTTGAAGCGATGCTAAATCAGGCATGAATTTGGCCATCTACTGAACTTTACCGCAACACGACTTGACTCCCGAGACATGTGTGGATGCTGGCATTTCTATAATTGCTTGGATTTTGGTGTTGTCAGGTTTTACATTTCTTTCGATATTTTGAGACCGTGAAACGATATTTCACTCAAACCAACAACTTTCTTGTCTTCATTAAGAATGACGTTTTGCTATTTACACCGTTTTTCAAGTGTTCTTAATTTCTGAAGATTATCAGCTTTCGCTTCAGAGTCGGTCTCACCACACCCTACAACGATTTCATCGTCCGCGATTGTAAATATGCCGTCAAGGTCATTCAGTGCCTCATTTATCTTTCGCTGGAAGATCTCGCTAGATACTTTCAGACCAAATGGTACTCTGCTCCATTTTTATCGTCCAAAAGGTGTTATCATTGTGGTAAGTTCACTTGTATGAGGCGCTGTTTTACTATTTATTCCTTATTTTTTGATATCAGGAATTCGATTTTTTGATATCAGAAAATCATTTTTTGATATCAGAAAATCATTTTTTGATATCAGAAAATGGATTTCTTGATATCAAGAAATAAAGAGTATTTTTTGATATCAGGAATTCGAATTTTTGATATCAGAAAATCTATTTTTTGATATCAGGAATTCGAATTTTTGAATAGGCAGAACGAAATCTTGTAAGAATGAAGAAGAGAAAAATCGATCATTTTTTTCGGCCAAAATCAAGTAAATGACCCGCGGATATTGGTTATTACAACATAACTGATTCATCCTTTTATTCTAAATTTGTATTACACAGTTCAACATTTGATTTTGACAGTTTGTTAGTTATGATTTTGGTGCGATTCAAGATTTTGACGCTATTATTTCGTTCATAAAGTTGACTGAGTTGGTGATGGAAAGATTATTAAAAAGTTAAGTTAAGCTAAAACTTGCACAGGCAGGCGAGTGCAACACTCAATTCCCAATCCTGCTTGCCCTTTAACAAATCACAACCCATCCCCACAATATATAAACTCTGCAGCAGAAGAATTTAAAAAGAAATCTGATCAAAGATACAGAAAATCATATTAATTGGAATTCTAATCATTGAATATAGTTGAAAACATTGTTGCAAAAGGAGAAATTGCTTGTTATGCTTATTCTGCATCAATGTTTTCAAAAGTACGTATGCAGATGGGAAAGGTTTAAATAAGAAACACTTTTTTAAAATGATAGTCAGTTGGCTATTCTAGAATATAGCGTCTTAAATAATAATGACAAAACTTTCAAAAAACAAGAAAAAGATCTTTATAATTTAATTGAAAATATATTTAATCAAAGTTGGGAAAGTATAGTAGTTGTCTCTTTCCGTGCTTTTTTTATGAGAGTTAGCAGTATCAAATCACAGGAAAAACTTATGGGACAGAGTTGACAAATAACACATTGACACAATATCAGATTTAGGCTTTGTTTCTGTCAAAGTGCAGAGCATACATTTTGATTAAAAGTTTATTAAAAAAAAAACGATCGCAATTCTACCTTCAGTACCCTCAGTACTTTGATTATTCGAGCGGATACATACAATAATACGAATCATGACATTAAACGAAATAGTCATACATATTTACGAAATGTAATTATACGAAATTAATCAACACTTTGACCATGTGGACTAACCGGTCTTAACTTTCAATGTCCAAAATTAGAATGTCTAATTATTTACGTATTGTTGCTAATAATCCGCTGTAGAATGTACGAAAATCAATTTTATAGTATGGATCCTACATTAAGGGGAAATGCCATTTTTCTATAACTTAGGGCGAACTTATTTCTAAGAACTATTTTTGAAAAAGTATTAAGGTTATTTAGAGAATGAATTTACTACAGACCTTTTCACCTTATAAACTGTCTCCGTGGCCTTCTAATTTCACTCTAAACCCCATTTTAAGACAGTTTTCTCCCTAAGTGCTTCGCCTTCAGTAAAGACGAATAAACGATTCCCCCCATGTCGCTAAAATTTCCCTCAAGTCGGTTTCTAACTATAAAACCAGCATAATGACGAAAATTTTAAATTACATGTCTTATATTTAATGAATATTTCTTATGATAAGTTTATTGTACGATTTTCTGTACAGAAGACAAACAGCATCTACCGTTTCTGCAATTATCTCTTAATTAAAGTGAATTATGTATCAAATAAGTATGTTTGACCTTACTTTCCTACGCTACTCTTTTTAGGTCTATGGGATGGCATTGTTCCTGGCGTCCATTGATATTGATGACCAGATCAACTACAATGATCAGATGTGATCAAGACCAACTAGCAGACGCCATTGATGACCAGGTATGATCCAGACCAACAAGCAGACGCTAGTGAGGACCAGACCTACAACCAGACGCCAGTGATGACCAATCCAACTAGCAGACAACATTGATGACCAAATGTGATCCAGACCAACAACCAGACGACATTGATAACCAGCTGTGATTCAGACCAACTAGCACACGCCAGTGAGGATCAAACCTACTACCAGATGCCAGTGATGACCAGATGTGATCCAGACCAAGTAACTGTGTTGTTATTAAAAGCTGCCTTTAGTTAGACTTTGATACGGAAGCATTTACTACATAAGACAGTATCATCTCCTTGACAAATTTAATTCATAGTGTATGGTATATTCGCCTTAAGTGTGCAAAATACCGTCTAAAAAGGTATGATAGTATTTCGTGACGTAGTGTTCTTGTTAAAAGTTTGTTTCCATTAGCCAATCTACGGCCTTTGTGTTACAAAGTATTGTATATAATAATGCAGTTAATTGTTCAGGTAGTCGTTCATTTCCAGTTTATAAAAAAAACCTTCGTCACTTTTATTATATTCGGTATACGTTCGCCTAAATTGTTAGTTTTGTGGTTTCAAGTTATGATTATTATTCCGTTACGTTCAGCGCTGGCATTTGCCAAATTATCTATACTTTCAAACGGAAGCATTGTTTAGATTAGACAGGAGCAACTCTATGACATTTTAAGTTATATAGCATATTCCCATAAGTGGGTTATGTGTGCAAGATGCCGTGTGTAAAGGTATACTAACATTTCATCACATTTAAACATTGATTTATGTCTATAGCTCAGAAGTACGTACCGCAACCAACAGTAGCTATTACTTGTCAATAGCAATAGTGTTATTATTAAAAGCTGCCATTAGTTGTAAAATGTACGTCTTCTGTGTTACAATGTATTATATATAATAATTCAGTTAATATTGTATTCGCCTTAAATGTGCAAACTACCGTGTATAATAGTATGATAACATTTCGTGACATTGAAATATTGATTACCTATGTCACATTGTCATATTTATTTCCACAACACAGACGCACGTACAACCAGCAACAACAGCTATCACATTGTCAATAGTAATAGTGTTCTTGTTAAAAGTTGGTTTCGGTTAGTCAATGTACGGCATTTGTGTTACAATATATTATATATTATAATGCAGTTCATTGTTCCAGTAGTCGTTCATTTCCAGATTATGAAGAATCTATACTTTTTCTACATAAGACAGTAGCCACTCCTTGACATTTTATTTCATACCGTATGGTATATCGCATTAAGTGTGCAAAATACCGTCTAAGAATGTATGATAATATTTCGTGACGTAGTGTTCTTGTTAAATGTTTGTTAAATGTTTGCTTCCATTAGCCAATGTACGGCCTTTGTGTTACAATTTATTCCAATTTATCGGATACAATAGACGAATCTGATACTTTGAGTTAGACACCTTTCTCAGATGACTCGAATGTAAACATTCCTCCACGTGTTAATGTTGACACTACTATTGATGGTAACGGGCGTCGTCTGCTTTCACTATGTAAATCTACCAGTCATATTATCGCGAACGGACGACTGCATAGTGACGTACCTGGTGGATTTACTTATAGTTCATTACGTGGCATGAGTACAGTCGATTATTTGCTATTAAAAGTAGAAGATATTCACGTTTTAAACAATTTCAAAGTTTTAGACTGGAATGAATTTTCCGATCACTGTTGTTTATATTTTTCCTTCATAAAAAGGAAAAATAGGAAATGTAAAAATAAGTCATCAGCTGTTTTTGTTGATAAATTAATATTTGATGAAAACAAAGTGACACATTTTCAACAATCATTACTCAACAATATTGAAATACTTAACCATACAATGTCTAATACAAATCTAGTATATGACCATGTAGATAGTCTTACTGACTTTGTATCTAAGAATGCAAACTCCGCATTTAATAAACGTTTTACATAGAATAATAAAAACAATGTTAAACCAAAATGGATTGATCAAAATTGCATTTTAGCAAAAGATATTTAAAAAAAGCTAAAATAAAATTTAATGAAATTAACTCGGATGAAAAAAGACACACTTATTTAAAAGCTAAAAATAAATACAATAATGCAAAACAAAGAGCCAAGCGAAATTTTATGAGAAATGAAGCTATAAAATTAGAAAATATTGCAAAATCTGAACCACGGAACTTCTGGAAGTCCATTAAAAAGTCATATAATCAAGAAAAAAAGAATCAGGATAGTCCCATTAAAATTCAAGACTTTTATGAGCACTTTGAAGATTTATATGAAAATGTTAATATAAACGATCGAAACGATAACAGCGACTCTAATACCACCCATATTGCCGACGTGGAGTTAGACAACCCGATTACAATGGCAGAGCTTTATTAAATATCGTCAATCATTTATTCGAAAATTCCACATATCCTGAGAAATGGGCATTGGGTTATATTGTACCTATATTTAAAGGTGGAGTCTCGACTGACCCTAAGAATTATAGAGGAATAACGTTAAATAGTATTCTTTCAAAAGTATATTCACAAATAATCTATAATAGATTGAAATTATGGAATGAAAAAAATAACAATATCAATAATTGTCAATTTGGTTATCAAAAAAACAAAAATACAGTTGACTGTATATTCATATTACATTCAATTATTGCTAAAGTTTTAAATTCAGGAAAAAAACCTCTATACAGCTTTCATAGACTATGAAAAATGTTTTGATAACATAAATAGAGCTTTCCTGTGGCATAAACTAACTTGTCAGGGTATCAGTACTAAAATGATCAATGCACTTAAAGCTATGTATTCGTCTGTTAAGTCTGCAATCAAATTCAACGATGAAATATCTGCTAGCATTGATTCATTGACAGGTGTCAAGCAAGGCGATTCAAATTCAAGTTTACTTTTCATAATGTTTGTAAATGACATTCTTAATAACATAAATTACAATCTTGACGGAGTGTTTATAATAGAACAATTACGGCTCTTTCTGCTGCTGTTTGCTGATGACCAGGCTCTATTTGCAACATCAGCATCAAGCTAACAATCGATGCTAAATGACATTGAATATTATTGCAATAAATGGAAAATGAAAATTAACATAAATAAAACCAAAGTCATGATCTTTGAAAAAAGTAGAATCCCGACAACACATGACTTTTTCTTATATAATGAAAACGTTGAAATTGTAAATTGTTTCAAATACTTAGGAATTTATTTTTACAAAAACGGTAATTGGCTAAGGTCTCAAAAAAGCTTAGCTGAAAATGCTTCTAGATCATCAGATGGTTTAATTTCTGTTTTCAACAAATTTGAGTTCAGTATAAATAAAAAAAAAAGTGAGTTATTTGACTGTATTTGGTAGTATTACCTGTCATTCACTATGCCTCTGAAATATGGTCATACCATTTAGGCACAGATGTAGAAGGTATACACAACAAATTTTGTAGACGCATTCTATGTGTTAGAAAATCAACCAATATATCAAGTATATATGGAGAACTTAGAAGAGTACCTTTAAGAATTATAAGACAATGTAACATGATCCGCTATTGGTTTAAAATACTAAAACTAGCAGATAATAATATCACTAAAATTGTATACAATATGCTTAAAAATGATGCTAATAACAATCTTACTTATACAGGACTTAATTGGGCCCATCATGTTAAAATTCTTTTACAATCACTAGGACATACTAACTTGTGGATACAACAAAACAGTGAATTAATACAATTTTGTTCATTAAAACAACGCATATTTGATCAATACTACCAATCTTGGTATTCAAACATTAACAATTCTGAGCGACTGTCCTATTACAGATTATTCAAACATTCATTCATCAAGAAGATTACTTAAACAATATACATGATAGAAAATTAAGAATAGCATTATGCCAATTTCGAACATCATCTCATAATTTAGAAATAGAAAAAGGAAGGCATCGTAATATCCAAAGATCAGAAAGAACTTGTAAGTTATGTAATCAAAATGTAGTTGAAAGCGAATACCACTTCCTTCTCGTATGCCCCTTTCTCTATATTTTGCGTTCAAAGTTCTTAAACCCGTGTTTCTGCAAGTGGCCAACAATAAACAAATTTACAACTCGTATGTCTTCTTCAAATAAAAAAGAAATCTTTAATATTGCTAAATTCATCTATTATGCTAATAAAAGAAGAAATGAAGCTATCACAAATAATTAAACAATACATTCTGTTCTTATATACTAACAATCTCTATATACAATCAATATAATTCAACATATTTTAATAGTTACCTTAGCTAGCCTGTAGCATACAAATTGTGCTATTCATATGGATTTTTAGATCATTTAATAACAAACCTTCTCAACACTATCTAACTTATTGAAACTACATCATCACATTACATTATATTCTCTGTATTTTGCTATTTGTACTGCTTGTACATGATTGCAAATAAAATATTTTGTATTGTATTGTATTGTATATAATAATGCAGTTAATTGTTCAGGTAGTCAATCATTTTTCGATTATAAAGATCCCCTTAGTCACTCCTTGTCATTTTAACTTATACAGCATTGCCGGTTCGCCTAACATAAGCCGAATACATGTATACAGTTATGGTAACTTTGTGACATTTAAGTTCATTCCTTTCCTTTCCTGTCTGAGTCAGTTGTCACGTAAGCAAGCAAATCGGGCAACCGTGTTCATAACTTCGCAATAATATTATTATTGTTAAAATTTGCGTTTCGTAAGCAGACGTTATATTTGTGATCTACGATGTGTTGTATATAATAAATAAGATAATGCTTTTCTAGAAAGTTATTCATTTTCAGATTAAAAAGAATATTTTATATTTAACGACAACCAGTGTTTATTATTATTATTATTAGCTCCACTGGCTGAAAGCCAGTCGAGCTTATGTCATGGCGAATTGTCCGTTGTGCGTGCGTGCGTGCGTGCGTGTGTGCGTGCGTGCGTGCGTTAACTTTTTTCCTTTAAACGACTTCTTCTCCATAACCACTTGGCCAATTTGGTTGAAACTTCATGGGAAGCATCCTCTCAATGTCCTTTACTAAATTCCTTCAATTTTTTTTTATCCATTCGAAATTCTGGTTTCCATGGCAACCGAAATAAAAAAAATAGTGAGAACTTAAAAAATCTTCTTCTCCAAAAGTGTCAGGCCGATTTTCAAATAATTTTGTAGAAATGTTCCTTGGGTGACTCTTTATTAGATTCCTTCAAGAAATGTTGATTGATTGAAAAACATGGCCGCCAGGGGGGCGGGGCTATTTTGCCTTATATTGCAATAGTGAAAACTTAAAAAATCTTCTTCTCCAAAAGTGTTCAGCAGATTTTCAAAATGTTTTGTAGAAATGTTCCATGGGTGACCCTCTATCAGATTCCTTCGAGCCATGTTGATTGGTAAAAAAAACATGGCCGTCACAGGGCGGGGCTATTTTGCCTATATGGCTAAAGAGAAAACTTAAAAAATCTTCTCCTCCAAAAGTGTCAGGCCGATTTTCAAATAATTTTGTAGAAATGTTCCTTGGGTGACCTTTTATTAGATTCCTTCAAGAAATGTTGATTGGTTGAAAAACATGGCCGCCAGGGGGCGGGGCTATTTTGCCTTATATAGCTATAGTTAAAACTTAAAAAATCTTCTTCTCCGAAAGTGTTTGGCTGATATTCAAATAATTTTGTAGAAATGTTTCTAGGCTTACCCTCTATCAGATTCCTTCAAGCCATGTTGATTGGTTGAAAAATATGGCTGCCAGGGGGTGGGGCTATTTTGCTTTATATGGCTATAGTGTAAAATATCCTCTCCTCCGAAAGTGTCAGGCCGATTTTCAAATAATTTTGCAGAAACATTCCTTTAAGCCTTCGTGGTTGGTAAAAAAAATAGCCACCAGGGGGCAGGGCTGTTTGTAGATTTTATTTTTGCCTTATGGCCGTGGAGCGATACTGGCCCTCTTGGGCCTCTTGTTATTATTATTCGGTACATTTTCGCTTTATGTGTTAGTTTTGTGGTTTCAAGTTATGATTATTATTCCGTTACGTTCAACGCTAGCATTTGCCAAATTATCTATACTTTCAAACGGAAGCAATGTTTAGATTAGATAGCAGCCACTCTTTGACATTTTAAATTATACAGCATGTTCGCATACGTGGTCTATGTGTGCACGATACCGTGTATAAAGGTATGATAACATTTCATCACATTTAAACATTTATTTATTTCCATAGCACAAAGTTACGTACAGCAACCAACAGTCGCTATTATTTATTACAATAGTGTTGTTATTAAAAGCTGCCTTTAGTTAGACTGTCATACGGAAGCATTTACTACGGAAACATTTACTACATAAGACAGTAGCAACTCCTTGACATTTTAATTCATACCGTATTGTGTATTCGCCTTAAGTCAGTAAAATACCGTCTAAAAAGGTATGAAAGTATTTCGTGATGTGTTATTGTTACAAGTTTGTTTATGTTAGCCAATGTACTGCCATTGTGTTACAAAGTATTATATATAATAATGCAGTTAATTGTTCAGGTAGTCGTTCATTTCCAGATTATAAAGAACCTCTTAGTCACTTTTATTATATTCGATACATTTTCGCCTTAAGTGTTAGTTTTGTGGTTTCCAGTTATGATTATTATTCCGTTACATTCAGAGCTGGCATTTGCCAAATTATCTATACTTTCAAACGGAATTAATGTTTAGGTTAGACAGAAGCAACTCTATGACATTTTAAGTTATATAGCATGTTACCATAATTGGGTTATGTGTGCAAGACGCCGTGTATAAAGTTATGATAAAATGTCATCACATTTAAACATTTTTTTCCATAGCACAGAAGTACGTACCGCAACCAACAGTACATATTACTTGTCAATAGCAATAGTGTTATTATTAAAAGCTGCCTTTAGTTAGAAAATGCTCGGCATCTGTGTTACAATGTATTATATATAATAATTACCTATGTCATATTGTCATATTTCTTTCCACAGCACAGAAGCACGTACAACCAGCAACAGTAGCTATCACTTTGTCAATAGGTAATAGCGTTTTTGTAAGTTGGTTTCGGTTAGTCAATGTACGGCATTTGTGTTACAATATATTATATATAATAATGCAGTTCATTGTTCCAGTAGCCGTTCATTTCCTGATTATAAAGAATCTATACTTTCATAGGGAAGCATTTACTACATAAGACAGTAGCCACTCCTTGACATTTTAATTCACACCGTGTGTGCAAAAAACCGTCATATAAGATATGATAATATTTTTTGACGTGGTGTTCTTGTTAAATGTTTGCTTCCGTTAGCCAATGTACGGCCTTTGTGTTACAATATATTGTATACAATAATGCAGTTAATTGTTCAGGTAGTCGTTCATTTTCAGATTATAAAGAACCCCTTAGTCACTTTCATTATATTCAGTACATTTTCGTCTTAAGTGTTAGTTTTGTGGTTTCAAGTTATGATTATTTTTCCGTTACGTTCAGCGCTGGCATTTGCCAAAGTATCTATACTTTCAAACGGAATTAATGTTTAGGTTAGACAGAAGCAACTCTATGACACTTTAAGTTGTATAGCATGTTTCCGTAAGTGAGTTATGCGTGCAAGACGCCGTGTATAAAGGTATGATAACATTTCATCACATTTAAACATGTTTTTCCATAGCACATTGAATTTTTTTTTTTTTTTTTCCAAACTTTATTTGCCACGTCCATAGGTATGGAGAGGTCGTGGCCAACCTCTCTCATACCTTACATCAAGATTTTTCAAATTTATCATAAGAATAAAAACATACATACAAATGTTTTTTTAAAAAAAGTTTGCGTTTTTTTTCATCTAAACCCCAATCATGCTGAATTGTGTTGTATAACAGTTTTTCTCTGATTTGCAGATCATATCATTTTTTTATTGTTCATTTCATTCTTTGGAGATTTTCTAAAGCTTAATTTGTCAAAAAAAAACCACAAATACAAACCCATAACTCATTGTACATATGTACAATCTATTATTGGTCTATACTGTGTTCAGATGTACATGTATGCACATTGAAATATTGATTATATTTGTCATATTTCTTTCCACAGCACAGAAGCACGTACAACCAGCAACAGTAGCTATCATATTGTCAAAATTGAATCACTACTGCCATATAATGAGTGTTATTCCATTAGTGAATAACTCGGGTTGTTTGACGGCCTCCTTAGAATGTTACTATCGGTCGGGTATATTTCACGAGGCGGAATTTCTCACGTTTCACCGGCATCTTCATAATTTTGGATAGGAAATAATTGCATATTTATCGTCAAAATGAAACGAAGGGCCACGAATAGGAAGACCCCGGCTCCAGACGCAGTTCCGGTTTTGGCCACGAAAAGGAAGGTTCCAAAGGCTGTTCCAGTTCCCACCACGAAAAGGAAGGCCACGACTACAAATGCGTTTCCGGTATTGGTCAATGTGCCAGCAACAGAGCAACAAGAGATGCCAACAGAGCCTCGACCAGCGCCACAGGAGGCTGCGGGCACTGAAGTTCCGTCGATGTCGGCAGAGATGGGCGGCTTTTTGCAGAATCCAGACATGGGTAAATTTTTTAATCCAATCAGTGTCAAAAGTGTACACGCCCAAATAGGGTCCCATGTCTCCCAGAATTTAAGGGAAAAAATTGTTTTGGGGCAATATGTTGACCTCGGTGCTCTTTTACAACAGGGTGCCGGGGCGGAGCAGCAAACAACCAGGTTGTCAATCGACAATTTGGGACAACTTGTCGCGTCTCAGCCCTTTTCGAAGAGAATAACCTCTATTGAGGTATGGTCGGATGCATTCATAATTTTTTCAAGCATCTACTTGTCAGCCCACCCAGAAAGGGCTCAGGACCTGCTTAAGTACTTGGCGACTATTAGAGCTGCGGCCAAAAGGCATCTGGGTTTAGGTTTTTTAACATATGATACTCAATTTCGACTTCGGGTTGCCGACAGCCCTCTATATAGATCGTTTGCAGAGGTGGACCAAGAGCTGTGGCTGCTCTGCATGGGCCCATCTGCTATGGTCAACCAGGCGGTTAGTACTACTGCTCCAAGCAAAAAATGTTATGACTTCAATTACAGAGCCTGTTCTCGTAATTTCTGCCCGTTTGTTCACCAATGTTTAATTTGTAGTGGGAACCATCAATCCCAAGTCTGTAGACGACCGGCTAGTTTTGGACAGAACCAAAGGCAAGCCAGATGGCCAGGTCCGAGACCATCCAGATACCAGTTTAGGAACTCGGCGCCAAGTCAGGCACCAAATCAGTAACGCAGATTTACTGCACCATAATTCCTTAATACATACAGATCATTCCCCCATTAATATTCCAAAATTGATAACATTCATTGCCAATTATGACAATTTTCGGAATGCCCATATATTAGTGAATGGTTTCCGGAATGGTTTTTTTAAAATAGAATTTAAAGGCCCAAGGGTTGCATGTGAGTTTAAGAATTTAAAGTCGGCTTTCGATCAGGAGTGCCATCTCTTAGATAAAATAAATAAGGAAATATCCCTAGGTAGGTCCTTTCCCCCAACCACCATTTTCAAATCTGAGGGTTTCCCCAGTGGGCGTTGTACCAAAGTCGGATGGGGGATGGAGAATGATAACTCATTTATCCTATCCAATAGGTTCAAGTATTAACGACGGAATAGATGTTTCTTTTTGCTCGGTTCAGTACACCTCGTTTGATAAGGTGACTGATATGATTTATAAGTTAGGCCCATCAACACTTATTGCAAAGAGGGATTTGAAATCTGCCTATCGCCTGTTACCAATTCGCACTGAGGATTTTCCATTATTGGGTATCAGAGTAAACAACAGTTATTATGTTGATAAATTTCTACCAATGGGTTTAAGCCAGAGTGCTGAGTTATTTGAGAAGTTTTCTACTTTTCTACATTGGCTGGTGGCCAAAGAGGCTGGTGATGGTAATCTAGATCATATGCTGGATGATTTTATCTTTGCTGGAAAGGCAAACTCATTAGACTGCCATCATTTAGTAAACACATTTGAGTTCCTTTGCTTAGAATTAGGCGTTCCCTTAGCAGTCGAAAAGTCCATTAATCCAACCACGGTTATGATATTTTTGGGGTTGGAAATCGATACTGGGCAAATGGCCGTTCGTATACCTGATCATAAGGTGGAGGAATTCTCTAAATTGCTCTCTGAACTATCCAGTAAAAACAAAATAACATTACGCCAGCTACAGAGCTTTGTTGGAAAGTTAAGTTTCTTTAGTAGGGCCATTCGTTCAATTCGGGCTTTCCTGAGGAGATTTTATGATGCCATGAGTCATTTAAAGAAGTCCAACTACGCATTTCTAAAGGCATGTTAGAAGACATGAGGGTTTGGAAACGATTTTTACGTGATTTTAATGGTATAACTTATATCCCACCTTCCCGGTGGTTTACCAACGAGGACTTGCAATTGTTCTCGGACAGCGCTGGTGCAGGTCATCTCGGGGCAGGCTGTTACTTTGCCGACAGATGGAGTTATTTCCCATGGCCAAGGGAATGGGAAAGTTCATCAGCTTTAAAGGATCTCTCATTTTTGGAGATGGTTCCTGTGTTACTAGCTTTATATCTCTGGGGGCCGAATCTTGCAAATAAAAAAGTATCATTTAACATAGACAACGAGGCTTTGGTGTGGGTCGTGAATAAGCAATCATCAAAGTCAAAGAGACTCGTGCAATTGGTCAGACCTTTCGTCCAACTTTCTATGTCATATAATATTGTTTTTAAAGCTGTGCATATTGCTTCTAAGAGTAATTGTATAGCCGATGCTATTTCTCGTCAGAAGTGGAAAAGATTCAGGGTATTAGCACCAAACGCTCTATTGGACCCAGAAGCCATACCCCTCGTTTTCCGACATCTGATCTCCGGTCTGAGTCTAGAAGATGGCTAACTGCTTCAGTGGCGCCAAACACAGCTAGAGCCTACGACACTGGTTTAGCATCCTTCAAAAAGTTTCGCGCTATGTACCAATTGCGCGAGTTTTGGCCCCCACCAGTGGAGCATATCTCCCTTTTTGTTTCCTATATGTCCCTTGAGGGTTTCAGTCATAGAACGGCTCATCTTTATTTGTCAGCTATCAGTTTTCAGTGTAAAGTATCACATTGTCAAGACAATACGAAGCATTTTCTAATTGGCAAGCTTAAAGAGGGTTTCAAACGTAGTGGGAAAGATAAAAGACTAAGGCTGCCTATTACTCTTTCATTGATGGGAGGCATTCTGACTATGACTTCAGCAGTTTGTCGGGATCATTATGAATCGATCCTTTTTTTCAGCAGCGTACAGTTTAGCCTTTTTTTGGTTTCTTCCGAGTAGGGGAACTTACAATTCACAAACAAGGGGTAGTCGATTTAAAAGTTTTGTGTAATCAAGATATTAAACCCATGCATGACGGGGCCATTCTGGTGTCCATTCGCTTCTCTAAAGCCGTGGTCACACCATACGTAGTTGACCGTAGTGGGGAATGACCGTAGTCGGCCGTAGTTGAACGTATGAAACGTAGTTGAACGTGGTTACACGTAGATAACCGTAGTTCAACGTAGTATTGAACGTAGTTTGAACTTATGATTTGCCCGTAGTAAGCACATAATTTTTCAATATGTTCAAACATTGGTTACGGTTAAGTACGTTGGTGTGACCCTACTGTGAGCGTAGTTTGAACGTAGTTGACCTTAGTTAACCGTAATTGACCCTACTTGAACGTAGTTCACACGTAGTTAAACGTAGTTGTCCGTAGCTACACGAAGTGATACCCTAGTTAACCCTAGCCATTATGCTCGAATTTACTTCACCGTACTTCTACCTAGTTGGCCGTATTTGACCCTACTTCACCGTAGTTCACACGTAGTTCAACGTAGTTGTCCGTAGCTACACGTAGTGATACCCTAGTTAACCCTAGCCATTATGTTCGAACGTACTTCAACCTAGTTGACCGTAGTAACACTACGGCAGACTACGTTTCAAATGAACTACGGTCAACTACGTGCATGAACGTAAGTGTGACCATGGCTTTAAACGTCTCTTAAATTAGAACGCACGGGGGCTAGTATATGCCCTGTCAAGTCTTTGCTACAGTACCTTGAATTTCGTCCATCAGTTCCGGGGCCACTGTTCTGTCATTTTAACGGTAAACCACTTACCCGTTACCAGTTCTCAGCAATATTACAGAATGCCTTGAAAGCTATCAATCCCAACCTCTATGGATACAAATCCCATAGTTTTCGCTTGGGGGCAGCTACTAGGTTAGCCCAAATGGGTTGGTCTGTGGAAAAAATTAAGGAAGCTGGCAGATGGGCTTCAAATGCTTACAGGGCGTATATATGTCCTGAAAGGGACGTCAGGTCGTTGCCGCCTTTGTCGTAGTAATTATACTGCTTTTACTTTTAACATACATTTACGAATAGGTTAATTTGAAATTATTAGTTCTCTTATTGTTAGTTAATACGGAGCGAGTAATTTCAGCTGTACCTCAGATCTGGCTGGTTGGTTCATCTTTGATTAGAAGAAGTTTTCTAGTAGTAAAACGGTTATATCTGTTTTGTTATGATGGTATATTTAATCCTGGATTTAATGATACACAAAATATAAGTTGATATGATGATGTTTAATTCATAGAAGCTGGGCGGATATACCTTTGGATACACAATGCATTCTGGTTATAGACATGAATATATTTAGACTAGCAATAGAACAATATAACATCTCCCTTCTTTTAAATGTTATACAATTAACGAAACATATAACATTACATAATCAATACGATTCCAAAATAAAACATTTTTCAATAAAATCACATGTAATCAATGAACAGTTCTTATCTACGCTGGAATTTCGATGTATTACAGTATAGTAAAGTTTACTTTTTCCAGTTATCACTAGAGTATAATGAATTTGGTTTCACAGTGCGACCGTATCGGGTTACATATGGCTGGGAGGTAGATTGGTTAACGATTTGTTTATTGTTTTCATCTAGAGGTTGCTGTGGGGAAATTTGTGATTTTGATGTGTAATTGTCTAAAGCGGGTCGATCAGGTGTTTCTTGCTGTAGAACAATATTCGGCATATTTTCTGTGATGTCGAGGTTTTCATTTGTGGGCAGTAAAAAGCGTCTGTTTCTACGATATATTGCACCATTCTGTGTTTGTACAGAATATGATCTATTCTCGTGTTTGTCAAGAATAACAGCTGGTAACCATTTACCTTTCATTTGAACTCTAACTGATTGACCTGTTTTGAGGGATTTCAAGGGTTTAGCTGTTTTATCATAGTTTTGTTTTTGAATCAAGAGAGAGTTAAATAACTTGGTTTGGATTTCTTTTGAATCAACAACTTTCGGGTCAAGGTGTTTATGTGTTGTAGGCAATATTGATCTTAAACGCCTACTCATGAGTAATTGAGACGGGGAATACCCACATTCCAAAGGGGTATTTCTATACTCAGGTATAGCCAAGTAAGGATCTCTATTATCACTTATGGCTTTGCGAAGGATACGTTTGACCATTTGATTGCGCGTAGAGAGGACTTGAAGTGGTATGATCGAATCCCCACTCCTTTGCAAACTTTGCAAACTGATCCGATGAATATTGTGGACCATTATCACTGATAATTTTGTGTGCAATTCCATGTCTCGCAAGATGTGATTTAAGTTTGCGGATTATTGTCACGCTTTTCGTGTCTGGTAGTTTGTCTAATTCGAAGAATCGACTATAATAGTCAACCGTGACTAAGTAGTCTACGTTGTCAAGCGTAAAAATGTCTGTACCAATAACTTGCCAAGCATGGTCAGGTACTGGGTGTGGTTTTAAAGGTTCTTTCGCGTTTGAACTTCTATGTGTGAGGCATGTTTCACACTCTAAGACATATTCAGTGATACTTTTTGTCATACCTGGCCAAAACATCACGTCACGTACACGTTTCGTGCATTTATCAACACCCATGTGACCTATATGCACGGCTTCAATCATTGATTTACGCAAACTATGTGGAATAACTATTTTCTCACCTTTAAAGATGATGTCGTCAATTACAGACAGTTCGTCTCTGTGGTTCCAGTATTCAATAAAACTGGCTATACAGTCTTTCCGTAAGTCTGGCCATCCGTCACGTATGACTCGTTTAAGAGTACAGAACTGTGAATCTGTGTCTGTCGCATCTTTGACACTTTGTAGTCGTTAGTCGGACATGTTTAAACTAGATATAGTATGTATATGGACATCAAGTCCGTCAGACAAGTCTGGGTATGTATCTGTAAGGTAGTGTCTTGAAAGAGTATCCGCAACTGGAATACTTTTCCCGCTTAAATGTTTGACCTCAATGTCATACTTCTGTAGCTGTAATAACATGCGTTGCAGTCGTAACGGGGCAGCAGATAAAGGCTTTTTCATTATGGCCTCTATAGGTTTATGGTCAGATTGGACATACACGTGTCTACCATACGTATAAGAATGAAACCTTTTGCATCCAAATACTATGGCCAATGTCTCCTTTTCTATCATTGCATAATTTTGCTCCGTCTTTGTCAATGATTTTGACGCATAAGCGATAGGCTTGTTATCTTGCAACATAACAGCTCCGATACCTGCCTGGCTTGAGTCTACCTGTAATGTCAACGGCTTTTTAGGGTCAAAATATGTCAACACAGGGCTCTTAGTAATTATTTCTTTGACCTGTTTGAACGCTTGCTCCTGTGGTTTGTCCCATAAAAAGTCTACGTCTTTCTTAAGAAGCGATCTGAGAGGGTGTGTAACCTCTGCCAAGTTTGGTGCGAATTTAGTAAGATAGTTAACCATACCAAGTATAGTCTCAAACTCAGATTTGCATAATGGTGCTGCCATTTTCTCAATAGCTTTAACCTTCTCAGGATCAGGCTTGATTCCGTCAGAGCTCAATATGTGACCAAAATATGAAACTTCTTGCACACCAAATACACATTTGTCAGGATTGAAACGTATACCTTTCTCTCTAGCTCTTGAGAGAAGATTACGTAAGTTTGTGTCCATTTCTAATTGTGTTCGTCCTGTGACCAACACGTCGTCAACAATAGCCGAAACACCAGGTAAACCATCGATTGCCTCGTCTATTTTCTGTTGGAACACGTCTTGTGAACAATTCAAACCAAACGGTAATCGCAAATAGCGATATCGACCAAATGGTGTATTAAAAGTCGTCAAGTAAGATGATTGGTTATTTAACTTAACACTCCAATATCCTGGCTTAGCATCTAGGACACTAAACTATTTTGCACCTGAAAGCTGTGAAGCAACGTCTTCTAACGTCTTCATAGGATAATACGGTCTACGTATTGCATCATTGAGGGCTTTAGGGTCAAGACATATGCGTAGCTTACCCGTCTTTGGCTTCTCAATGACAACTAGTGAGTTAACCCAGTCGGTTGCTTCTGTCACTTTTGTAATTATGTCATTTTTGACCATACTGTCAAGCTCGTCTTTCAGTTTGTCACGTAATGCTAGTGGTACCCGTCTTGGTGGATTGACCACTGGCACTGCATTTTCTTTAAGATGTATTGAACAAGTTCCAGTAAACAGTCCTACACCCTTAAAAAGATCAGCATAGTCACTGACTATGTTCTGTTGCGTACTGTCAATAGCGTATGTAAGTTTAATCAATTCAAGTTCAATTGAAGTACCCAAACTTAATAATGGCTGTGTGTTTGACTCGACAACATAAAACGTCGCATTAATATATCTACTTTTGTAGGTACACGGCAAGTCTACAGTACCGACTACATTTAATGTATTGCCTGTATAAGAGGTCAGTGTGTGATCTGTAGCTGATAGCGGACCGTGTAACTTGAGCTGCTTATAATGGCTAGTAGGTAAAATATTTACCATAGAGCCAGTGTCTATTTTAAAACTTATGGAATGTTGGGATGGGCCGACCAACAACTTGGCATGCGCTTGTGAAACCATATTATTACCTGACTTTTTAACAGTGTCAACATAGAATGAGTCTTCATCAGAAGATAATTCCTCTTTTAAATTTAGTTCAAGCACAGGTTTGCTACCAAAATCCTTTTTTGCGCGGCAGCAAGACATGTAGTGGTTCCATTTTTTTACAATAATGGCACTATTTCCCTTGTGCGGGACACTTGGACTGTCGGCTATGAGAGTTCCCGCAATTTCCACATTTCTTGTTGCCTTGAGCATGTTGGTGAGGCTGCTTAGAAGTGTTTTGATCATGTTGTCGATACTGCCTAGAAGGATAACCCTTTGTCCTGGCTCCTTGTTTGCGAATAGCAAATGCCTGTTGTTGAAGGTTGTTATCTCCGGTGGCTGCCATTGTTTTAAGTTGCTCTTTGGAGTATTCGAAATTTTGAGCAATTTGTATTGCTTTATCCAGAGTAAGCTTCTCTCCCTCGTTTATCAGTTTTTCTCTGATTTTTGATGACGAAGTGCCAAATACCACCCGATCTCTTATCATCACGTCCGTTTCCGCAAAGTTGCATTCTGTTGCGGCTAATCGAAGTTTTGTGACAAAAACTTCAATAGAGTCACTTGCTTGTGTAATGTTGTTAAACTTGAAACGAGCGAAAATTGGATTGAGTTTGGGCTGCACATATGTTTTGAACCTGTCCGTGTATGTAACAAGTTTTTTGGCTTGTTCGGCTGAAATACCTTGCCAAGTCTGATGCACATCGCGACCTTTCTCGCCTACCCAAAGAAGTAAATACGAAATCTGTTCTTCCTCGCTTTTTGCTTTAAGCGGTCCCGAGAAAATAAGTTCAGCATGTCTTTTGAATTTATCCCATGCTTGTGGTAAGTTACTGCTATCCCAGTCCATTTTCGGGATGGAGACTCCATACATCTCCATGGCGTGTTGTTTGGAATGTTAAACAAATATTTTCCTTTGAAAATGATTCTAACGTTTAAATTCATACTAGTAAGGCATATTGATCACCTAATTCCAAAATTGGTTTACTGCTGACACCATGTTTTGTTATGATGGTATATTTAATCCTGGATTTAATGATACACAAAATATAAGTTGATATGATGATGTTTAATTCATAGAAGCTGGGCGGATATACCTTTGGATACACAATGCATTCTGGTTATAGACATGAATATATTTAGACTAGCAATAGAACAATATAACAATATCCAGGGCTGAACATGGGAGTCCAGGCAGAGTTGTGGTGGCAAGGTTATGGGGGACTTACTTTGGAAAAGACAAAGGCTAAATTAGTTACCTTGTTGAAGATAAGGGACCCTCCTTCCTTTTTGCTGTTGCATGTCGGAGGCAACGACTTAGGCACCAAACCATTGAAGAAGCTACATTCAATTTCTTTATGTTTAATAGAGTTTTTGAAATCTAATTTTCCAAAAACTACTATTATATGGTCGGAAATCCTTCCACGAGAATGGTCAGGTAACAAAGGGCTAGACGCGGCTAGGAAGAGGCTGAACTCGTTAGCTGTAAAGCACGTAGGCTGATTAACGGGTTTTATCTCCGTCACAAGAATCTTTTACCTTTTAATTTCACCCAGTATGCATCGGACGGGGTTCACCTGTCAGAGGCCGGTAGTTATATTTTTGTTGAAAACATACGTCAGGGAATAGTTGCATTTTTGGGATAGGGGCGTTTCGCCACTATCTCATAGCGAAGCTGCTTTCGAAAAGTCGAATTTAAAGCTGCAACCGCAGTCCACATGTGTATACCTACACCAAAATCGAGTTTTGATTGGTTATAATCTGCCTTTTCAACGATTTCATTGGTTCGACCGAATCACAAAACCCTCCGCTGCATAAATTTATGAGACAAAATAGTTTCTATGAATGAAACTCACTCTGAACTATGGTTGACCTTAAGGTCAGTAGTGTGAGGTAACGTCGACCGTTCTGTGACCCCATTAGTTTACAACAGTCGACTTATAGAGAAATGTGCAAAGCACTGTAAATACAATTATTGAAAGGAGTTGAAACCATTGTGGCAAAAGTAGAAATTGCCTACGAAAAGCAATTTCCCCTTTTGTCACAATGTTTTCGATTGTCGTCTGCTGCACATGCGTCTGTAGGCGGAAAATGGTTACATCCTTCCCATGGAAGCGGAACCCTTTCCGTGATACTATAACAGTTCGAATATTTAAAATATATTGTTGAAAATGGAGCTATTGCTGACAATGAGCAATTCCTCCTTTTCACACAATGCTTTCAAACACGTTTCAAATTAATTCTTTTCATATTTAAACGTTTTACTATGGACGTTCTTTCCCTCTTTCTCCCTTCCGGACACATTTTGAATAACATGCTAGAGATGAATGATTACGAGCAATTTTGCCTTACATCAAGGGGAAAAATATATAGTTGAAACCTTTGTGGAAAAAGAGGAAATGGGTCATGATAAACAATTCTGCAGCCGTCTGCTGCTCATGCGTCAAAAAGCGACTGTAAGCGGGAAAGGATTGAACCGTTCCCGTTATAGCTACTTAGTTACAAACAAATGTTGAAAGTATATTTGCAAACGGAGCAATTGCTGACAATGAGCAATTTCTCCTTTTCAAACAATGCTTTGAAACATGAATCAAATTGTTTCTATAACCTAGATAACGAAAACATTTGTCTACAGTTATTATTTTAACCTTTGCCCCTTTTAGACACATTTGACTAACCTTAACAGATGAATGATAATCAACAAGTTTGTCTTTTTCCACAATGTTTTCATCACTATTCAAAATCATACTTTTATTAATTCAGGTCAATAGTTATGCCTTAGTTCAATGTTGTTTGCTGTATATTTAGTCTATGTGGTCAAGGTTAAGGAATACTGTAAACAAACTTGTTACAACATAATTCGTCCAAAGAGAGAGGTCCTACTGTGTATACATGCCATGAAATAATGTTAAAAACGGTCTCACCGCTACTGGGGAATTGTTGGTAAAACAGGTCGCGTTTTGTGTTGAATATTCTCATGTGTCGCTGTATGTAGACCCTACTAGGAAATAGAAATTAAATCTACAAATTATAGATAAGTTAATTTCAACATTGATTGATTGGGATTTAACGCCGTTTTTAACATTTCTTCAGTCATATCACGGCGGCCAGTTCACCTACAAATGTATTTCCTGGTTTTCTCAAACCAGTACTCCTCACAACAATCTTCCCAAGCAACTGGCTGCGTTTCCACATAGACTTAGCCATTGGTGAAAGACGAATGACGCATGTCGCATTGACTTTTGTCAAACGTCGGAAAGAAATTTGGCCGAATTTGTCAACACATCCGAGTTATAACCGCAAGGTCATTATTTATTTTATTATTGAGAAGCTTCTAGCGATTTTGGGACTAAAATTATAATGTATATGCATTTGCGTTAATTTAAGACTCAACGTTCATCAACGTGTAATATAGTCCTAGATGTATCTGTTGACAAATAAACTAAAAATGTAGTCTAAATAGGTTTTTGAAAATTAACCTTGACGGTCCGGTCCCGTTTCGGAGATACAATTAAATTGCAAATACTTTACAAATACCATAATCTAAGCTGACGTGTTTTGACGCATCGAACCAGTCTTCTGTAATCAATACTTGAGTTGTCTCCATCTGTAAAGCTTGGAGGTATAATCCGGCGTCCGGCCGGCTGTCTGCCTGAATGTGCATTCGTCCGTCCGTCATGGATTGCATGTATTGGTTAACACGTTGTTTCTGTATGGCAGATTTATTTCAAAGTGGTCACAAGTATACCCGTGTGATCAGGAGAACGGCAAAGTACTAGGTACATAACTCTGGTCTGTTTTTTCAGTTATCTCCATTTTTCCTTATTTAGTTCAGCGATTGTCTCAATTAACTTTCATTGTATCAATTTCAAACTTGGTTTGTATGTAACTTATGACCTACAGATTTGCAGTGCACCATTACCATAAATTTAGCATGCTGCGTTTGGAGTGTGTATATTTTTGTCTTTCAATGTTCTCCCTTATTATATGCAACACATGCGTTCCGTGAAATTCCCCTTTTCGTTAATGAGTGCTTCCCCAAGATTTGTACTTCGTCAAATCTAGTCTGTTTTTTAGGTGTAAACTCAATTTTTTCATTTCTTCGGTTATTGTCTCAATATATGTCCAATATATCAATTTAAGACTTGGTGTATAGGAAACTCAGAGCTGCAATTGTGCAGTGCAAAAGAAACATAACTCTATCATGCTTTCGATCGTCTTTCATTTATCAGCATGATTACAATATACATTGTTGATCTTTAGTGATTTCTGAACTAGAAATATTTTAATTAAGGGTAGCTGCTCGGGTTTTTTTTGTCAATCTTTTGTCCTTCGATATTTTGTTTATACAAGAAAAGGGTAAAACTTTGACAAATGAGGTATATGTTATTGGCAGGCAATATGTGTTGCTTCAAACATTTTTGGTTTGGTTTGTTTAAAGGTCATTGTTTCATTGTTTCAACAATGTTTGTCCATATGATCTATGCCATATGTTTTCAATTTACATATGCCCCCTATACCATCAGCGCTTTCAGCGCTTTGATTACACGGGGAGCTACCCTGGTTTACCTAATCATTTAACTGATTTAATGGGGTTACATTTAGTCGGAAGGGCGTGGTCTATGATGTTAATGGAATGTGCCTTGCTGCCGCTAAATTTTAGTGGGCGGGGATTTTTAAATTTGGCGGAGGAAATGGTTTTTTCAACCATTTCCTAGTGGCCAGCATCTGCGGCCCATAAGCGGCTAAGGTCATTTCATGAATGGTTAGGGCAGTTTGAAGTCAATTCTATGCTAGGGGTCACCAGGTTTTTCGGGACCAATTGTTTGTGTTTATTTCAAGGCGCCCTATAGCAATGTGCCGGTGCCAAGCCATGTTAGGGAAATTGTCATTTCTTGCGAGAATAAGTGTTGAATTTTGAAACTCCATCGTAACATAGGTGATGTGATTTTAGCCTGTTATACAGAATTGGGAATTGAAATCTGCAATTTGCAGCATAATGATTTCATTTGAATTTGTAGGATACAGAATTTGTTATTTACTCTGCAAGTTGCAGAAAACTTATTTCATTGGAATTTGTGTGATACAGAATTTAGAATCTACTCTGCAATTTGCAGCAAAATGTATTTACTTCCTATTTCAAACACATAGGTTCACGCCCTTCAAAACGCCAGTATTAAGGTCTTTATTTTATCGTTTTCCGTTATAGGATAACTGCCAAATATAACAGGTTTATGTTTTATTGTATTTTATATTTTTTGATTTAATAATAATCGTTTGTAAAAGTGATTTGTCTTTTCTTAGTTAACAGCAGCGCTCTCGGAGAAAGCGGGAGATTTGCTAATAATACGGACAGGACAGCTGAACATATGAGAGTGAAGTCGCCCCTATAGGATACCTTTTAGTCCAAACATGTTCTGCTTCCTGTCCGGCATTTAGGATGCCTGTCAAACAATGCAAAAAAGCATAGCCTAGAACCATTTTCGACTTATTAACATGGCTTGGGAGAATAATTTGTTTAAGAAAGCACCCTAGAAACATTTCTGCAAAAGTATTTAAAAATGAAGATTTTCCAAGTGTTTACTACAGCTATATACAACTTATAACGTGCTGATAAGGACGGAAAAGTAACATACGTTACAAAGCGCTCCCATCCAATATTTGATTATGTAGAGACCTCTTCTTCTACTTTGTTACTTTCTAGGGCTTAGTGCATCGCAGGCAAGTGAGGCCATCAAAATGGTAAAAACAACCAATTAGGCATACATTTACAAATAAAAATGAAATAAAAAACATCTTTGTTAGGCTGTGTATGACTGCAGACGGGACTTAAATCAGTCTACAGACGTGATCTGCGCAAGGTCCGGAGGAAGGGGGTTCTGATAGTCTCTGATAGTTCTAGGAAAAGACTGTGCTTGTACTGTTCATAGTACAGTGTTTGGTACATCTTTTATAGATGACAAGTAGTGAAAAATCGATAGACATACAAAAAAAACCAATTTGGTCTATTTATAGCTTATTGT
Source organism: Serripes groenlandicus (assembly GCA_031761405.1). NCBI lineage: Eukaryota > Metazoa > Mollusca > Bivalvia > Cardiida > Cardiidae > Serripes > Serripes groenlandicus. Next base: position 177,952 of record JASEVX010000301.1, on the reverse strand, counting down.
TAAAATGTGTTTGATGCCCCGCTTACTTTTGATTTGTTAATATTATTATTTATTTATATATACATATGTATATGTGTATTTATGTCTATATGTACGGGATGGATAAATAGAATGGTACGCAGGACAGGGTAGACGAGAGAGACAACCGATATTGTATATTTGACATTGAAGTTTATATGAAGATTTGCAAGGGGTCTTTGAATGCGATTTGATTTACACTAAAGTTAATTAGTACTCGTGTGAGACCGGTATGGCAAAATATGCGAATGGGTCCTGGTGTATTTCTTGAATATAGTGATCTAAGCTAAACCGATGGTATGGTCGGATACAAGAGAGTTTCTTCTACCATCAAATGCCAAATCAACCTAGGATCAGGCTACTTCTAAACGTTTGCGATGCGGAACACAAGTTGAATACGCACATTTGCGATCAATTTGGGTATCACACTGGTGTACTTTCTCCTAAATTAATCAGTTCACAAACTCATGGGATGGGACCTGGGAGAATCAACCCAGCTATGCGTTAGGACTGAAAACAGTAGGAAAGATGAGCCATTGCTAAGCATGATTTCAAAGGTCGTTTCGTTTGTATTGTTGGGTGTTTTACGCCGTTTTCAACATTATATATGTCAAATCGCACGCACTGTTCACATGCTCGTGCTTCCTGGGTGATTCAACCCAGCTATGCGTTAGGACTGAAAACAGTGTGGAACGAGGAGCCATTGCTAATCATGATTTCAAAGGTCGTTTTGTTTGTATTGTTGGGTGTTTTGCGCCGTTTTCAACATCATGTATGTCAAATCACACGCACTGTTCACATACGCATGCGTCCTGGGTGATTCAACCCAGCTACTCAATAGTACTGAACACACTGTGACAAAGGTAGCAATTGCCCGTCCTGCTTTCAGAAGTCGTTTTGTTGGTATTGTTGGGTGTTTTAGGCCGATTTCCACATCATTCAAGTCATACCACCCCGTCAGTTCACACACTCGTGATTCCTGGGTGAATCAACCCAGCTATGCAATAGACCTGAACACATTGTGGCAAGAGAAGCAATTGCCCGCCATGCTTTAAAATGTCGTTTTGTTTGCATTGTATGGGTTTTGATCTTGGAAGCGAGTTGTTCCATGACTAAATAAGTGTGGAAAGTGGCATAAAGTATAGGCATGTGGGAAAGGGTTAGAATCTGTTCACGGGTCTTCGCACCTCTGCAGGCCAAATCCCTTTCGGCGGTACAGTGAACGATTTTCCCATAACCCCGTTCCCACATGCATACACTCCCTACAAATGAACTATCGAAAACATTGTGGTAAAAACAGCCATTGCTCATCATGTTTTCAAAGGTCGTTTTGCTTGCATTGTTGGGTTTTTTAGGCCGTTTTAAACAGCATTTATCATAAATACCCCTCACTGCTCGCACACACATGCTTCCTGGGTGAATCAACCAATCTACGCGATAAGACTGAAAGCAGTGTGGTATAAGGAGCCATTGCTCGTCATGTTTTCGAAGGTCGTTTTGAGTGCACTGTACGGAGTTTTAGGCCGTTTTCAACAGCATTTATGTCCAATCACTCTCACAGTTCACAAACTCATGGGATGGGACCTGGGAGAATCAACCCAGCTATGCGTTAGGACTGAAAACAGTAGGAAAGATGAGCCATTGCTAAGCATGATTTCAAAGGTCGTTTCGTTTGTATTGTTGGGTGTTTTACGCCGTTTTCAACATTATATATGTCAAATCGCACGCACTGTTCACATGCTCGTGCTTCCTGGGTGATTCAACCCAGCTATGCGTTAGGACTGAAAACAGTGTGGAACGAGGAGCCATTGCTAATCATGATTTCAAAGGTCGTTTTGTTTGTATTGTTGGGTGTTTTGCGCCGTTTTCAACATCATGTATGTCAAATCACACGCACTGTTCACATACGCATGCGTCCTGGGTGATTCAACCCAGCTACTCAATAGTACTGAACACACTGTGACAAAGGTAGCAATTGCCCGTCCTGCTTTCAGAAGTCGTTTTGTTGGTATTGTTGGGTGTTTTAGGCCGATTTCCACATCATTCAAGTCATACCACCCCGTCAGTTCACACACTCGTGATTCCTGGGTGAATCAACCCAGCTATGCAATAGACCTGAACACATTGTGGCAAGAGAAGCAATTGCCCGCCATGCTTTAAAATGTCGTTTTGTTTGCATTGTATGGGTTTTGATCTTGGAAGCGAGTTGTTCCATGACTAAATAAGTGTGGAAAGTGGCATAAAGTATAGGCATGTGGGAAAGGGTTAGAATCTGTTCACGGGTCTTCGCACCTCTGCAGGCCAAATCCCTTTCGGCGGTACAGTGAACGATTTTCCCATAACCCCGTTCCCACATGCATACACTCCCTACAAATGAACTATCGAAAACATTGTGGTAAAAACAGCCATTGCTCATCATGTTTTCAAAGGTCGTTTTGCTTGCATTGTTGGGTTTTTTAGGCCGTTTTAAACAGCATTTATCATAAATACCCCTCACTGCTCGCACACACATGCTTCCTGGGTGAATCAACCAATCTACGCGATAAGACTGAAAGCAGTGTGGTATAAGGAGCCATTGCTCGTCATGTTTTCGAAGGTCGTTTTGAGTGCACTGTACGGAGTTTTAGGCCGTTTTCAACAGCATTTATGTCCAATCACTCTCACAGTTCACAAACTCATGGGATGGGACCTGGGAGAATCAACCCAGCTATGCGTTAGGACTGAAAACAGTAGGAAAGATGAGCCATTGCTAAGCATGATTTCAAAGGTCGTTTCGTTTGTATTGTTGGGTGTTTTACGCCGTTTTCAACATTATATATGTCAAATCGCACGCACTGTTCACATGCTCGTGCTTCCTGGGTGATTCAACCCAGCTATGCGTTAGGACTGAAAACAGTGTGGAACGAGGAGCCATTGCTAATCATGATTTCAAAGGTCGTTTTGTTTGTATTGTTGGGTGTTTTGCGCCGTTTTCAACATCATGTATGTCAAATCACACGCACTGTTCACATACGCATGCGTCCTGGGTGATTCAACCCAGCTACTCAATAGTACTGAACACACTGTGACAAAGGTAGCAATTGCCCGTCCTGCTTTCAGAAGTCGTTTTGTTGGTATTGTTGGGTGTTTTAGGCCGATTTCCACATCATTCAAGTCATACCACCCCGTCAGTTCACACACTCGTGATTCCTGGGTGAATCAACCCAGCTATGCAATAGACCTGAACACATTGTGGCAAGAGAAGCAATTGCCCGCCATGCTTTAAAATGTCGTTTTGTTTGCATTGTATGGGTTTTGATCTTGGAAGCGAGTTGTTCCATGACTAAATAAGTGTGGAAAGTGGCATAAAGTATAGGCATGTGGGAAAGGGTTAGAATCTGTTCACGGGTCTTCGCACCTCTGCAGGCCAAATCCCTTTCGGCGGTACAGTGAACGATTTTCCCATAACCCCGTTCCCACATGCATACACTCCCTACAAATGAACTATCGAAAACATTGTGGTAAAAACAGCCATTGCTCATCATGTTTTCAAAGGTCGTTTTGCTTGCATTGTTGGGTTTTTTAGGCCGTTTTAAACAGCATTTATCATAAATACCCCTCACTGCTCGCACACACATGCTTCCTGGGTGAATCAACCAATCTACGCGATAAGACTGAAAGCAGTGTGGTATAAGGAGCCATTGCTCGTCATGTTTTCGAAGGTCGTTTTGAGTGCACTGTACGGAGTTTTAGGCCGTTTTCAACAGCATTTATGTCCAATCACTCTCACAGTTCACAAACTCATGGGATGGGACCTGGGAGAATCAACCCAGCTATGCGTTAGGACTGAAAACAGTAGGAAAGATGAGCCATTGCTAAGCATGATTTCAAAGGTCGTTTCGTTTGTATTGTTGGGTGTTTTACGCCGTTTTCAACATTATATATGTCAAATCGCACGCACTGTTCACATGCTCGTGCTTCCTGGGTGATTCAACCCAGCTATGCGTTAGGACTGAAAACAGTGTGGAACGAGGAGCCATTGCTAATCATGATTTCAAAGGTCGTTTTGTTTGTATTGTTGGGTGTTTTGCGCCGTTTTCAACATCATGTATGTCAAATCACACGCACTGTTCACATACGCATGCGTCCTGGGTGATTCAACCCAGCTACTCAATAGTACTGAACACACTGTGACAAAGGTAGCAATTGCCCGTCCTGCTTTCAGAAGTCGTTTTGTTGGTATTGTTGGGTGTTTTAGGCCGATTTCCACATCATTCAAGTCATACCACCCCGTCAGTTCACACACTCGTGATTCCTGGGTGAATCAACCCAGCTATGCAATAGACCTGAACACATTGTGGCAAGAGAAGCAATTGCCCGCCATGCTTTAAAATGTCGTTTTGTTTGCATTGTATGGGTTTTGATCTTGGAAGCGAGTTGTTCCATGACTAAATAAGTGTGGAAAGTGGCATAAAGTATAGGCATGTGGGAAAGGGTTAGAATCTGTTCACGGGTCTTCGCACCTCTGCAGGCCAAATCCCTTTCGGCGGTACAGTGAACGATTTTCCCATAACCCCGTTCCCACATGCATACACTCCCTACAAATGAACTATCGAAAACATTGTGGTAAAAACAGCCATTGCTCATCATGTTTTCAAAGGTCGTTTTGCTTGCATTGTTGGGTTTTTTAGGCCGTTTTAAACAGCATTTATCATAAATACCCCTCACTGCTCGCACACACATGCTTCCTGGGTGAATCAACCAATCTACGCGATAAGACTGAAAGCAGTGTGGTATAAGGAGCCATTGCTCGTCATGTTTTCGAAGGTCGTTTTGAGTGCACTGTACGGAGTTTTAGGCCGTTTTCAACAGCATTTATGTCCAATCACTCTCACAGTTCACAAACTCATGGGATGGGACCTGGGAGAATCAACCCAGCTATGCGTTAGGACTGAAAACAGTAGGAAAGATGAGCCATTGCTAAGCATGATTTCAAAGGTCGTTTCGTTTGTATTGTTGGGTGTTTTACGCCGTTTTCAACATTATATATGTCAAATCGCACGCACTGTTCACATGCTCGTGCTTCCTGGGTGATTCAACCCAGCTATGCGTTAGGACTGAAAACAGTGTGGAACGAGGAGCCATTGCTAATCATGATTTCAAAGGTCGTTTTGTTTGTATTGTTGGGTGTTTTGCGCCGTTTTCAACATCATGTATGTCAAATCACACGCACTGTTCACATACGCATGCGTCCTGGGTGATTCAACCCAGCTACTCAATAGTACTGAACACACTGTGACAAAGGTAGCAATTGCCCGTCCTGCTTTCAGAAGTCGTTTTGTTGGTATTGTTGGGTGTTTTAGGCCGATTTCCACATCATTCAAGTCATACCACCCCGTCAGTTCACACACTCGTGATTCCTGGGTGAATCAACCCAGCTATGCAATAGACCTGAACACATTGTGGCAAGAGAAGCAATTGCCCGCCATGCTTTAAAATGTCGTTTTGTTTGCATTGTATGGGTTTTGATCTTGGAAGCGAGTTGTTCCATGACTAAATAAGTGTGGAAAGTGGCATAAAGTATAGGCATGTGGGAAAGGGTTAGAATCTGTTCACGGGTCTTCGCACCTCTGCAGGCCAAATCCCTTTCGGCGGTACAGTGAACGATTTTCCCATAACCCCGTTCCCACATGCATACACTCCCTACAAATGAACTATCGAAAACATTGTGGTAAAAACAGCCATTGCTCATCATGTTTTCAAAGGTCGTTTTGCTTGCATTGTTGGGTTTTTTAGGCCGTTTTAAACAGCATTTATCATAAATACCCCTCACTGCTCGCACACACATGCTTCCTGGGTGAATCAACCAATCTACGCGATAAGACTGAAAGCAGTGTGGTATAAGGAGCCATTGCTCGTCATGTTTTCGAAGGTCGTTTTGAGTGCACTGTACGGAGTTTTAGGCCGTTTTCAACAGCATTTATGTCCAATCACTCTCACAGTTCACAAACTCATGGGATGGGACCTGGGAGAATCAACCCAGCTATGCGTTAGGACTGAAAACAGTAGGAAAGATGAGCCATTGCTAAGCATGATTTCAAAGGTCGTTTCGTTTGTATTGTTGGGTGTTTTACGCCGTTTTCAACATTATATATGTCAAATCGCACGCACTGTTCACATGCTCGTGCTTCCTGGGTGATTCAACCCAGCTATGCGTTAGGACTGAAAACAGTGTGGAACGAGGAGCCATTGCTAATCATGATTTCAAAGGTCGTTTTGTTTGTATTGTTGGGTGTTTTGCGCCGTTTTCAACATCATGTATGTCAAATCACACGCACTGTTCACATACGCATGCGTCCTGGGTGATTCAACCCAGCTACTCAATAGTACTGAACACACTGTGACAAAGGTAGCAATTGCCCGTCCTGCTTTCAGAAGTCGTTTTGTTGGTATTGTTGGGTGTTTTAGGCCGATTTCCACATCATTCAAGTCATACCACCCCGTCAGTTCACACACTCGTGATTCCTGGGTGAATCAACCCAGCTATGCAATAGACCTGAACACATTGTGGCAAGAGAAGCAATTGCCCGCCATGCTTTAAAATGTCGTTTTGTTTGCATTGTATGGGTTTTGATCTTGGAAGCGAGTTGTTCCATGACTAAATAAGTGTGGAAAGTGGCATAAAGTATAGGCATGTGGGAAAGGGTTAGAATCTGTTCACGGGTCTTCGCACCTCTGCAGGCCAAATCCCTTTCGGCGGTACAGTGAACGATTTTCCCATAACCCCGTTCCCACATGCATACACTCCCTACAAATGAACTATCGAAAACATTGTGGTAAAAACAGCCATTGCTCATCATGTTTTCAAAGGTCGTTTTGCTTGCATTGTTGGGTTTTTTAGGCCGTTTTAAACAGCATTTATCATAAATACCCCTCACTGCTCGCACACACATGCTTCCTGGGTGAATCAACCAATCTACGCGATAAGACTGAAAGCAGTGTGGTATAAGGAGCCATTGCTCGTCATGTTTTCGAAGGTCGTTTTGAGTGCACTGTACGGAGTTTTAGGCCGTTTTCAACAGCATTTATGTCCAATCACTCTCACAGTTCACAAACTCATGGGATGGGACCTGGGAGAATCAACCCAGCTATGCGTTAGGACTGAAAACAGTAGGAAAGATGAGCCATTGCTAAGCATGATTTCAAAGGTCGTTTCGTTTGTATTGTTGGGTGTTTTACGCCGTTTTCAACATTATATATGTCAAATCGCACGCACTGTTCACATGCTCGTGCTTCCTGGGTGATTCAACCCAGCTATGCGTTAGGACTGAAAACAGTGTGGAACGAGGAGCCATTGCTAATCATGATTTCAAAGGTCGTTTTGTTTGTATTGTTGGGTGTTTTGCGCCGTTTTCAACATCATGTATGTCAAATCACACGCACTGTTCACATACGCATGCGTCCTGGGTGATTCAACCCAGCTACTCAATAGTACTGAACACACTGTGACAAAGGTAGCAATTGCCCGTCCTGCTTTCAGAAGTCGTTTTGTTGGTATTGTTGGGTGTTTTAGGCCGATTTCCACATCATTCAAGTCATACCACCCCGTCAGTTCACACACTCGTGATTCCTGGGTGAATCAACCCAGCTATGCAATAGACCTGAACACATTGTGGCAAGAGAAGCAATTGCCCGCCATGCTTTAAAATGTCGTTTTGTTTGCATTGTATGGGTTTTGATCTTGGAAGCGAGTTGTTCCATGACTAAATAAGTGTGGAAAGTGGCATAAAGTATAGGCATGTGGGAAAGGGTTAGAATCTGTTCACGGGTCTTCGCACCTCTGCAGGCCAAATCCCTTTCGGCGGTACAGTGAACGATTTTCCCATAACCCCGTTCCCACATGCATACACTCCCTACAAATGAACTATCGAAAACATTGTGGTAAAAACAGCCATTGCTCATCATGTTTTCAAAGGTCGTTTTGCTTGCATTGTTGGGTTTTTTAGGCCGTTTTAAACAGCATTTATCATAAATACCCCTCACTGCTCGCACACACATGCTTCCTGGGTGAATCAACCAATCTACGCGATAAGACTGAAAGCAGTGTGGTATAAGGAGCCATTGCTCGTCATGTTTTCGAAGGTCGTTTTGAGTGCACTGTACGGAGTTTTAGGCCGTTTTCAACAGCATTTATGTCCAATCACTCTCACAGTTCACAAACTCATGGGATGGGACCTGGGAGAATCAACCCAGCTATGCGTTAGGACTGAAAACAGTAGGAAAGATGAGCCATTGCTAAGCATGATTTCAAAGGTCGTTTCGTTTGTATTGTTGGGTGTTTTACGCCGTTTTCAACATTATATATGTCAAATCGCACGCACTGTTCACATGCTCGTGCTTCCTGGGTGATTCAACCCAGCTATGCGTTAGGACTGAAAACAGTGTGGAACGAGGAGCCATTGCTAATCATGATTTCAAAGGTCGTTTTGTTTGTATTGTTGGGTGTTTTGCGCCGTTTTCAACATCATGTATGTCAAATCACACGCACTGTTCACATACGCATGCGTCCTGGGTGATTCAACCCAGCTACTCAATAGTACTGAACACACTGTGACAAAGGTAGCAATTGCCCGTCCTGCTTTCAGAAGTCGTTTTGTTGGTATTGTTGGGTGTTTTAGGCCGATTTCCACATCATTCAAGTCATACCACCCCGTCAGTTCACACACTCGTGATTCCTGGGTGAATCAACCCAGCTATGCAATAGACCTGAACACATTGTGGCAAGAGAAGCAATTGCCCGCCATGCTTTAAAATGTCGTTTTGTTTGCATTGTATGGGTTTTGATCTTGGAAGCGAGTTGTTCCATGACTAAATAAGTGTGGAAAGTGGCATAAAGTATAGGCATGTGGGAAAGGGTTAGAATCTGTTCACGGGTCTTCGCACCTCTGCAGGCCAAATCCCTTTCGGCGGTACAGTGAACGATTTTCCCATAACCCCGTTCCCACATGCATACACTCCCTACAAATGAACTATCGAAAACATTGTGGTAAAAACAGCCATTGCTCATCATGTTTTCAAAGGTCGTTTTGCTTGCATTGTTGGGTTTTTTAGGCCGTTTTAAACAGCATTTATCATAAATACCCCTCACTGCTCGCACACACATGCTTCCTGGGTGAATCAACCAATCTACGCGATAAGACTGAAAGCAGTGTGGTATAAGGAGCCATTGCTCGTCATGTTTTCGAAGGTCGTTTTGAGTGCACTGTACGGAGTTTTAGGCCGTTTTCAACAGCATTTATGTCCAATCACTCTCACAGTTCACAAACTCATGGGATGGGACCTGGGAGAATCAACCCAGCTATGCGTTAGGACTGAAAACAGTAGGAAAGATGAGCCATTGCTAAGCATGATTTCAAAGGTCGTTTCGTTTGTATTGTTGGGTGTTTTACGCCGTTTTCAACATTATATATGTCAAATCGCACGCACTGTTCACATGCTCGTGCTTCCTGGGTGATTCAACCCAGCTATGCGTTAGGACTGAAAACAGTGTGGAACGAGGAGCCATTGCTAATCATGATTTCAAAGGTCGTTTTGTTTGTATTGTTGGGTGTTTTGCGCCGTTTTCAACATCATGTATGTCAAATCACACGCACTGTTCACATACGCATGCGTCCTGGGTGATTCAACCCAGCTACTCAATAGTACTGAACACACTGTGACAAAGGTAGCAATTGCCCGTCCTGCTTTCAGAAGTCGTTTTGTTGGTATTGTTGGGTGTTTTAGGCCGATTTCCACATCATTCAAGTCATACCACCCCGTCAGTTCACACACTCGTGATTCCTGGGTGAATCAACCCAGCTATGCAATAGACCTGAACACATTGTGGCAAGAGAAGCAATTGCCCGCCATGCTTTAAAATGTCGTTTTGTTTGCATTGTATGGGTTTTGATCTTGGAAGCGAGTTGTTCCATGACTAAATAAGTGTGGAAAGTGGCATAAAGTATAGGCATGTGGGAAAGGGTTAGAATCTGTTCACGGGTCTTCGCACCTCTGCAGGCCAAATCCCTTTCGGCGGTACAGTGAACGATTTTCCCATAACCCCGTTCCCACATGCATACACTCCCTACAAATGAACTATCGAAAACATTGTGGTAAAAACAGCCATTGCTCATCATGTTTTCAAAGGTCGTTTTGCTTGCATTGTTGGGTTTTTTAGGCCGTTTTAAACAGCATTTATCATAAATACCCCTCACTGCTCGCACACACATGCTTCCTGGGTGAATCAACCAATCTACGCGATAAGACTGAAAGCAGTGTGGTATAAGGAGCCATTGCTCGTCATGTTTTCGAAGGTCGTTTTGAGTGCACTGTACGGAGTTTTAGGCCGTTTTCAACAGCATTTATGTCCAATCACTCTCACAGTTCACAAACTCATGGGATGGGACCTGGGAGAATCAACCCAGCTATGCGTTAGGACTGAAAACAGTAGGAAAGATGAGCCATTGCTAAGCATGATTTCAAAGGTCGTTTCGTTTGTATTGTTGGGTGTTTTACGCCGTTTTCAACATTATATATGTCAAATCGCACGCACTGTTCACATGCTCGTGCTTCCTGGGTGATTCAACCCAGCTATGCGTTAGGACTGAAAACAGTGTGGAACGAGGAGCCATTGCTAATCATGATTTCAAAGGTCGTTTTGTTTGTATTGTTGGGTGTTTTGCGCCGTTTTCAACATCATGTATGTCAAATCACACGCACTGTTCACATACGCATGCGTCCTGGGTGATTCAACCCAGCTACTCAATAGTACTGAACACACTGTGACAAAGGTAGCAATTGCCCGTCCTGCTTTCAGAAGTCGTTTTGTTGGTATTGTTGGGTGTTTTAGGCCGATTTCCACATCATTCAAGTCATACCACCCCGTCAGTTCACACACTCGTGATTCCTGGGTGAATCAACCCAGCTATGCAATAGACCTGAACACATTGTGGCAAGAGAAGCAATTGCCCGCCATGCTTTAAAATGTCGTTTTGTTTGCATTGTATGGGTTTTGATCTTGGAAGCGAGTTGTTCCATGACTAAATAAGTGTGGAAAGTGGCATAAAGTATAGGCATGTGGGAAAGGGTTAGAATCTGTTCACGGGTCTTCGCACCTCTGCAGGCCAAATCCCTTTCGGCGGTACAGTGAACGATTTTCCCATAACCCCGTTCCCACATGCATACACTCCCTACAAATGAACTATCGAAAACATTGTGGTAAAAACAGCCATTGCTCATCATGTTTTCAAAGGTCGTTTTGCTTGCATTGTTGGGTTTTTTAGGCCGTTTTAAACAGCATTTATCATAAATACCCCTCACTGCTCGCACACACATGCTTCCTGGGTGAATCAACCAATCTACGCGATAAGACTGAAAGCAGTGTGGTATAAGGAGCCATTGCTCGTCATGTTTTCGAAGGTCGTTTTGAGTGCACTGTACGGAGTTTTAGGCCGTTTTCAACAGCATTTATGTCCAATCACTCTCACAGTTCACAAACTCATGGGATGGGACCTGGGAGAATCAACCCAGCTATGCGTTAGGACTGAAAACAGTAGGAAAGATGAGCCATTGCTAAGCATGATTTCAAAGGTCGTTTCGTTTGTATTGTTGGGTGTTTTACGCCGTTTTCAACATTATATATGTCAAATCGCACGCACTGTTCACATGCTCGTGCTTCCTGGGTGATTCAACCCAGCTATGCGTTAGGACTGAAAACAGTGTGGAACGAGGAGCCATTGCTAATCATGATTTCAAAGGTCGTTTTGTTTGTATTGTTGGGTGTTTTGCGCCGTTTTCAACATCATGTATGTCAAATCACACGCACTGTTCACATACGCATGCGTCCTGGGTGATTCAACCCAGCTACTCAATAGTACTGAACACACTGTGACAAAGGTAGCAATTGCCCGTCCTGCTTTCAGAAGTCGTTTTGTTGGTATTGTTGGGTGTTTTAGGCCGATTTCCACATCATTCAAGTCATACCACCCCGTCAGTTCACACACTCGTGATTCCTGGGTGAATCAACCCAGCTATGCAATAGACCTGAACACATTGTGGCAAGAGAAGCAATTGCCCGCCATGCTTTAAAATGTCGTTTTGTTTGCATTGTATGGGTTTTGATCTTGGAAGCGAGTTGTTCCATGACTAAATAAGTGTGGAAAGTGGCATAAAGTATAGGCATGTGGGAAAGGGTTAGAATCTGTTCACGGGTCTTCGCACCTCTGCAGGCCAAATCCCTTTCGGCGGTACAGTGAACGATTTTCCCATAACCCCGTTCCCACATGCATACACTCCCTACAAATGAACTATCGAAAACATTGTGGTAAAAACAGCCATTGCTCATCATGTTTTCAAAGGTCGTTTTGCTTGCATTGTTGGGTTTTTTAGGCCGTTTTAAACAGCATTTATCATAAATACCCCTCACTGCTCGCACACACATGCTTCCTGGGTGAATCAACCAATCTACGCGATAAGACTGAAAGCAGTGTGGTATAAGGAGCCATTGCTCGTCATGTTTTCGAAGGTCGTTTTGAGTGCACTGTACGGAGTTTTAGGCCGTTTTCAACAGCATTTATGTCCAATCACTCTCACAGTTCACAAACTCATGGGATGGGACCTGGGAGAATCAACCCAGCTATGCGTTAGGACTGAAAACAGTAGGAAAGATGAGCCATTGCTAAGCATGATTTCAAAGGTCGTTTCGTTTGTATTGTTGGGTGTTTTACGCCGTTTTCAACATTATATATGTCAAATCGCACGCACTGTTCACATGCTCGTGCTTCCTGGGTGATTCAACCCAGCTATGCGTTAGGACTGAAAACAGTGTGGAACGAGGAGCCATTGCTAATCATGATTTCAAAGGTCGTTTTGTTTGTATTGTTGGGTGTTTTGCGCCGTTTTCAACATCATGTATGTCAAATCACACGCACTGTTCACATACGCATGCGTCCTGGGTGATTCAACCCAGCTACTCAATAGTACTGAACACACTGTGACAAAGGTAGCAATTGCCCGTCCTGCTTTCAGAAGTCGTTTTGTTGGTATTGTTGGGTGTTTTAGGCCGATTTCCACATCATTCAAGTCATACCACCCCGTCAGTTCACACACTCGTGATTCCTGGGTGAATCAACCCAGCTATGCAATAGACCTGAACACATTGTGGCAAGAGAAGCAATTGCCCGCCATGCTTTAAAATGTCGTTTTGTTTGCATTGTATGGGTTTTGATCTTGGAAGCGAGTTGTTCCATGACTAAATAAGTGTGGAAAGTGGCATAAAGTATAGGCATGTGGGAAAGGGTTAGAATCTGTTCACGGGTCTTCGCACCTCTGCAGGCCAAATCCCTTTCGGCGGTACAGTGAACGATTTTCCCATAACCCCGTTCCCACATGCATACACTCCCTACAAATGAACTATCGAAAACATTGTGGTAAAAACAGCCATTGCTCATCATGTTTTCAAAGGTCGTTTTGCTTGCATTGTTGGGTTTTTTAGGCCGTTTTAAACAGCATTTATCATAAATACCCCTCACTGCTCGCACACACATGCTTCCTGGGTGAATCAACCAATCTACGCGATAAGACTGAAAGCAGTGTGGTATAAGGAGCCATTGCTCGTCATGTTTTCGAAGGTCGTTTTGAGTGCACTGTACGGAGTTTTAGGCCGTTTTCAACAGCATTTATGTCCAATCACTCTCACAGTTCACAAACTCATGGGATGGGACCTGGGAGAATCAACCCAGCTATGCGTTAGGACTGAAAACAGTAGGAAAGATGAGCCATTGCTAAGCATGATTTCAAAGGTCGTTTCGTTTGTATTGTTGGGTGTTTTACGCCGTTTTCAACATTATATATGTCAAATCGCACGCACTGTTCACATGCTCGTGCTTCCTGGGTGATTCAACCCAGCTATGCGTTAGGACTGAAAACAGTGTGGAACGAGGAGCCATTGCTAATCATGATTTCAAAGGTCGTTTTGTTTGTATTGTTGGGTGTTTTGCGCCGTTTTCAACATCATGTATGTCAAATCACACGCACTGTTCACATACGCATGCGTCCTGGGTGATTCAACCCAGCTACTCAATAGTACTGAACACACTGTGACAAAGGTAGCAATTGCCCGTCCTGCTTTCAGAAGTCGTTTTGTTGGTATTGTTGGGTGTTTTAGGCCGATTTCCACATCATTCAAGTCATACCACCCCGTCAGTTCACACACTCGTGATTCCTGGGTGAATCAACCCAGCTATGCAATAGACCTGAACACATTGTGGCAAGAGAAGCAATTGCCCGCCATGCTTTAAAATGTCGTTTTGTTTGCATTGTATGGGTTTTGATCTTGGAAGCGAGTTGTTCCATGACTAAATAAGTGTGGAAAGTGGCATAAAGTATAGGCATGTGGGAAAGGGTTAGAATCTGTTCACGGGTCTTCGCACCTCTGCAGGCCAAATCCCTTTCGGCGGTACAGTGAACGATTTTCCCATAACCCCGTTCCCACATGCATACACTCCCTACAAATGAACTATCGAAAACATTGTGGTAAAAACAGCCATTGCTCATCATGTTTTCAAAGGTCGTTTTGCTTGCATTGTTGGGTTTTTTAGGCCGTTTTAAACAGCATTTATCATAAATACCCCTCACTGCTCGCACACACATGCTTCCTGGGTGAATCAACCAATCTACGCGATAAGACTGAAAGCAGTGTGGTATAAGGAGCCATTGCTCGTCATGTTTTCGAAGGTCGTTTTGAGTGCACTGTACGGAGTTTTAGGCCGTTTTCAACAGCATTTATGTCCAATCACTCTCACAGTTCACAAACTCATGGGATGGGACCTGGGAGAATCAACCCAGCTATGCGTTAGGACTGAAAACAGTAGGAAAGATGAGCCATTGCTAAGCATGATTTCAAAGGTCGTTTCGTTTGTATTGTTGGGTGTTTTACGCCGTTTTCAACATTATATATGTCAAATCGCACGCACTGTTCACATGCTCGTGCTTCCTGGGTGATTCAACCCAGCTATGCGTTAGGACTGAAAACAGTGTGGAACGAGGAGCCATTGCTAATCATGATTTCAAAGGTCGTTTTGTTTGTATTGTTGGGTGTTTTGCGCCGTTTTCAACATCATGTATGTCAAATCACACGCACTGTTCACATACGCATGCGTCCTGGGTGATTCAACCCAGCTACTCAATAGTACTGAACACACTGTGACAAAGGTAGCAATTGCCCGTCCTGCTTTCAGAAGTCGTTTTGTTGGTATTGTTGGGTGTTTTAGGCCGATTTCCACATCATTCAAGTCATACCACCCCGTCAGTTCACACACTCGTGATTCCTGGGTGAATCAACCCAGCTATGCAATAGACCTGAACACATTGTGGCAAGAGAAGCAATTGCCCGCCATGCTTTAAAATGTCGTTTTGTTTGCATTGTATGGGTTTTGATCTTGGAAGCGAGTTGTTCCATGACTAAATAAGTGTGGAAAGTGGCATAAAGTATAGGCATGTGGGAAAGGGTTAGAATCTGTTCACGGGTCTTCGCACCTCTGCAGGCCAAATCCCTTTCGGCGGTACAGTGAACGATTTTCCCATAACCCCGTTCCCACATGCATACACTCCCTACAAATGAACTATCGAAAACATTGTGGTAAAAACAGCCATTGCTCATCATGTTTTCAAAGGTCGTTTTGCTTGCATTGTTGGGTTTTTTAGGCCGTTTTAAACAGCATTTATCATAAATACCCCTCACTGCTCGCACACACATGCTTCCTGGGTGAATCAACCAATCTACGCGATAAGACTGAAAGCAGTGTGGTATAAGGAGCCATTGCTCGTCATGTTTTCGAAGGTCGTTTTGAGTGCACTGTACGGAGTTTTAGGCCGTTTTCAACAGCATTTATGTCCAATCACTCTCACAGTTCACAAACTCATGGGATGGGACCTGGGAGAATCAACCCAGCTATGCGTTAGGACTGAAAACAGTAGGAAAGATGAGCCATTGCTAAGCATGATTTCAAAGGTCGTTTCGTTTGTATTGTTGGGTGTTTTACGCCGTTTTCAACATTATATATGTCAAATCGCACGCACTGTTCACATGCTCGTGCTTCCTGGGTGATTCAACCCAGCTATGCGTTAGGACTGAAAACAGTGTGGAACGAGGAGCCATTGCTAATCATGATTTCAAAGGTCGTTTTGTTTGTATTGTTGGGTGTTTTGCGCCGTTTTCAACATCATGTATGTCAAATCACACGCACTGTTCACATACGCATGCGTCCTGGGTGATTCAACCCAGCTACTCAATAGTACTGAACACACTGTGACAAAGGTAGCAATTGCCCGTCCTGCTTTCAGAAGTCGTTTTGTTGGTATTGTTGGGTGTTTTAGGCCGATTTCCACATCATTCAAGTCATACCACCCCGTCAGTTCACACACTCGTGATTCCTGGGTGAATCAACCCAGCTATGCAATAGACCTGAACACATTGTGGCAAGAGAAGCAATTGCCCGCCATGCTTTAAAATGTCGTTTTGTTTGCATTGTATGGGTTTTGATCTTGGAAGCGAGTTGTTCCATGACTAAATAAGTGTGGAAAGTGGCATAAAGTATAGGCATGTGGGAAAGGGTTAGAATCTGTTCACGGGTCTTCGCACCTCTGCAGGCCAAATCCCTTTCGGCGGTACAGTGAACGATTTTCCCATAACCCCGTTCCCACATGCATACACTCCCTACAAATGAACTATCGAAAACATTGTGGTAAAAACAGCCATTGCTCATCATGTTTTCAAAGGTCGTTTTGCTTGCATTGTTGGGTTTTTTAGGCCGTTTTAAACAGCATTTATCATAAATACCCCTCACTGCTCGCACACACATGCTTCCTGGGTGAATCAACCAATCTACGCGATAAGACTGAAAGCAGTGTGGTATAAGGAGCCATTGCTCGTCATGTTTTCGAAGGTCGTTTTGAGTGCACTGTACGGAGTTTTAGGCCGTTTTCAACAGCATTTATGTCCAATCACTCTCACAGTTCACAAACTCATGGGATGGGACCTGGGAGAATCAACCCAGCTATGCGTTAGGACTGAAAACAGTAGGAAAGATGAGCCATTGCTAAGCATGATTTCAAAGGTCGTTTCGTTTGTATTGTTGGGTGTTTTACGCCGTTTTCAACATTATATATGTCAAATCGCACGCACTGTTCACATGCTCGTGCTTCCTGGGTGATTCAACCCAGCTATGCGTTAGGACTGAAAACAGTGTGGAACGAGGAGCCATTGCTAATCATGATTTCAAAGGTCGTTTTGTTTGTATTGTTGGGTGTTTTGCGCCGTTTTCAACATCATGTATGTCAAATCACACGCACTGTTCACATACGCATGCGTCCTGGGTGATTCAACCCAGCTACTCAATAGTACTGAACACACTGTGACAAAGGTAGCAATTGCCCGTCCTGCTTTCAGAAGTCGTTTTGTTGGTATTGTTGGGTGTTTTAGGCCGATTTCCACATCATTCAAGTCATACCACCCCGTCAGTTCACACACTCGTGATTCCTGGGTGAATCAACCCAGCTATGCAATAGACCTGAACACATTGTGGCAAGAGAAGCAATTGCCCGCCATGCTTTAAAATGTCGTTTTGTTTGCATTGTATGGGTTTTGATCTTGGAAGCGAGTTGTTCCATGACTA
Organism: Serripes groenlandicus; assembly: GCA_031761405.1. Lineage (NCBI taxonomy): Eukaryota > Metazoa > Mollusca > Bivalvia > Cardiida > Cardiidae > Serripes > Serripes groenlandicus. Next base: position 160,244 of record JASEVX010000301.1, on the reverse strand, counting down.
AATAAGTGTGGAAAGTGGCATAAAGTATAGGCATGTGGGAAAGGGTTAGAATCTGTTCACGGGTCTTCGCACCTCTGCAGGCCAAATCCCTTTCGGCGGTACAGTGAACGATTTTCCCATAACCCCGTTCCCACATGCATACACTCCCTACAAATGAACTATCGAAAACATTGTGGTAAAAACAGCCATTGCTCATCATGTTTTCAAAGGTCGTTTTGCTTGCATTGTTGGGTTTTTTAGGCCGTTTTAAACAGCATTTATCATAAATACCCCTCACTGCTCGCACACACATGCTTCCTGGGTGAATCAACCAATCTACGCGATAAGACTGAAAGCAGTGTGGTATAAGGAGCCATTGCTCGTCATGTTTTCGAAGGTCGTTTTGAGTGCACTGTACGGAGTTTTAGGCCGTTTTCAACAGCATTTATGTCCAATCACTCTCACAGTTCACAAACTCATGGGATGGGACCTGGGAGAATCAACCCAGCTATGCGTTAGGACTGAAAACAGTAGGAAAGATGAGCCATTGCTAAGCATGATTTCAAAGGTCGTTTCGTTTGTATTGTTGGGTGTTTTACGCCGTTTTCAACATTATATATGTCAAATCGCACGCACTGTTCACATGCTCGTGCTTCCTGGGTGATTCAACCCAGCTATGCGTTAGGACTGAAAACAGTGTGGAACGAGGAGCCATTGCTAATCATGATTTCAAAGGTCGTTTTGTTTGTATTGTTGGGTGTTTTGCGCCGTTTTCAACATCATGTATGTCAAATCACACGCACTGTTCACATACGCATGCGTCCTGGGTGATTCAACCCAGCTACTCAATAGTACTGAACACACTGTGACAAAGGTAGCAATTGCCCGTCCTGCTTTCAGAAGTCGTTTTGTTGGTATTGTTGGGTGTTTTAGGCCGATTTCCACATCATTCAAGTCATACCACCCCGTCAGTTCACACACTCGTGATTCCTGGGTGAATCAACCCAGCTATGCAATAGACCTGAACACATTGTGGCAAGAGAAGCAATTGCCCGCCATGCTTTAAAATGTCGTTTTGTTTGCATTGTATGGGTTTTGATCTTGGAAGCGAGTTGTTCCATGACTAAATAAGTGTGGAAAGTGGCATAAAGTATAGGCATGTGGGAAAGGGTTAGAATCTGTTCACGGGTCTTCGCACCTCTGCAGGCCAAATCCCTTTCGGCGGTACAGTGAACGATTTTCCCATAACCCCGTTCCCACATGCATACACTCCCTACAAATGAACTATCGAAAACATTGTGGTAAAAACAGCCATTGCTCATCATGTTTTCAAAGGTCGTTTTGCTTGCATTGTTGGGTTTTTTAGGCCGTTTTAAACAGCATTTATCATAAATACCCCTCACTGCTCGCACACACATGCTTCCTGGGTGAATCAACCAATCTACGCGATAAGACTGAAAGCAGTGTGGTATAAGGAGCCATTGCTCGTCATGTTTTCGAAGGTCGTTTTGAGTGCACTGTACGGAGTTTTAGGCCGTTTTCAACAGCATTTATGTCCAATCACTCTCACAGTTCACAAACTCATGGGATGGGACCTGGGAGAATCAACCCAGCTATGCGTTAGGACTGAAAACAGTAGGAAAGATGAGCCATTGCTAAGCATGATTTCAAAGGTCGTTTCGTTTGTATTGTTGGGTGTTTTACGCCGTTTTCAACATTATATATGTCAAATCGCACGCACTGTTCACATGCTCGTGCTTCCTGGGTGATTCAACCCAGCTATGCGTTAGGACTGAAAACAGTGTGGAACGAGGAGCCATTGCTAATCATGATTTCAAAGGTCGTTTTGTTTGTATTGTTGGGTGTTTTGCGCCGTTTTCAACATCATGTATGTCAAATCACACGCACTGTTCACATACGCATGCGTCCTGGGTGATTCAACCCAGCTACTCAATAGTACTGAACACACTGTGACAAAGGTAGCAATTGCCCGTCCTGCTTTCAGAAGTCGTTTTGTTGGTATTGTTGGGTGTTTTAGGCCGATTTCCACATCATTCAAGTCATACCACCCCGTCAGTTCACACACTCGTGATTCCTGGGTGAATCAACCCAGCTATGCAATAGACCTGAACACATTGTGGCAAGAGAAGCAATTGCCCGCCATGCTTTAAAATGTCGTTTTGTTTGCATTGTATGGGTTTTGATCTTGGAAGCGAGTTGTTCCATGACTAAATAAGTGTGGAAAGTGGCATAAAGTATAGGCATGTGGGAAAGGGTTAGAATCTGTTCACGGGTCTTCGCACCTCTGCAGGCCAAATCCCTTTCGGCGGTACAGTGAACGATTTTCCCATAACCCCGTTCCCACATGCATACACTCCCTACAAATGAACTATCGAAAACATTGTGGTAAAAACAGCCATTGCTCATCATGTTTTCAAAGGTCGTTTTGCTTGCATTGTTGGGTTTTTTAGGCCGTTTTAAACAGCATTTATCATAAATACCCCTCACTGCTCGCACACACATGCTTCCTGGGTGAATCAACCAATCTACGCGATAAGACTGAAAGCAGTGTGGTATAAGGAGCCATTGCTCGTCATGTTTTCGAAGGTCGTTTTGAGTGCACTGTACGGAGTTTTAGGCCGTTTTCAACAGCATTTATGTCCAATCACTCTCACAGTTCACAAACTCATGGGATGGGACCTGGGAGAATCAACCCAGCTATGCGTTAGGACTGAAAACAGTAGGAAAGATGAGCCATTGCTAAGCATGATTTCAAAGGTCGTTTCGTTTGTATTGTTGGGTGTTTTACGCCGTTTTCAACATTATATATGTCAAATCGCACGCACTGTTCACATGCTCGTGCTTCCTGGGTGATTCAACCCAGCTATGCGTTAGGACTGAAAACAGTGTGGAACGAGGAGCCATTGCTAATCATGATTTCAAAGGTCGTTTTGTTTGTATTGTTGGGTGTTTTGCGCCGTTTTCAACATCATGTATGTCAAATCACACGCACTGTTCACATACGCATGCGTCCTGGGTGATTCAACCCAGCTACTCAATAGTACTGAACACACTGTGACAAAGGTAGCAATTGCCCGTCCTGCTTTCAGAAGTCGTTTTGTTGGTATTGTTGGGTGTTTTAGGCCGATTTCCACATCATTCAAGTCATACCACCCCGTCAGTTCACACACTCGTGATTCCTGGGTGAATCAACCCAGCTATGCAATAGACCTGAACACATTGTGGCAAGAGAAGCAATTGCCCGCCATGCTTTAAAATGTCGTTTTGTTTGCATTGTATGGGTTTTGATCTTGGAAGCGAGTTGTTCCATGACTAAATAAGTGTGGAAAGTGGCATAAAGTATAGGCATGTGGGAAAGGGTTAGAATCTGTTCACGGGTCTTCGCACCTCTGCAGGCCAAATCCCTTTCGGCGGTACAGTGAACGATTTTCCCATAACCCCGTTCCCACATGCATACACTCCCTACAAATGAACTATCGAAAACATTGTGGTAAAAACAGCCATTGCTCATCATGTTTTCAAAGGTCGTTTTGCTTGCATTGTTGGGTTTTTTAGGCCGTTTTAAACAGCATTTATCATAAATACCCCTCACTGCTCGCACACACATGCTTCCTGGGTGAATCAACCAATCTACGCGATAAGACTGAAAGCAGTGTGGTATAAGGAGCCATTGCTCGTCATGTTTTCGAAGGTCGTTTTGAGTGCACTGTACGGAGTTTTAGGCCGTTTTCAACAGCATTTATGTCCAATCACTCTCACAGTTCACAAACTCATGGGATGGGACCTGGGAGAATCAACCCAGCTATGCGTTAGGACTGAAAACAGTAGGAAAGATGAGCCATTGCTAAGCATGATTTCAAAGGTCGTTTCGTTTGTATTGTTGGGTGTTTTACGCCGTTTTCAACATTATATATGTCAAATCGCACGCACTGTTCACATGCTCGTGCTTCCTGGGTGATTCAACCCAGCTATGCGTTAGGACTGAAAACAGTGTGGAACGAGGAGCCATTGCTAATCATGATTTCAAAGGTCGTTTTGTTTGTATTGTTGGGTGTTTTGCGCCGTTTTCAACATCATGTATGTCAAATCACACGCACTGTTCACATACGCATGCGTCCTGGGTGATTCAACCCAGCTACTCAATAGTACTGAACACACTGTGACAAAGGTAGCAATTGCCCGTCCTGCTTTCAGAAGTCGTTTTGTTGGTATTGTTGGGTGTTTTAGGCCGATTTCCACATCTTTCAAGTCATACCACCCCGTCAGTTCACACACTCGTGATTCCTGGGTGAATCAACCCAGCTATGCAATAGACCTGAACACATTGTGGCAAGAGAAGCAATTGCCCGCCATGCTTTAAAATGTCGTTTTGTTTGCATTGTATGGGTTTTGATCTTGGAAGCGAGTTGTTCCATGACTAAATAAGTGTGGAAAGTGGCATAAAGTATAGGCATGTGGGAAAGGGTTAGAATCTGTTCACGGGTCTTCGCACCTCTGCAGGCCAAATCCCTTTCGGCGGTACAGTGAACGATTTTCCCATAACCCCGTTCCCACATGCATACACTCCCTACAAATGAACTATCGAAAACATTGTGGTAAAAACAGCCATTGCTCATCATGTTTTCAAAGGTCGTTTTGCTTGCATTGTTGGGTTTTTTAGGCCGTTTTAAACAGCATTTATCATAAATACCCCTCACTGCTCGCACACACATGCTTCCTGGGTGAATCAACCAATCTACGCGATAAGACTGAAAGCAGTGTGGTATAAGGAGCCATTGCTCGTCATGTTTTCGAAGGTCGTTTTGAGTGCACTGTACGGAGTTTTAGGCCGTTTTCAACAGCATTTATGTCCAATCACTCTCACAGTTCACAAACTCATGGGATGGGACCTGGGAGAATCAACCCAGCTATGCGTTAGGACTGAAAACAGTAGGAAAGATGAGCCATTGCTAAGCATGATTTCAAAGGTCGTTTCGTTTGTATTGTTGGGTGTTTTACGCCGTTTTCAACATTATATATGTCAAATCGCACGCACTGTTCACATGCTCGTGCTTCCTGGGTGATTCAACCCAGCTATGCGTTAGGACTGAAAACAGTGTGGAACGAGGAGCCATTGCTAATCATGATTTCAAAGGTCGTTTTGTTTGTATTGTTGGGTGTTTTGCGCCGTTTTCAACATCATGTATGTCAAATCACACGCACTGTTCACATACGCATGCGTCCTGGGTGATTCAACCCAGCTACTCAATAGTACTGAACACACTGTGACAAAGGTAGCAATTGCCCGTCCTGCTTTCAGAAGTCGTTTTGTTGGTATTGTTGGGTGTTTTAGGCCGATTTCCACATCATTCAAGTCATACCACCCCGTCAGTTCACACACTCGTGATTCCTGGGTGAATCAACCCAGCTATGCAATAGACCTGAACACATTGTGGCAAGAGAAGCAATTGCCCGCCATGCTTTAAAATGTCGTTTTGTTTGCATTGTATGGGTTTTGATCTTGGAAGCGAGTTGTTCCATGACTAAATAAGTGTGGAAAGTGGCATAAAGTATAGGCATGTGGGAAAGGGTTAGAATCTGTTCACGGGTCTTCGCACCTCTGCAGGCCAAATCCCTTTCGGCGGTACAGTGAACGATTTTCCCATAACCCCGTTCCCACATGCATACACTCCCTACAAATGAACTATCGAAAACATTGTGGTAAAAACAGCCATTGCTCATCATGTTTTCAAAGGTCGTTTTGCTTGCATTGTTGGGTTTTTTAGGCCGTTTTAAACAGCATTTATCATAAATACCCCTCACTGCTCGCACACACATGCTTCCTGGGTGAATCAACCAATCTACGCGATAAGACTGAAAGCAGTGTGGTATAAGGAGCCATTGCTCGTCATGTTTTCGAAGGTCGTTTTGAGTGCACTGTACGGAGTTTTAGGCCGTTTTCAACAGCATTTATGTCCAATCACTCTCACAGTTCACAAACTCATGGGATGGGACCTGGGAGAATCAACCCAGCTATGCGTTAGGACTGAAAACAGTAGGAAAGATGAGCCATTGCTAAGCATGATTTCAAAGGTCGTTTCGTTTGTATTGTTGGGTGTTTTACGCCGTTTTCAACATTATATATGTCAAATCGCACGCACTGTTCACATGCTCGTGCTTCCTGGGTGATTCAACCCAGCTATGCGTTAGGACTGAAAACAGTGTGGAACGAGGAGCCATTGCTAATCATGATTTCAAAGGTCGTTTTGTTTGTATTGTTGGGTGTTTTGCGCCGTTTTCAACATCATGTATGTCAAATCACACGCACTGTTCACATACGCATGCGTCCTGGGTGATTCAACCCAGCTACTCAATAGTACTGAACACACTGTGACAAAGGTAGCAATTGCCCGTCCTGCTTTCAGAAGTCGTTTTGTTGGTATTGTTGGGTGTTTTAGGCCGATTTCCACATCATTCAAGTCATACCACCCCGTCAGTTCACACACTCGTGATTCCTGGGTGAATCAACCCAGCTATGCAATAGACCTGAACACATTGTGGCAAGAGAAGCAATTGCCCGCCATGCTTTAAAATGTCGTTTTGTTTGCATTGTATGGGTTTTGATCTTGGAAGCGAGTTGTTCCATGACTAAATAAGTGTGGAAAGTGGCATAAAGTATAGGCATGTGGGAAAGGGTTAGAATCTGTTCACGGGTCTTCGCACCTCTGCAGGCCAAATCCCTTTCGGCGGTACAGTGAACGATTTTCCCATAACCCCGTTCCCACATGCATACACTCCCTACAAATGAACTATCGAAAACATTGTGGTAAAAACAGCCATTGCTCATCATGTTTTCAAAGGTCGTTTTGCTTGCATTGTTGGGTTTTTTAGGCCGTTTTAAACAGCATTTATCATAAATACCCCTCACTGCTCGCACACACATGCTTCCTGGGTGAATCAACCAATCTACGCGATAAGACTGAAAGCAGTGTGGTATAAGGAGCCATTGCTCGTCATGTTTTCGAAGGTCGTTTTGAGTGCACTGTACGGAGTTTTAGGCCGTTTTCAACAGCATTTATGTCCAATCACTCTCACAGTTCACAAACTCATGGGATGGGACCTGGGAGAATCAACCCAGCTATGCGTTAGGACTGAAAACAGTAGGAAAGATGAGCCATTGCTAAGCATGATTTCAAAGGTCGTTTCGTTTGTATTGTTGGGTGTTTTACGCCGTTTTCAACATTATATATGTCAAATCGCACGCACTGTTCACATGCTCGTGCTTCCTGGGTGATTCAACCCAGCTATGCGTTAGGACTGAAAACAGTGTGGAACGAGGAGCCATTGCTAATCATGATTTCAAAGGTCGTTTTGTTTGTATTGTTGGGTGTTTTGCGCCGTTTTCAACATCATGTATGTCAAATCACACGCACTGTTCACATACGCATGCGTCCTGGGTGATTCAACCCAGCTACTCAATAGTACTGAACACACTGTGACAAAGGTAGCAATTGCCCGTCCTGCTTTCAGAAGTCGTTTTGTTGGTATTGTTGGGTGTTTTAGGCCGATTTCCACATCATTCAAGTCATACCACCCCGTCAGTTCACACACTCGTGATTCCTGGGTGAATCAACCCAGCTATGCAATAGACCTGAACACATTGTGGCAAGAGAAGCAATTGCCCGCCATGCTTTAAAATGTCGTTTTGTTTGCATTGTATGGGTTTTGATCTTGGAAGCGAGTTGTTCCATGACTAAATAAGTGTGGAAAGTGGCATAAAGTATAGGCATGTGGGAAAGGGTTAGAATCTGTTCACGGGTCTTCGCACCTCTGCAGGCCAAATCCCTTTCGGCGGTACAGTGAACGATTTTCCCATAACCCCGTTCCCACATGCATACACTCCCTACAAATGAACTATCGAAAACATTGTGGTAAAAACAGCCATTGCTCATCATGTTTTCAAAGGTCGTTTTGCTTGCATTGTTGGGTTTTTTAGGCCGTTTTAAACAGCATTTATCATAAATACCCCTCACTGCTCGCACACACATGCTTCCTGGGTGAATCAACCAATCTACGCGATAAGACTGAAAGCAGTGTGGTATAAGGAGCCATTGCTCGTCATGTTTTCGAAGGTCGTTTTGAGTGCACTGTACGGAGTTTTAGGCCGTTTTCAACAGCATTTATGTCCAATCACTCTCACAGTTCACAAACTCATGGGATGGGACCTGGGAGAATCAACCCAGCTATGCGTTAGGACTGAAAACAGTAGGAAAGATGAGCCATTGCTAAGCATGATTTCAAAGGTCGTTTCGTTTGTATTGTTGGGTGTTTTACGCCGTTTTCAACATTATATATGTCAAATCGCACGCACTGTTCACATGCTCGTGCTTCCTGGGTGATTCAACCCAGCTATGCGTTAGGACTGAAAACAGTGTGGAACGAGGAGCCATTGCTAATCATGATTTCAAAGGTCGTTTTGTTTGTATTGTTGGGTGTTTTGCGCCGTTTTCAACATCATGTATGTCAAATCACACGCACTGTTCACATACGCATGCGTCCTGGGTGATTCAACCCAGCTACTCAATAGTACTGAACACACTGTGACAAAGGTAGCAATTGCCCGTCCTGCTTTCAGAAGTCGTTTTGTTGGTATTGTTGGGTGTTTTAGGCCGATTTCCACATCATTCAAGTCATACCACCCCGTCAGTTCACACACTCGTGATTCCTGGGTGAATCAACCCAGCTATGCAATAGACCTGAACACATTGTGGCAAGAGAAGCAATTGCCCGCCATGCTTTAAAATGTCGTTTTGTTTGCATTGTATGGGTTTTGATCTTGGAAGCGAGTTGTTCCATGACTAAATAAGTGTGGAAAGTGGCATAAAGTATAGGCATGTGGGAAAGGGTTAGAATCTGTTCACGGGTCTTCGCACCTCTGCAGGCCAAATCCCTTTCGGCGGTACAGTGAACGATTTTCCCATAACCCCGTTCCCACATGCATACACTCCCTACAAATGAACTATCGAAAACATTGTGGTAAAAACAGCCATTGCTCATCATGTTTTCAAAGGTCGTTTTGCTTGCATTGTTGGGTTTTTTAGGCCGTTTTAAACAGCATTTATCATAAATACCCCTCACTGCTCGCACACACATGCTTCCTGGGTGAATCAACCAATCTACGCGATAAGACTGAAAGCAGTGTGGTATAAGGAGCCATTGCTCGTCATGTTTTCGAAGGTCGTTTTGAGTGCACTGTACGGAGTTTTAGGCCGTTTTCAACAGCATTTATGTCCAATCACTCTCACAGTTCACAAACTCATGGGATGGGACCTGGGAGAATCAACCCAGCTATGCGTTAGGACTGAAAACAGTAGGAAAGATGAGCCATTGCTAAGCATGATTTCAAAGGTCGTTTCGTTTGTATTGTTGGGTGTTTTACGCCGTTTTCAACATTATATATGTCAAATCGCACGCACTGTTCACATGCTCGTGCTTCCTGGGTGATTCAACCCAGCTATGCGTTAGGACTGAAAACAGTGTGGAACGAGGAGCCATTGCTAATCATGATTTCAAAGGTCGTTTTGTTTGTATTGTTGGGTGTTTTGCGCCGTTTTCAACATCATGTATGTCAAATCACACGCACTGTTCACATACGCATGCGTCCTGGGTGATTCAACCCAGCTACTCAATAGTACTGAACACACTGTGACAAAGGTAGCAATTGCCCGTCCTGCTTTCAGAAGTCGTTTTGTTGGTATTGTTGGGTGTTTTAGGCCGATTTCCACATCATTCAAGTCATACCACCCCGTCAGTTCACACACTCGTGATTCCTGGGTGAATCAACCCAGCTATGCAATAGACCTGAACACATTGTGGCAAGAGAAGCAATTGCCCGCCATGCTTTAAAATGTCGTTTTGTTTGCATTGTATGGGTTTTGATCTTGGAAGCGAGTTGTTCCATGACTAAATAAGTGTGGAAAGTGGCATAAAGTATAGGCATGTGGGAAAGGGTTAGAATCTGTTCACGGGTCTTCGCACCTCTGCAGGCCAAATCCCTTTCGGCGGTACAGTGAACGATTTTCCCATAACCCCGTTCCCACATGCATACACTCCCTACAAATGAACTATCGAAAACATTGTGGTAAAAACAGCCATTGCTCATCATGTTTTCAAAGGTCGTTTTGCTTGCATTGTTGGGTTTTTTAGGCCGTTTTAAACAGCATTTATCATAAATACCCCTCACTGCTCGCACACACATGCTTCCTGGGTGAATCAACCAATCTACGCGATAAGACTGAAAGCAGTGTGGTATAAGGAGCCATTGCTCGTCATGTTTTCGAAGGTCGTTTTGAGTGCACTGTACGGAGTTTTAGGCCGTTTTCAACAGCATTTATGTCCAATCACTCTCACAGTTCACAAACTCATGGGATGGGACCTGGGAGAATCAACCCAGCTATGCGTTAGGACTGAAAACAGTAGGAAAGATGAGCCATTGCTAAGCATGATTTCAAAGGTCGTTTCGTTTGTATTGTTGGGTGTTTTACGCCGTTTTCAACATTATATATGTCAAATCGCACGCACTGTTCACATGCTCGTGCTTCCTGGGTGATTCAACCCAGCTATGCGTTAGGACTGAAAACAGTGTGGAACGAGGAGCCATTGCTAATCATGATTTCAAAGGTCGTTTTGTTTGTATTGTTGGGTGTTTTGCGCCGTTTTCAACATCATGTATGTCAAATCACACGCACTGTTCACATACGCATGCGTCCTGGGTGATTCAACCCAGCTACTCAATAGTACTGAACACACTGTGACAAAGGTAGCAATTGCCCGTCCTGCTTTCAGAAGTCGTTTTGTTGGTATTGTTGGGTGTTTTAGGCCGATTTCCACATCATTCAAGTCATACCACCCCGTCAGTTCACACACTCGTGATTCCTGGGTGAATCAACCCAGCTATGCAATAGACCTGAACACATTGTGGCAAGAGAAGCAATTGCCCGCCATGCTTTAAAATGTCGTTTTGTTTGCATTGTATGGGTTTTGATCTTGGAAGCGAGTTGTTCCATGACTAAATAAGTGTGGAAAGTGGCATAAAGTATAGGCATGTGGGAAAGGGTTAGAATCTGTTCACGGGTCTTCGCACCTCTGCAGGCCAAATCCCTTTCGGCGGTACAGTGAACGATTTTCCCATAACCCCGTTCCCACATGCATACACTCCCTACAAATGAACTATCGAAAACATTGTGGTAAAAACAGCCATTGCTCATCATGTTTTCAAAGGTCGTTTTGCTTGCATTGTTGGGTTTTTTAGGCCGTTTTAAACAGCATTTATCATAAATACCCCTCACTGCTCGCACACACATGCTTCCTGGGTGAATCAACCAATCTACGCGATAAGACTGAAAGCAGTGTGGTATAAGGAGCCATTGCTCGTCATGTTTTCGAAGGTCGTTTTGAGTGCACTGTACGGAGTTTTAGGCCGTTTTCAACAGCATTTATGTCCAATCACTCTCACAGTTCACAAACTCATGGGATGGGACCTGGGAGAATCAACCCAGCTATGCGTTAGGACTGAAAACAGTAGGAAAGATGAGCCATTGCTAAGCATGATTTCAAAGGTCGTTTCGTTTGTATTGTTGGGTGTTTTACGCCGTTTTCAACATTATATATGTCAAATCGCACGCACTGTTCACATGCTCGTGCTTCCTGGGTGATTCAACCCAGCTATGCGTTAGGACTGAAAACAGTGTGGAACGAGGAGCCATTGCTAATCATGATTTCAAAGGTCGTTTTGTTTGTATTGTTGGGTGTTTTGCGCCGTTTTCAACATCATGTATGTCAAATCACACGCACTGTTCACATACGCATGCGTCCTGGGTGATTCAACCCAGCTACTCAATAGTACTGAACACACTGTGACAAAGGTAGCAATTGCCCGTCCTGCTTTCAGAAGTCGTTTTGTTGGTATTGTTGGGTGTTTTAGGCCGATTTCCACATCATTCAAGTCATACCACCCCGTCAGTTCACACACTCGTGATTCCTGGGTGAATCAACCCAGCTATGCAATAGACCTGAACACATTGTGGCAAGAGAAGCAATTGCCCGCCATGCTTTAAAATGTCGTTTTGTTTGCATTGTATGGGTTTTGATCTTGGAAGCGAGTTGTTCCATGACTAAATAAGTGTGGAAAGTGGCATAAAGTATAGGCATGTGGGAAAGGGTTAGAATCTGTTCACGGGTCTTCGCACCTCTGCAGGCCAAATCCCTTTCGGCGGTACAGTGAACGATTTTCCCATAACCCCGTTCCCACATGCATACACTCCCTACAAATGAACTATCGAAAACATTGTGGTAAAAACAGCCATTGCTCATCATGTTTTCAAAGGTCGTTTTGCTTGCATTGTTGGGTTTTTTAGGCCGTTTTAAACAGCATTTATCATAAATACCCCTCACTGCTCGCACACACATGCTTCCTGGGTGAATCAACCAATCTACGCGATAAGACTGAAAGCAGTGTGGTATAAGGAGCCATTGCTCGTCATGTTTTCGAAGGTCGTTTTGAGTGCACTGTACGGAGTTTTAGGCCGTTTTCAACAGCATTTATGTCCAATCACTCTCACAGTTCACAAACTCATGGGATGGGACCTGGGAGAATCAACCCAGCTATGCGTTAGGACTGAAAACAGTAGGAAAGATGAGCCATTGCTAAGCATGATTTCAAAGGTCGTTTCGTTTGTATTGTTGGGTGTTTTACGCCGTTTTCAACATTATATATGTCAAATCGCACGCACTGTTCACATGCTCGTGCTTCCTGGGTGATTCAACCCAGCTATGCGTTAGGACTGAAAACAGTGTGGAACGAGGAGCCATTGCTAATCATGATTTCAAAGGTCGTTTTGTTTGTATTGTTGGGTGTTTTGCGCCGTTTTCAACATCATGTATGTCAAATCACACGCACTGTTCACATACGCATGCGTCCTGGGTGATTCAACCCAGCTACTCAATAGTACTGAACACACTGTGACAAAGGTAGCAATTGCCCGTCCTGCTTTCAGAAGTCGTTTTGTTGGTATTGTTGGGTGTTTTAGGCCGATTTCCACATCATTCAAGTCATACCACCCCGTCAGTTCACACACTCGTGATTCCTGGGTGAATCAACCCAGCTATGCAATAGACCTGAACACATTGTGGCAAGAGAAGCAATTGCCCGCCATGCTTTAAAATGTCGTTTTGTTTGCATTGTATGGGTTTTGATCTTGGAAGCGAGTTGTTCCATGACTAAATAAGTGTGGAAAGTGGCATAAAGTATAGGCATGTGGGAAAGGGTTAGAATCTGTTCACGGGTCTTCGCACCTCTGCAGGCCAAATCCCTTTCGGCGGTACAGTGAACGATTTTCCCATAACCCCGTTCCCACATGCATACACTCCCTACAAATGAACTATCGAAAACATTGTGGTAAAAACAGCCATTGCTCATCATGTTTTCAAAGGTCGTTTTGCTTGCATTGTTGGGTTTTTTAGGCCGTTTTAAACAGCATTTATCATAAATACCCCTCACTGCTCGCACACACATGCTTCCTGGGTGAATCAACCAATCTACGCGATAAGACTGAAAGCAGTGTGGTATAAGGAGCCATTGCTCGTCATGTTTTCGAAGGTCGTTTTGAGTGCACTGTACGGAGTTTTAGGCCGTTTTCAACAGCATTTATGTCCAATCACTCTCACAGTTCACAAACTCATGGGATGGGACCTGGGAGAATCAACCCAGCTATGCGTTAGGACTGAAAACAGTAGGAAAGATGAGCCATTGCTAAGCATGATTTCAAAGGTCGTTTCGTTTGTATTGTTGGGTGTTTTACGCCGTTTTCAACATTATATATGTCAAATCGCACGCACTGTTCACATGCTCGTGCTTCCTGGGTGATTCAACCCAGCTATGCGTTAGGACTGAAAACAGTGTGGAACGAGGAGCCATTGCTAATCATGATTTCAAAGGTCGTTTTGTTTGTATTGTTGGGTGTTTTGCGCCGTTTTCAACATCATGTATGTCAAATCACACGCACTGTTCACATACGCATGCGTCCTGGGTGATTCAACCCAGCTACTCAATAGTACTGAACACACTGTGACAAAGGTAGCAATTGCCCGTCCTGCTTTCAGAAGTCGTTTTGTTGGTATTGTTGGGTGTTTTAGGCCGATTTCCACATCATTCAAGTCATACCACCCCGTCAGTTCACACACTCGTGATTCCTGGGTGAATCAACCCAGCTATGCAATAGACCTGAACACATTGTGGCAAGAGAAGCAATTGCCCGCCATGCTTTAAAATGTCGTTTTGTTTGCATTGTATGGGTTTTGATCTTGGAAGCGAGTTGTTCCATGACTAAATAAGTGTGGAAAGTGGCATAAAGTATAGGCATGTGGGAAAGGGTTAGAATCTGTTCACGGGTCTTCGCACCTCTGCAGGCCAAATCCCTTTCGGCGGTACAGTGAACGATTTTCCCATAACCCCGTTCCCACATGCATACACTCCCTACAAATGAACTATCGAAAACATTGTGGTAAAAACAGCCATTGCTCATCATGTTTTCAAAGGTCGTTTTGCTTGCATTGTTGGGTTTTTTAGGCCGTTTTAAACAGCATTTATCATAAATACCCCTCACTGCTCGCACACACATGCTTCCTGGGTGAATCAACCAATCTACGCGATAAGACTGAAAGCAGTGTGGTATAAGGAGCCATTGCTCGTCATGTTTTCGAAGGTCGTTTTGAGTGCACTGTACGGAGTTTTAGGCCGTTTTCAACAGCATTTATGTCCAATCACTCTCACAGTTCACAAACTCATGGGATGGGACCTGGGAGAATCAACCCAGCTATGCGTTAGGACTGAAAACAGTAGGAAAGATGAGCCATTGCTAAGCATGATTTCAAAGGTCGTTTCGTTTGTATTGTTGGGTGTTTTACGCCGTTTTCAACATTATATATGTCAAATCGCACGCACTGTTCACATGCTCGTGCTTCCTGGGTGATTCAACCCAGCTATGCGTTAGGACTGAAAACAGTGTGGAACGAGGAGCCATTGCTAATCATGATTTCAAAGGTCGTTTTGTTTGTATTGTTGGGTGTTTTGCGCCGTTTTCAACATCATGTATGTCAAATCACACGCACTGTTCACATACGCATGCGTCCTGGGTGATTCAACCCAGCTACTCAATAGTACTGAACACACTGTGACAAAGGTAGCAATTGCCCGTCCTGCTTTCAGAAGTCGTTTTGTTGGTATTGTTGGGTGTTTTAGGCCGATTTCCACATCATTCAAGTCATACCACCCCGTCAGTTCACACACTCGTGATTCCTGGGTGAATCAACCCAGCTATGCAATAGACCTGAACACATTGTGGCAAGAGAAGCAATTGCCCGCCATGCTTTAAAATGTCGTTTTGTTTGCATTGTATGGGTTTTGATCTTGGAAGCGAGTTGTTCCATGACTAAATAAGTGTGGAAAGTGGCATAAAGTATAGGCATGTGGGAAAGGGTTAGAATCTGTTCACGGGTCTTCGCACCTCTGCAGGCCAAATCCCTTTCGGCGGTACAGTGAACGATTTTCCCATAACCCCGTTCCCACATGCATACACTCCCTACAAATGAACTATCGAAAACATTGTGGTAAAAACAGCCATTGCTCATCATGTTTTCAAAGGTCGTTTTGCTTGCATTGTTGGGTTTTTTAGGCCGTTTTAAACAGCATTTATCATAAATACCCCTCACTGCTCGCACACACATGCTTCCTGGGTGAATCAACCAATCTACGCGATAAGACTGAAAGCAGTGTGGTATAAGGAGCCATTGCTCGTCATGTTTTCGAAGGTCGTTTTGAGTGCACTGTACGGAGTTTTAGGCCGTTTTCAACAGCATTTATGTCCAATCACTCTCACAGTTCACAAACTCATGGGATGGGACCTGGGAGAATCAACCCAGCTATGCGTTAGGACTGAAAACAGTAGGAAAGATGAGCCATTGCTAAGCATGATTTCAAAGGTCGTTTCGTTTGTATTGTTGGGTGTTTTACGCCGTTTTCAACATTATATATGTCAAATCGCACGCACTGTTCACATGCTCGTGCTTCCTGGGTGATTCAACCCAGCTATGCGTTAGGACTGAAAACAGTGTGGAACGAGGAGCCATTGCTAATCATGATTTCAAAGGTCGTTTTGTTTGTATTGTTGGGTGTTTTGCGCCGTTTTCAACATCATGTATGTCAAATCACACGCACTGTTCACATACGCATGCGTCCTGGGTGATTCAACCCAGCTACTCAATAGTACTGAACACACTGTGACAAAGGTAGCAATTGCCCGTCCTGCTTTCAGAAGTCGTTTTGTTGGTATTGTTGGGTGTTTTAGGCCGATTTCCACATCATTCAAGTCATACCACCCCCGTCAGTTCACACACTCGTGATTCCTGGGTGAATCAACCCAGCTATGCAATAGACCTGAACACATTGTGGCAAGAGAAGCAATTGCCCGCCATGCTTTAAAATGTCGTTTTGTTTGCATTGTATGGGGTTTTGATCTTGGAAGCGAGTTGTTCCATGACTAAATAAGTGTGGAAAGTGGCATAAAGTATAGGCATGTGGGAAAGGGTTAGAATCTGTTCACGGTCTTCGCACCTCTGCAGGCCAAATCCCCTTTCGGCGGTACAGTGAACGATTTTCCCATAACCCCGTTCCCACATGCATACACTCCCTACAAATGAACTATCGAAAACATTGTGGTAAAAACAGCCATTGCTCATCATGTTTTCAAAGGTCGTTTTGCTTGCATTGTTGGGTTTTTTAGGCCGTTTTAAACAGCATTTATCATAAATACCCCTCACTGCTCGCACACACATGCTTCCTGGGTGAATCAACCAATCTACGCGATAAGACTGAAAGCAGTGTGGTATAAGGAGCCATTGCTCGTCATGTTTTCGAAGGTCGTTTTGAGTGCACTGTACGGAGTTTTAGGCCGTTTTCAACAGCATTTATGTCCAATCACTCTCACAGTTCACAAACTCATGGGATGGGACCTGGGAGAATCAACCCAGCTATGCGTTAGGACTGAAAACAGTAGGAAAGATGAGCCATTGCTAAGCATGATTTCAAAGGTCGTTTCGTTTGTATTGTTGGGTGTTTTACGCCGTTTTCAACATTATATATGTCAAATCGCACGCACTGTTCACATGCTCGTGCTTCCTGGGTGATTCAACCCAGCTATGCGTTAGGACTGAAAACAGTGTGGAACGAGGAGCCATTGCTAATCATGATTTCAAAGGTCGTTTTGTTTGTATTGTTGGGTGTTTTGCGCCGTTTTCAACATCATGTATGTCAAATCACACGCACTGTTCACATACGCATGCGTCCTGGGTGATTCAACCCAGCTACTCAATAGTACTGAACACACTGTGACAAAGGTAGCAATTGCCCGTCCTGCTTTCAGAAGTCGTTTTGTTGGTATTGTTGGGTGTTTTAGGCGATTTCCACATCATTCAAGTCATACCACCCCGTCAGTTCACACACTCGTGATTCCTGGGTGAATCAACCCAGCTATGCAATAGACCTGAACACATTGTGGCAAGAGAAGCAATTGCCCGCCATGCTTTAAAATGTCGTTTTGTTTGCATTGTATGGGTTTTGATCTTGGAAGCGAGTTGTTCCATGACTAAATAAGTGTGGAAAGTGGCATAAAGTATAGGCATGTGGGAAAGGGTTAGAATCTGTTCACGGGTCTTCGCACCTCTGCAGGCCAAATCCCTTTCGGCGGTACAGTGAACGATTTTCCCATAACCCCGTTCCCACATGCATACACTCCCTACAAATGAACTATCGAAAACATTGTGGTAAAAACAGCCATTGCTCATCATGTTTTCAAAGGTCGTTTTGCTTGCATTGTTGGGTTTTTTAGGCCGTTTTAACAGCATTTATCATAAATACCCCTCACTGCTCGCACACACATGCTTCCTGGGTGAATCAACCAATCTACGCGATAAGACTGAAAGCAGTGTGGTATAAGGGAGCCATTGCTCGTCATGTTTTCGAAGGTCGTTTTGAGTGCACCTGTACGGAGTTTTAGGCCGTTTTCAACAGCATTTATGTCCAATCACTCTCACAGTTCACAAACTCATGGGATGGGACCTGGGAGAATCAACCCAGCTATGCGTTAGGACTGAAAACAGTAGGAAAGATGAGCCATTGCTAAGCATGATTTCAAAGGTCGTTTCGTTTGTATTGTTGGGTGTTTTACGCCGTTTTCAACATTATATATGTCAAATCGCACGCACTGTTCACATGCTCGTGCTTCCTGGGTGATTCAACCCAGCTATGCGTTAGGACTGAAAACAGTGTGGAACGAGGAGCCATTGCTAATCATGATTTCAAAGGTCGTTTTGTTTGTATTGTTGGGTGTTTTGCGCCGTTTTCAACATCATGTATGTCAAATCACACGCCCTGTTCACATACGCATGCGTCCTGGGTGATTCAACCCAGCTACTCAATAGTACTGAACACACTGGTGACAAAGGTAGCAATTGCCCGTCCTGCTTTCAGAAGTCGTTTTGTTGGTATTGTTGGGTGTTTTAGGCCGATTTCCACATCATTCAAGTCATACCACCCCGTCAGTTCACACACTCGAGATTCCTGGGTGAATCAACCCAGCTATGCAATAGACCTGAACACATTGTGGCAAGAGAAGCAATTGCCCGCCATGCTTTAAAATGTCGTTTTGTTTGCATTGTATTGGTTTTGATCTTGGAAGCGAGTTGTTCCATGACTAAATAAATGTGGAAAGTGGCATAAAGTATAGGCATGTGGGAAAGGGTTAGAATCTGTTCACGGGTCTTCGCACCTCTGCAGGCCAAATCCCTTTCGGCGGTACAGTGAACGATTTTCCCATAACCCCGTTCCCACATGCATACACTCCCTACAAATGAACTATCGAAAACATTGTGGTAAAAACAGCCATTGCTCATCATGTTTTCAAAGGTCGTTTTGCTTGCATTGTTGGGTTTTTTAGGCCGTTTTAAACAGCATTTATGTTAAATACCC
This sequence comes from Serripes groenlandicus, assembly GCA_031761405.1. Taxonomy (NCBI): domain Eukaryota; kingdom Metazoa; phylum Mollusca; class Bivalvia; order Cardiida; family Cardiidae; genus Serripes; species Serripes groenlandicus. The sequence goes on along the minus strand of JASEVX010000301.1, from coordinate 141,184 downwards.
CTCACTGCTCGCACACACATGCTTCCTGGGTGAATCAACCAATCTACGCGATAAGACTGAAAACAGTGTGGTATAAGGAGCCATTGCTCGTCATGTTTTCAAAGGTCGTTTTGAGTGCACTGTACGGAGTTTTAGGCCGTTTTCAACAGCATTTATGTCCAATCACTCTCACAGTTCACAAACTCATGGGATGGGACCTGGGAGAATCAACCCAGCTATGCGTTAGGACTGAAAACAGTAGGAAAGATGAGCCATTGCTAAGCATGATTTCAAAGGTCGTTTCGTTTGTATTGTTGGGTGTTTTACGCCGTTTTCAACATCATATATGTCAAATCGCACGCACTGTTCACATGCTCGTGCTTCCTGGGTGATTCAACCCAGCTATGCGTTAGGACTGAAAACAGTGTGGAACGGGGAGCCATTGCTAATCATGATTTCAAAGGTCGTTTTGTTTGTATTGTTGGGTGTTTTACGCCGTTTTCAACATCATGTATATCAAATCACACGCACTGTTCACATACGTATGCGTCCTGGGTGATTCAACCCAGCTACTCAATAGTACTGATTACACTGTGACAAAGGTAGCAATTGCCCGTCCTGCTTTCAGAAGTCGTTTTGTTGGTAATGTTGGGTGTTTTAGGCCGATTTCCACATCATTCAAGTCATACCACCCCGTCAGTTCACACACTCGTGATTCCTGGGTGAATCAACCCAGCTATGCAATAGACCTGAACACATTGTGGCAAGAGAAGCAATTGCCCGCCATGCTTTAAAATGTCGTTTTGTTTGCATTGTATGGGTTTTGATCTTGGAAGCGAGTTGTTCCATGACTAAATAAGTGTGGAAAGTGGCATAAAGTATAGGCATGTGGGAAAGGGTTAGAATCTGTTCACGGGTCTTCGCACCTCTGCAGGCCAAATCCCTTTCGGCGGTACAGTGAACGATTTTCCCATAACCCCGTTCCCACATGCATACACTCCCTACAAATGAACTATCGAAAACATTGTGGTAAAAACAGCCATTGCTCATCTTGTTTTCAAAGGTCGTTTTGCTTGCATTGTTGGGTTTTTTAGGCCGTTTTAAACAGCATTTATGTTAAATACCCCTCACTGCTCGCACACACATGCTTCCTGGGTGAATCAACCAATCTACGCGATAAGACTGAAAGCAGTGTGGTATAAGGAGCCATTGCTCGTCATGTTTTCAAAGGTCGTTTTGAGTGCACTGTACGGAGTTTTAGGCCGTTTTCAACAGCATTTATGTCCAATCACTCTCACAGTTCACAAACTCATGGGATGGGACCTGGGAGAATCAACCCAGCTATGCGTTAGGACTGAAAACAGTAGGAAAGATGAGCCATTGCTAAGCATGATTTCAAAGGTCGTTTCGTTTGTATTGTTGGGTGTTTTACGCCGTTTTCAACATCATATATGTCAAATCGCACGCACTGTTCACATGCTCGTGCTTCCTGGGTGATTCAACCCAGCTATGCGTTAGGACTGAAAACAGTGTGGAACGAGGAGCCATTGCTAATCATGATTTCAAAGGTCGCTTTGTTTGTATTGTTGGTTGTTTTACGCCGTTTTCAACATCATGTATGTCAAATCACACGCACTGTTCACATACGCATGCGTCCTGGGTGATTCAACCCAGCTACTCAATAGTACTGAACACACTGTGACAAAGGTAGCAATTGCCCGTCCTGCTTTCAGAAGTCGTTTTGTTGGTATTGTTGGGTGTTTTAGGCCGATTTCCACATCATTCAAGTCATACCACCCCGTCAGTTCACACACTCGTGATTCCTGGGTGAATCAACCCAGCTATGCAATAGACCTGAACACATTGTGGCAAGAGAAGCAATTGCCCGCCATGCTTTAAAATGTCGTTTTGTTTGCATTGTATCGGTTTTGATCTTGGAAGCGAGTTGTTCCATGACTAAATAAGTGTGGAAAGTGGCATAAAGTATAGGCATGTGGGAAAGGGTTAGAATATGTTCACGGGTCTTCGCACCTCTGCAGGCCAAATCCCTTTCGGCGGTACAGTGAACGATTTTCCCATAACCCCGTTCCCACATGCATACACTCCCTACAAATGAACTATCGAAAACATTGTGGTAAAAACAGCCATTGCTCATCATGTTTTCAAAGGTCGTTTTGCTTGCATTGTTGGGTTTTTTAGGCCGTTTTAAACAGCATTTATGTTAAATACCCCTCACTGCTCGCACACACATGCTTCCTGGGTGAATCAACCAATCTACGCGATAAGACTGAAAGCAGTGTGGTATAAGGAGCCATTGCTCGTCATGTTTTCAAAGGTCGTTTTGAGTGCACTGTACGGAGTTTTAGGCCGTTTTCAACAGCATTTATGTCCAATCACTCTCACAGTTCACAAACTCATGGGATGGGACCTGGGAGAATCAACCCAGCTATGCGTTAGGACTGAAAACAGTAGGAAAGATGAGCCATTGCTAAGCATGATTTCAAACGTCGTTTCGTTTGTATTGTTGGGTGTTTTACGCCGTTTTCAACATCATATATGTCAAATCGCACGCACTGTTCACATGATCGTGCTTCCTGGGTGATTCAACCCAGCTATGCGTTAGGACTGAAAACAGTGTGGAACGAGGAGCCATTGCTAATCATGATTTCATAGGTCGCTTTGTTTGTATTGTTGGTTGTTTTACGCCGTTTTCAACATCATGTATGTCAAATCACACGCACTGTTCACATACGCATGCTTCCGGGGTGATTCAACCCAGCTACTCAATAGTACTGAACACACTGTGACAAAGGTAGCAATTGCCCGTCCTGCTTTCAGAAGTCGTTTTGTTGGTATTGTTGGGTGTTTTAGGCCGATTTCCACATCATTCAAGTCATACCACCCCGTCAGTTCACACACTCGAGATTCCTGGGTGAATCAACCCAGCTATGCAATAGACCTGAACACATTGTGGCAAGAGAAGCAATTGCCCGCCATGCTTTAAAATGTCGTTTTGTTTGCATTGTATGGGTTTTGATCTTGGAAGCGAGTTGTTCCATGACTAAATAAGTGTGGAAAGTGGCATAAAGTATAGGCATGTGGGAAAGGGTTAGAATCTGTTCACGGGTCTTCGCACCTCTGCAGGCCAAATCCCTTTCGGCGGTACAGTGAACGATTTTCCCATAACCCCGTTCCCACATGCATACACTCCCTACAAATGAACTATCGAAAACATTGTGGTAAAAACCGCCATTGCTCATCATGTTTTCAAAGGTCGTTTTGCTTGCATTGTTGGTTTTTTTAGGCCGTTTTAAACAGCATTTATGTTAAATACCCCTCACTGCTCGCACACACATGCTTCCTGGGTGAATCAACCAATCTACGCGATAAGACTGAAAACAGTGTGGTATAAGGAGCCATTGCTCGTCATGTTTTCAAAGGTCGTTTTGAGTGCACTGTACGGAGTTTTAGGCCGTTTTCAACAGCATTTATGTCCAATCACTCTCACAGTTCACAAACTCATGGGATGGGACCTGGGAGAATCAACCCAGCTATGCGTTAGGACTGAAAACAGTAGGAAAGATGAGCCATTGCTAAGCATGATTTCAAAGGTCGTTTCGTTTGTATTGTTGGGTGTTTTACGCCGTTTTCAACATCATATATGTCAAATCGCACGCACTGTTCACATGCTCGTGCTTCCTGGGTGATTCAACCCAGCTATGCGTTAGGACTGAAAACAGTGTGGAACGAGGAGCCATTGCTAATCATGATTTCAAAGGTCGTTTTGTTTGTATTGTTGGGTGTTTTACGCCGTTTTCAACATCATGTATATCAAATCACACGCACTGTTCACATACGTATGCGTCCTGGGTGATTCAACCCAGCTACTCAATAGTACTGAACACACTGTGACAAAGGTAGCAATTGCCCGTCCTGCTTTCAGAAGTCGTTTTGTTGGTATTGTTGGGTGTTTTAGGCCGATTTCCACATCATTCAAGTCATACCACCCCGTCAGTTCACACACTCGTGATTCCTGGGTGAATCAACCCAGCTATGCAATAGACCTGAACACATTGTGGCAAGAGAAACAATTGCCCGCCATGCTTTAAAATGTCGTTTTGTTTGCATTGTATGGGTTTTGATCTTGGAAGCGAGTTGTTCCATGACTAAATAAGTGTGGAAAGTGGCATAAAGTATAGGCATGTGGGAAAGGGTTAGAATCTGTTCACGGGTCTTCGCACCTCTGCAGGCCAAATCCCTTTCGGCGGTACAGTGAACGATTTTCCCATAACCCCGTTCCCACATGCATACACTCCCTACAAATGAACTATCGAAAACATTGTGGTAAAAACAGCCATTGCTCATCATGTTTTCAAAGGTCGTTTTGCTTGCATTGTTGGGTTTTTTAGGCCGTTTTAAACAGCATTTATGTTAAATACCCCTCACTGCTCGCACACACATGCTTCCTGGGTGAATCAACCAATCTACGCGATAAGACTGAAAGCAGTGTGGTATAAGGAGCCATTGCTCGTCATGTTTTCAAAGGTCGTTTTGAGTGCACTGTACGGAGTTTTAGGCCGTTTTCAACAGCATTTATGTCCAATCACTCTCACAGTTCACAAACTCATGGGATGGGACCTGGGAGAATCAACCCAGCTATGCGTTAGGACTGAAAACAGTAGGAAAGATGAGCCATTGCTAAGCATGATTTCAAAGGTCGTTTTGTTTGTATTGTTGGGTGTTTTACGCCGTTTTCAACATCATATATGTCAAATCGCACGCATTGTTCACATGCTCGTGCTTCCTGGGTGATTCAACCCAGCTATGCGTTAGGACTGAAAACAGTGTGGAACGAGGAGCCATTGCTAATCATGATTTCAAAGGTCGTTTTGTTTGTATTGTTGGGTGTTTTACGCCGTTTTCAACATCATGTATGTCAAATCACACGCACTGTTCACATACGCATGCGTCCTGGGTGATTCAACCCAGCTACTCAATAGTACTGAACACACTGTGACAAAGGTAGCAATTGCCCGTCCTGCTTTCAGAAGTCGTTTTGTTGGTATTGTTGGGTGTTTTAGGCCGATTTCCACATCATTCAAGTCATACCACCCCGTCAGTTCACACACTCGTGATTCCTGGGTGAATCAACCCAGCTATGCAATAGACCTGAACACATTGTGGCAAGAGAAGCAATTGCCCGCCATGCTTTAAAATGTCGTTTTGTTTGCATTGTATGGGTTTTGATCTTGGAAGCGGGTTGTTCCATGACTAAATAAGTGTGGAAAGTGGCATAAAGTATAGGCATGTGGGAAAGGGTTAGAATCTGTTCACGGGTCTTCGCACCTCTGCAGGCCAAATCCCTTTCGGCGGTACAGTGAACGATTTTCCGATAACCCCGTTCCCACATGCATACACTCCCTACAAATGAACTATCGAAAACATTGTGGTAAAAACAGCCATTGCTCATCATGTTTTCAAAGGTCGTTTTGCTTGCATTGTTGTTTTTTTTTAGGCCGTTTTAAACAGCATTTATGTTAAATACCCCTCACTGCTCGTACACACATGCTTTCTGGGTGAATCAACCAATCTACGCGATAAGACTGAAAACAGTGTGGTATAAGGAGCCATTGCTCGTCATGTTTTCAAAGGTCGTTTTGAGTGCACTGTACGGAGTTTTAGGCCGTTTTCAACAGCATTTATGTCCAATCACTCTCACAGTTCACAAACTCATGGGATGGGACCTGGGAGAATCAACCCAGCTATGCGTTAGGACTGAAAACAGTAGGAAAGATGAGCCATTGCTAAGCATGATTTCAAAGGTCGTTTCGTTTGTATTGTTGGGTGTTTTACGCCGTTTTCAACATCATATATGTCAAATCGCACGCACTGTTCACATGCTCGTGCTTCCTGGGTGATTCAACCCAGCTATGCGTTAGGACTGAAAACAGTGTGGAACGAGGAGCCATTGCTAATCATGATTTCAAAGGTCGTTTTGTTTGTATTGTTGGGTGTTTTACGCCGTTTTCAACATCATGTATGTCAAATCACACGCACTGTTCACATACGCATGCGTCCTGGGTGATTCAACCCAGCTACTCAATAGTACTGAACACACTGTGACAAAGGTAGCAATTGCCCGTCCTGCTTTCAGAAGTCGTTTTGTTGGTATTGTTGGGTGTTTTAGGCCGATTTCCACATCATTCAAGTCATACCACCCCGTCAGTTCACACACTCGTGATTCCTGGGTGAATCAACCCAGCTATGCAATAGACCTGAACACATTGTGGCAAGAGAAGCAATTGCCCGCCATGCTTTAAAATGTCGTTTTGTTTGCATTGTATGGGTTTTGATCTTGGAAGCGAGTTGTTCCATGACTAAATAAGTGTGGAAAGTGGCATAAAGTATAGGCATGTGGGAAAGGGTTAGAATCTGTTCACGGGTCTTCGCACCTCTGCAGGCCAAATCCCTTTCGGCGGTACAGTGAACGATTTTCCCATAACCCCGTTCCCACATGCATACACTCCCTACAAATGAACTATCGAAAACATTGTGGTAAAAACAGCCATTGCTCATCATGTTTTCAAAGGTCGTTTTGCTTGCATTGTTGGGTTTTTTAGGCCGTTTTAAACAGCATTTATGTTAAATACCCCTCACTGCTCGCACACACATGCTTCCTGGGTGAATCAACCAATCTACGCGATAAGACTGAAAGCAGTGTGGTATAAGGAGCCATTGCTCGTCATGTTTTCAAAGGTCGTTTTGAGTGCACTGTACGGAGTTTTAGGCCGTTTTCAACAGCATTTATGTCCAATCACTCTCACAGTTCACAAACTCATGGGATGGGACCTGGGAGAATCAACCCAGCTATGCGTTAGGACTGAAAACAGTAGGAAAGATGAGCCATTGCTAAGCATGATTTCAAAGGTCGTTTTGTTTGTATTGTTGGGTGTTTTACGCCGTTTTCAACATCATATATGTCAAATCGCACGCACTGTTCACATGCTCGTGATTCCTGGGTGATTCAACCCAGCTATGCGTTAGGACTGAAAACAGTGTGGAACGAGGAGCCATTGCTAATCATGATTTCAAAGGTCGTTTTGTTTGTATTGTTGGGTGTTTTACGCCGTTTTCAACATCATGTATGTCAAATCACACGCACTGTTCACATACGCATGCGTCCTGGGTGATTCAACCCAGCTACTCAATAGTACTGAACACACTGTGACAAAGGTAGCAATTGCCCGTCCTGCTTTCAGAAGTCGTTTTGTTGGTATTGTTGGGTGTTTTAGGCCGATTTCCACATCATTCAAGTCATACCACCCCGTCAGTTCACACACTCGTGATTCCTGGGTGAATCAACCCAGCTATGCAATAGACCTGAACACATTGTGGCAAGAGAAGCAATTGCCCGCCATGCTTTAAAATGTCGTTTTGTTTGCATTGTATGGGTTTCGATCTTGGAAGCGAGTTGTTCCATGACTAAATAAGTGTGGAAAGTGGCATAAAGTATAGGCATGTGGGAAACGGTTAGAATCTGTTCACGGGTCTTCGCACCTCTGCAGGCCAAATCCCTTTCGGCGGTACAGTGAACGATTTTCCCATAACCCCGTTCCCACATGCATACACTCCCTACAAATGAACTATCGAAAACATTGTGATAAAAACAGCCATTGCTCATCATGTTTTCAAAGGTCGTTTTGCTTGCATTGTTGGGGTTTTTAGGCCGTTTTAAACAGCATTTATGTTAAATACCCCTCACTGCTCGCACACACATGCTTCCTGGGTGAATCAACCAATCTACGCGATAAGACTGAAAACAGTGTGGTATAAGGAGCCATTGCTCGTCATGTTTTCAAAGGTCGTTTTGAGTGCACTGTACGGAGTTTTAGGCCGTTTTCAACAGCATTTATGTCCAATCACTCTCACAGTTCAAAAACTCATGGGACCTGGGAGAATCAACCCAGCTATGCGTTAGGACTGAAAACAGTAGGAAAGATGAGCCATTGCTAAGCATGATTTCAAAGGTCGTTTCGTTTGTATTGTTGGGTGTTTTACGCCGTTTTCAACATCATATATGTCAAATCACACGCACTGTTCACATGCTCGTGCTTCCTGGGTGATTCAACCCAGCTATGCGTTAGGACTGAAAACAGTGTGGAACGAGGAGCCATTGCTAATCATGATTTCAAAGGTCGTTTTGTTTGTATTGTTGGGTGTTTTACGCCGTTTTCAACATCATGTATGTCAAATCACACGCACTGTTCACATACGCATGCGTCCTGGGTGATTCAACCCAGCTACTCAATAGTACTGAACACACTGTGACAAAGGTAGCAATTGCCCGTCCTGCTTTCAGAAGTCGTTTTGTTGGTATTGTTGGGTGTTTTAGGCCGATTTCCACATCATTCAAGTCATACCACCCCGTCAGTTCACACACTCGTGATTCCTGGGTGAATCAACCCAGCTATGCAATAGACCTGAACACATTGTGGCAAGAGAAGCAATTGCCCGCCATGCTTTAAAATGTCGTTTTGTTTGCATTGTATGGGTTTTGATCTTGGAAGCGAGTTGTTCCATGACTAAATAAGTGTGGAAAGTGGCATAAAGTATAGGCATGTGGGAAAGGGTTAGAATCTGTTCACGGGTCTTCGCACCTCTGCAGGCCAAATCCCTTTCGGCGGTACAGTGAACGATTTTCCCATAACCCCGTTCCCACATGCATACACTCCCTACAAATGAACTATCGAAAACATTGTGGTAAAAACAGCCATTGCTCATCATGTTTTCAAAGGTCGTTTTGCTTGCATTGTTGGGTTTTTTAGGCCGTTTTAAACAGCATTTATGTTAAATACCCCTCACTGCTCGCACACACATGCTTCCTGGGTGAATCAACCAATCTACGCGATAAGACTGAAAGCAGTGTGGTATAAGGAGCCATTGCTCGTCATGTTTTCAAAGGTCGTTTTGAGTGCACTGTACGGAGTTTTAGGCCGTTTTCAACAGCATTTATGTCCAATCACTCTCACAGTTCACAAACTCATGGGATGGGACCTGGGAGAATCAACCCAGCTATGCGTTAGGACTGAAAACAGTAGGAAAGATGAGCCATTGCTAAGCATGATTTCAAAGGTCGTTTTGTTTGTATTGTTGGGTGTTTTACGCCGTTTTCAACATCATATATGTCAAATCGCACGCACTGTTCACATGCTCGTGCTTCCTGGGTGATTCAACCCAGCTATGCGTTAGGACTGAAAACAGTGTGGAACGAGGAGCCATTGCTAATCATGATTTCAAAGGTCGTTTTGTTTGTATTGTTGGGTGTTTTACGCCGTTTTCAACATCATGTATGTCAAATCACACGCACTGTTCACATACGCATGCGTCCTGGGTGATTCAACCCAGCTACTCAATAGTACTGAACACACTGTGACAAAGGTAGCAATTGCCCGTCCTGCTTTCAGAAGTCGTTTTGTTGGTATTGTTGGGTGTTTTAGGCCGATTTCCACATCATTCAAGTCATACCACCCCGTCAGTTCACACACTCGTGATTCCTGGGTGAATCAACCCAGCTATGCAATAGACCTGAACACATTGTGGCAAGAGAAGCAATTGCCCGCCATGCTTTAAAATGTCGTTTTGTTTGCATTGTATGGGTTTCGATCTTGGAAGCGAGTTGTTCCATGACTAAATAAGTGTGGAAAGTGGCATAAAGTATAGGCATGTGGGAAACGGTTAGAATCTGTTCACGGGTCTTCGCACCTCTGCAGGCCAAATCCCTTTCGGCGGTACAGTGAACGATTTTCCCATAACCCCGTTCCCACATGCATACACTCCCTACAAATGAACTATCGAAAACATTGTGATAAAAACAGCCATTGCTCATCATGTTTTCAAAGGTCGTTTTGCTTGCATTGTTGGGGTTTTTAGGCCGTTTTAAACAGCATTTATGTTAAATACCCCACATCTGCTGGCACACACATGCTTCCTGGGTGAATCAACCAATCTACGCGATAAGACTGAAAACAGTGTGGTATAAGGAGCCATTGCTCGTCATGTTTTCAAAGGTCGTTTTAAGTGCACTGTACGGAGTTTTAGGCCGTTTTCAACAGCATTTATGTCCAATCACTCTCACAGTTCAAAAACTCATGGGACCTGGGAGAATCAACCCAGCTATGCGTTAGGACTGAAAACAATAGGAAAGATGAGCCATTGCTAAGCATGACTTCAAAGGTCGTTTCGTTTGTATTGTTGGGTGTTTTACGCCGTTTTCAACATCATATATGTCAAATCGCACGCACTGTTCACATGCTCGTGCTTCCTGGGTGATTCAACCCAGCTATGCGTTAGGACTGAAAACAGTGTGGAAAGAGGAGCCATTGCTAATCATGATTTCAAAGGTCGTTTTGTTTGTATTGTTGGGTGTTTTACGCCGTTTTCAACATCATGTATGTCAAATCACACGCACTGTTCACATACGCATGCGTCCTGGGTGATTCAACCCAGCTACTCAATAGTACTGAACACACTGTGACAAAGGTAGCAATTGCCCGTCCTGCTTTCAGAAGTCGTTTTGTTGGTATTGTTGGGTGTTTTAGGCCGATTTCCACATCATTCAAGTCATACCACCCCGTCAGTTCACACACTCGTGATTCCTGGGTGAATCAACCCAGCTATGCAATAGACCTGAACACATTGTGGCAAGAGAAGCAATTGCCCGCGCATTGTATGGGTTTTGATCTTGGAAGCGAGTTGTTCCATGACTAAATAAGTGTGGAAAGTGGCATAAAGTATAGGCATGTGGGAAAGGGTTAGAATCTGTTCACGGGTCTTCGCACCTCTGCAGGCTAAATCCCTTTCGGCGGTACAGTGAACGATTTTCTCATAACCCCGTTCCCACATGCATACACTCCCTACAAATGAACTATCGAAAACATTGTGATAAAAACAGCCATTGCTCATCATGTTTTCAAAGGTCGTTTTGCTTGCATTGTTGGGTTTTTTAGGCCCTTTTAAACAGCATTTATGTTAAATACCCCTCACTGCTCGCACACACATGCTTCCTGGGTGGATCAACCAATCTACGCGATAAGACTGAAAACAGTGTGGTATAAGGAGCCATTGCTCGTCATGTTTTCAAAGGTCGTTTTGAGTGCACTGTACGGAGTTTTAGGCCGTTTTCAACAGCATTTATGTCCAATCACTCTCACAGTTCACAAACTCATGGGACCTGGGAGAATCAACCCAGCTATGCGTTAGGACTGAAAACAGTAGGAAAGATGAGCCATTGCTAAGCATGACTTCAAAGGTCGTTTCGTTTGTATTGTTGGGTGTTTTACGCCGTTTTCAACATCATATATGTCAAATCGCACGCACTGTTCACATGCTCGGGCTTCCTGGGTGATTCAACCCAGCTATGCGTTAGGACTGAAAACAGTGTGGAAAGAGGAGCCATTGCTAATCATGATTTCAAAGGTCGTTTTGTTTGTATTGTTGGGTGTTTTACCCCGTTTTCAACATCATGTATGTCAAATCACACGCACTGTTCACATACGCATGCGTCCTGGGTAATTCAATCCAGCTATGCGTTAGGACTGAAAACAGTATGAAAGATGAGCCATTGCTAAGCATGATTTCAAAGGTCGTTTCGTTTGTATTGTTGGGTGTTTTACGTCGGTTTCAACATCATATATGTCAAATCACCCGCACTGTTCACATACTCATGCGTCCTGGGTAATTCAATCCAGCTACTCAATAGTACTGAACACATTGTGACAAAGGGAGCAATTGCCCGCCCTGTTTTCAGAGGTCGTTTTGTTGGTATTGTTGGGGTTTTTAGGCCGATTTCCACATCATTCCAGTCATACCACCCCGTCAGTTCACACACTAGTGATCCCTCGGTGAATCAATCCAGCTATGCAAGAGACCTGAACTCATTGTGGCAAGAGAAGCAATTGCCCGCCATGCTTTAAAATGTCGTTTTGTTTGCACACACTCATGTTTTATGAGTGATTCTACCCAGCTAGGCAATAGGACTGAACACAGTGTGGTAAGAGGAGCCATTTCTCATCATGTCTTCAAAGGTCGTTTTGATTGCGTTGTTGGGTGTTTTACGCCGTTTACAACATCATATATGTCAAATCGCACGCACTGTTCACATGCTCATGCTTCCTGGGTGATTCAACCCAGCTATGCGTTAGGACTGAAAACAGTGTGAAAAGAGGATCTATTGCTAATCATGATTTCAAAGGTCGTTTTGTTTGTATTGTTGGGTGTTTTACGCCGTTTTCAACATCATGTATGTCAAATCACACGCACTGTTCACATAATCATGCGTCCTGGGTGATTCAACCCAGCTACTCAATAGTACTGAACACACTGTGACAAAGGTAGCAATTGCCCGTCCTGCTTTCAGAAGTCGTTTTGTTGGTATTGTTGGGTGTTTTAGGCCGATTTCCACATCATTCAAGTCATACCACCCCGTCAGTTCACACACTCGTGATTCCTGGGTGAATCAACCCAGCTATGCAATAGACCTGAACACATTGTGGCAAGAGAAGCAATTGCCCGCCATGCTTTAAAATGTCGTTTTGTTTGCATTGTATGGGTTTTGATCTTTGAAGCGAGTTGTTCCATGACTAAATAAGTGTGGAAAGTGGCATAAAGTATAGGCATGTGGGAAAGGGTTAGAATCTGTTCACGGGTCTTCGCACCTCTGCAGGCCAAATCCCTTTCGGCGGTACAGTGAACGATTTTCCCATAACCCCGTTCCCACATGCATACACTCCCTACAAATGAACTATCGAAAACATTGTGATAAAAACAGCCATTGCTCATCATGTTTTCAAAGGTCGTTTTGCTTGCATTGTTGGGGGTTTTAGGCCGTTTTAAACAGCATGTATGCCCAATCGCCATCACAGTGCACATACTCGTGTTTGTTGGGTGATTATACACAGCTAGGAAATAGGACTGAACACAGTGTGGTAAGAGGAGCCATTGCTTATCATGTTTTCAAAGGTCGTTTTGATTGCGTTGTTGGTTGTCTTAGGTCGTTTTCAACAGCATTTATGTTAAATACCACTCACTGCTCGCACACACATGCTTCCTGGGTGAATCAACCAATCTACGCGATAGGACTGAAAACAGTGTGGTATAAGGAGCCATTGCTCATCATGTTTTCAAAGGTCGTTTTAAGTGCACTGTACGGAGTTTATGCCGTTTTCAACAGCATTTATGTCCAATCACTCTCACAGTTCACAAACTCATGGGACCTGGGAGAATCAACCCAGATATGCGTTAGGACTGAAAACAGTAGGAAAGATGAGCCATTGCTAAGCATGATTTCAAAGGTTGTTTCGTTTGTTTTGTTGGATGTTTTACATCGGTTTCAACATCATATATGTCAAATCACCCGCACTGTTCACATACTCATGCGTCCTGGGTAATTCAATCCAGCTACTCAATAGTACTGAACACACTGTGACAAAGGGAGCAATTGCCCGCCCTGCTTTCAGAGGTCGTTTTGTTGGTAATGTTGGGTGTTTTAGGCCGATTTCCGCATCATTCCAGTCATACCACCCCGTCAGTTCACACACTTGTGATCCCTCGGTGAATAAATCCAGCTATGCAATATACCTGAACTCATTGTGGCAAGAGAAGCAATTGCCCGCCATGCTTTAAAATGTCGTTTTGTTTGCACACACTCATGTTTTTTGAGTGATTCTACCCAGTTAGGCAATAGGACTGAAAACAGTGTGGTAAGAGGAGCCATTTCTCATCATGTCTTCAACGGTCGTTTTGATTGCGTTGTTGGGTGTTTTACGCCGTTTTCAACATCATATATGTCAAATCGCACGCACTGTTCACATGCTCATGCTTCCTGGGTGATTCAACCCAGCTATGCGTTAGGACTGAAAACAGTGTGGAAAGAGGAGCCATTGCTAATCATGATTTCAAAGGTCGTTTTGTTTGTATTGTTGGGTGTTTTACGCCGTTTTCAACATCATGTATGTCAAATCACACGCACTGTTCACAAACTCATACGTCCTGGGTGATTCAACCCAGCTACTCAATAGTACTGAACACACTGTGACAAAGGGAGCAATTGCCCGTCCTGCTTTCAGAAGTCGTTTTGTTGGTATTGTTGGGTGTTTTAGGCCGATTTCCACATCATTCAAGTCATACCACCCCGTCAGTTCACACACTCGTGATTCCTGGGTGAATCAACCCAGCTATGCAATAGACCTGAACACATTGTGGCAAGAGAAGCAATTGCCCGCCATGCTTTAAAATTTCGTTTTGTTTGCATTGTATGGGTTTTGATCTTGGAAGCGAGTTGTTCCATGACTAAATAAGTGTGGAAAGTGGCATAAAGTATAGGCATGTGGGAAAGGGTTAGAATCTGTTCACGGGTCTTCGCACCTCTGCAGGCCAAATCCCTTTCGGCGGTACAGTGAACGATTTTCCCATAATCCCGTTTCCACATGCATACACTCCCTACAAATGAACTATCGAAAACATTGTGATAAAAACAGCGATTGCTCATCATGTTTTCAAAGGTCGTTTTGCTTGCATTGTTGGGGGTTTTAGGCCGTTTTAAACAGCATGTATGCCCAATCGCCATCACAGTGCACATACTCGTGTTTTTTGGGTGATTCTACACAGCTAGGCAATAGGACTGAACACAGTGTGGTAAGAGGAGCCATTGCTTATTATGTTTTCAAAGGTCGTTTTGATTGCGTTGTTGGTTGTCTTAGGTCGTTTTCAACAGCATTTATGTTAAATACTCCTCACTGCTCGCACACACATGCTTCCTGGGTGAATCAACCAATCTACGCGATAAGACTGAAAACAGTGTGGTATAAGGAGCCATTGCTCATCATGTTTTCAAAGGTCGTTTTGAGTGCACTGTACGGAGTTTTAGGCCGTTTTCAACAGCATTTATGTCCAATCACTCTCACAGTTCACAAACTCATGGGACCTGGGAGAATCAACCCAGCTATGCGTTAGGACTGAAAACAGTAGGAAAGATGAGCCATTGCTAAGCATGATTTCAAAGGTCGTTTCGTTTGTATTGTTGGGTGTTTTACGTCGGTTTCAACATCATGTATGTCAAATCACCCGCACTGTTCACATACTCATGCGTCCTGGGTAATTCAATCCAGCTACTCAATAGTACTGAACACACTGTGACAAAGGAAGCAATTGCCCGCCCTGCTTTCAGAGGTCGTTTTGTTGGTATTGTTGGGTGGTTTAGGCCGATTTCCACATCATTCGAGTCATACCACCCCGTCAGTTCACACACTCGTGATCCCTCGGTGAATCAATCCAGCTATGCAATAGACCTGAACTCATTGTGGCAAGAGAAGCAATTGCCCGCCATGCTTTAAAATGTCGTTTTGTTTGCATTGTAGGGGTTTTGATCTTAGAAGCGAGTTGTTGCATGACCAAATAAGTGTTGAAAGTGGCATATAATATCTGCATGTGGATAAGGGTAAGTATGTGTTCACTGGTCTTCGCACACCTGCATGCCAAATCCCTTTATGCGGCCATCTGTGTTCGTACTTATATAGCCACCTGAACGCCGACCAGGAACACAGAGCTCGGCAATCTGTGTTCGAATGTATTTAAGACTTGTTGAATGATTGATTGCTGTTTCAACAATTTTTCTGTCTTTTCATTGCGGCCAGTTCACATATTCATATCTTTCGTGGCATTCCCTATTCAGTACTTTCATTATTATACTTTCCAAGGAACTGCTACTTTTCAACGAGGACTGATATCCTATTTGAATAAGCTTGTCACAGTATTTTTTATCGAACGTCGGAATGCATGCTGGCCAAGCTTGGGTTCGAACTCACTGGATTGAAAGCCCGCGACAAATATGTGTTTAGTTGGCTCTAGGATCGGTCATCGGCCATCGCTGTTCAATCACTGGATTGACAGTCTGCGATAATACCGACACACCTACCAGGGCACGGCTGGCAATTATTTGAACGCCGACCTTGATCACCAAGAACGGCCATCAGTGTCCGACTTCATATAGCAAACGAATTTATGTAACAATTTGAACGCCAACCTGGAATACAGAGCTCGTCAATCGGTGTTAAGAATAGTTAAGCAAACTGAACGCCGACTTGGAATACCGAGCTCGGCCATCATTGTTCGAATTTAGTCAATTGATAGATCAAAGTGAAAGCCGACCTGGAATATCAAGCTTAGCCTTCATTGTTCGAATTTAATCAATTTATATACTGAACACCGACCTGGAATATAGAGCTCGGCCATCGGTGTTCAAATTTTATTAGCACATTGATTGATTAATTGGGGTGTATCACGGTTCTCAACGACGTGTCAGTCATATTACGGCGGCTAGTTCACGTATTCATGGTTTTCATGGTTTTCGTGGCATTCTCACGTCAGTATTCCCTACAACAGATTGTCCAAGGACCTGGCTACTTTTCCACGAAGACTGATATCCCATTGGTGGAAGGCGAATGCCGCTTAACTTATGTCGAACGTCAGCAACATTGTTAGCCGAGTTGGGATTCGAACTTACCATTTAATTAACAACCCACGGCGCTCCCGACTGAGCTACCGGGGCACGGCTAGTAATTTGAACGTCGACCTGACACAACGAGCTCGACCATCGGTGTTCGAATTTATATAGCAAAATGATCGCCGACGTGGAATATCTAGCAAGGCCATTGCAGGCTGTTAATATGGAGGTTGTTAGTTCGAACCCAAGCTCGGCCAACATTATTACCGACGTCCGACAAATGTCACTGAGACAAGCGGCATTCAACTTCCACCAATGGATTATCAGTCTTTGTTGTAAAGTAGCCAGGTCCTTGTAAAGTCTGTTGTGTGGTGTAGTGGTGTTAGAATGCCACAAACAATTTGAATATGTGAACGGGCCACCGTGATATGACTGTAAAAGTGTTGAAAACGGCGGTCAACACAAATCAATCATTCAATCATTCTAAAAATCTTCAATAAATTCGAATATCGATGTATGTAGATTTGGTTCAAAATGCTATGTGAATTCGAACATAAGTTCGCGCGTTATTTGAACGTCAGTTTTTAATTTGTATCCGACCAAAATGCAAGTGTTCTGTCTAGACCATATTTAAAACCCATTTAATTGTGTTATTTAATTTAAGATTATAGGGTTGTATTAAACATTTGCTTGTTCGTATCGCTTTTTAAGCAGTTATAACATGAAGAGGTTATGTCTATTTGTTGTTTTGTCTGTATCTTTGTTCGTCACCGTGGATGTAACTTGGCGGCATGTTGTTCATTTCTGAAAAACAGAAACAATGAGGAAGTTACTTGAATTTAAGATATAACACGTTTAGTTCGTATTTCACCGTCGAACTAGTACTGTACTATAACCGCAAACTAAGGTTGCTCGGGACTTTGTTTCATAGAAATATGATTAAATATAAAGTTATCAAAGAAAACAAAAGAAATACGATCTGAAAAATGATTGCTCTTTTCCCTCTGTCTAGTGAAAAGGATCAGATAGTATTGATTTATTTCCTAATTTTGGGAATATTTCAATGAATAATACGATGAAACGGGTGTTTATAAACAAACAAAAAAAAGTAATTTTAACAAATTAAAAGATATTTATCATCAAAATTGAGCATTTATGAAAATCAAAAAAAAAGTTAACATGTATAGTCAACATGTAGCAATAATACAATGGTCTGAATGAACAAACTGTATGAGGAGGGACGTTTTAAGTTTAGAAATACAACATCATTTTATAAAAAGGCATAAACATCCCCCGATTTTTTTTTCCAGCTTTTATGAATTTATATATTTATAAACCAAACTCTTAAAAAAGCGTGGCATAGGAAGAAAGGGAAAATTGAATTATTTTTTGTGCTTTGATGACTCAAAATATTAAACAAACGTAGCCTAGGACGTTGAGGTAAAAGTTATTAAATACCCATTACATGTGTCTAAAGTGTTGTAATAACGGTAGACGACATACGTATTTTGAATCTTGTTGTTTCTTAAATCAGTTAATACAATTTATTGATTCATAAAGGTTTTTCCTTTTACAATAATACTGTTGGTTGCTCCCTATTCGAGTACGCAACCCCACGATACAAAATTAAAACCTATCCTATACTGACGCCGCGTTTCCACGCGGCATCAATACTATTATAAAATGTACATCGGCTCTTGTGCTGTTATATATCATATACAATTTTATCATATTTAGCTGAATTTACAGAAGAATTTCACAACAGATTGTATATGAATGTTAAATGAGTATCGTAAACGCCTTACCTTTTATTGACATATGACAATGTCGATTTTTCTTCAGTCCAAATGCGATGACCTTTCTCTACACGAACCACCTGACCACCAGCGATAACCTTTAATCCACAAGGAACTATCGTTGGTAAAGCATCTGTCAACATATCGCCTTTTTCAGATTTTATTGATATATAAACCAGCTCCCCTACTTTTGTTACCTCTTCGAACCGCAAGTAGTGGTTTATCGATATTTTACAATAGCCTGGCTTTACTATCGAATAATCATACCCTGCAGCAGCATTCACTCCAGCTGCGCAACCTGCTACCTTCAATTCAAACCCACCATTGACACGTTTGGAATATTTCTTCTCACGTTCAACCTTTGCGTAGATTACCCCCATCACTTACGTTTGCCACTGTAACGCCTTTACGTATAGGATCTTTCTGTCCAAACATTTTATGTTATTTCTTTCTTTTATTTTCTGTTACGAAAAAGAGAAAATAGAAAGTAAAAGATTGATATTATGTAAATATTTTTGTTTTATAAAAATAAATAATTTATTATAAAATGGTTATAAATTTTATGTGAAAAAAGATTTTTCTTTAGTGTCTCAACATTTTATGTTATTTCTTTCTTTTATTTTCTATTAGGAAAAGAGAAAATAGAATTAAAAGTAAAGGATTAATACTATGTTATATCATTTATTATAAAATGATTAATATTATAAATAATAAATATGTGTTCTTATATAACTGACTTTAAAACTATCTGGCCGTCAAGCCAATAACTGACGAAAGGAGCTGGCCAAAAAGTCCTAGGCTTAAGAAACATCAGTCAGAACGTCCGTTGGCCGAACCGTCCTACAACCATTTGATTCACGGTGTATCGTAAATGGTTACATTTATTTCATTCAAATAGTCTTTTTTTAGAAACAAAATTAAAACATAATTCCATTCACGATTTACAAAAGAAAGGAAACAAACGTAATCTCGCATAACACGAAATATGTATAATTCAAATATGTATTTAAAAACAAAACAATTACGGGGAAACGCAATCCTTCCTGTCCGAGGTTTCTTTTTATCGGAATCTCTTGCCCTTGATGGATTTTTCTGCGCAATAGTAGTTAATCTATAGCACAACAGATGTTAATTTGTTTTGTTGGTGAACAGTCAGGGCAGGACGATTTGTTTATTACAGAACCTGTGATCTCAGACGAGAACTTAGGTTCTCATAGTTATTGTGCAAACGGCGTGCCACCCTACATCTTAGTCGGCCGAGTTGTTCCGAAATAACAGTTGAATAAACATGTATTCCGATTTATTCACTGCAAACAGTAAATTTCATCAAGAAATAATTAAAGTAGATACTATTAAAATGCATAAATAGTGAGTATACAAAACTTAGTGGAAAAATACATCGTTTCCGTTATATTGATGAAAGAAGATATGCGGCACTGAAATGCGCCACTGGTATTATAAATTATCTGATACTGACCTCTAAAACTGCACTAAAATGCTTGACATAATCAGAAAATATTTATAAACATTTAGATCGAGTACCGGAACAAATATTCTAATTATTATAAATTTAATTACAACACATGTATTACTATTTCTCATTTTACTGGACAAATTAAAAGTTTAGAAATAAACTGCACTTACGTTTATTTCGCCGTATTCAACAGTTTATCAATAAGTGTCCCGGTCCCAGCTAGAAGTGAAATATATCTTTTTATAGTGTCTCAGTCACGTGATAGAAGAAAACCCAGCTTAAGATTATCACGCTTCATGTACGATTTTGTCTGATATACGGTAATTAACTTTAGTTATAAGTATTGTATACCTCACCAGAAAATTAATTTAAACGAGTCATGTGTCCTAATCATATGCATACCATTTGTACCATTTCCCACGTCATGACTATAAAAGCTGCAGCAGACGATATTGAAAATATCAAAGCAAAACTATGAACTATTTTATAAATGTTCGAATATTGTTTATATAGTGTTTGAAAATAGTATGACAAAGGGAGAAATTGCTCTCCTTTTGTCGCAATATTTTCAAAATCCGTTTGTTGTAGATGTCTAAATGCGTCTGCAGGTGGGAAAAGTCATTGCGAAGTTTACTTATTACTTATTACTGAAGGTCGGTTTTCGAGAGTTTTGTATATCTCACATTTTTTAGGAATGTTGAATTTCTGGATTTTGAATGAGCACAGAAGTAATAAAGTATTTTATACCTCACCATACAATTAATATAAATGTTCCATATGTCCCAAAGTGATATTCTTAACTGTAATACAATATTTGACACCGTATTAATCAGTCTGGTTTGAACTGCGCATCCCCTTCGGCATTTATTTGCGCCGGAAAATGTGCAGGTATAGTAAATACCATTATTTCATATTTTTATCTTTGTTTATCATGTCCTTTAGATCTATACTATTTACAATAACCACGACATATAATAGGGGTCGCAATATGTAATCATTCATGTAATATACGGCTTGATTACAGGGACTTGCTCCTCTAAAAATAGATATTACCCTTTCTATGTATATATATTAACATGCATAGATAGGGTAATATCTATTTTTAGAGGAGCAAGTTCCTGTGGCTTGATGCCTATATTAACCATAAGTAATGTATCGCATTGTTGATTTGTGTTAGACTCCTCGAAAGCATACGACTTTTGAGAACGTTATTATGTCCGGATAGACGAGTATGAGTAGTTCACATTCACTCACAATGTTTTCAGTTCGATGGAACCTATGGTATTCTGGCTCCATCTAAAGAAGTGTTTAATATCATTTGGTTTGATAATCCGCGTTCACTATCATATGCAGAATGTATATTTTCCCTTATATAATTGTTTATCCTTTATTTGCCTTTAATGTTTTTTCTAATACAGACTATTTTCTACACCTCGGAGACACAAGACTTTAAAAACGTTATGATGAACGGATAAAAGAATTTGATTATGTTCACCTTCCCTCAGAATGTTTTCAGTTCGGTATCAAATTTTAGTTCTTTCAGTTTACTATATTTTACGTCTCAGAAGTTTTAAGAATAGACTTCTCTAACGTCGACGAAGGATATTCACAATAGGTAAGATACGATACCTTCGGTAATGTTCTCAACTATCTTCGTGTAATATAATAGTTATTCAATTTGATTTACATGACTGCATTCTACGAAAGTACCGTCTATTCTATTATTTTTAGCTCACCTGAGCACGAACTCCGTCCGTCAACATATTCTCCTCAGTAACCAGTTGGTCAATTATTGGGATGAAACTTCACAGAAAGCATCCTCTCAATGATCTCACCAAAATTCCTTCAAATATTTGGGATCCATGCAGAATACTTTAAAATTCTTCTTCTCCCAAACTGGTAGGCCGATTTTCAAATAATTTCGTAGAAATGTTCCTTGGATGACCTTCTATCAGATTTCTTCAAGTCATGTTGATTGGTCGAACAATATGGCCGCCATTGGGTGGGGCTATTTGGCCTTATATGGCTATAGTTAAAACTTAAACAACTTTTTTCTCCGAAAGTGTCAGGCTGATTTTCAAAAATATTTGTAGAAATGTTTCTAGGGTGACCCTCTATCAGATACCTTCAGGCCATGTTGATTCGTCAAACAACATGGCCACCAGAGGGCGGGGCTATGTGGCCTTATATGGCCATAGTGAAAACATAAAAAATCCACTCGGGTGACCCTCTATCAGAATTCTTAAATCCATATTGATTGTTTGAAAAAATATGGCCACCAGGGGGCGGGCCTTTTATGGCTATAATTTAAATATAACTTTATATATAGAATGTAAAGCAATATGAACAAGGACATTTTAAGAAAAAAAAGGAAAAAGAATATATTCAGCTGTTTTTCTAGGTAGAAATGGTGTCACATTTTACCCCCGAAAAAGTTAAAATCATACATATTTTCCATTCTACATAATATAATTTTCTGTAATTATCCATAAACACTCAACATCGTTCACTTTGATAAAAAATGCAAAAAAAAATATAGGTCACCGTAATCCTTTTAGACTAAAGGGACTTTTTCCTTGCGTTTTCTTAGAAATACAGCAGTTTTGCTTAAAAAACAGGCCGTGCTTCAATGAAAATGTCGATTTACCAGAAAAAGAGTACGGTGACCTATCTTTTTTTTTGCATTTTTTATTAAAGTGAACCATGTTCAGTGTTTATGAATAATTACAGAAAATTCTATTATGTAGAATGGAAAATTTCTTGAAAAATGTTATGATTTTAACTTTTTCAGGGGTAAGATGTGACACCATTTCGACCTTGAAAAACAGCTTGATATATTTTTTTTCATATTTTTCTCACAAAATGTCTTTTCATATTGATTAAAATTCTATATATAAAGTTATATATGAACTTAAATATGATTTGTAGTTTTGGGTGTGTGTTTTAGGATTTCGGCCAAAATGCCTATATTTGTGCCTTTGATGAAATTGATAATGTCATTGACAGGCCAATATTTTTTTTTTAAATCGATAATATGTCTTTTCTTTTTTCTTATTTCAACTAGTTATTGTATGTACTAGTAACATACGAAGAATAATGATATTCTATGATTGGGACATTTTTGGATAAATAACTGTAGCATACGCCTTTAATAAAACTGATTTCTTTATGTTTGTTAGTTGAAAAGTTCGAATATTTGCAAAACAAATACAATGGGAGTAAAGATAAAATAGCCTATACGTAATGTTATCAAGGAAAGCAACGTCGTGTCAAAACTTTAGTTCTCCTTAAGTTATATCTCTTTAAGTTATAAAAAAATGTGATAGAATGGAAATAATTGATTTTCGTTAGCTCTACAGCGGACCAATACAATTAATACATACACATAAAGTATAGGGGGTTGAAAGAATTGTCCCAGAACACAGACTCTTTAGCGTTTTGCTTGTTCCACCGTGGTCAATTGGCGAAAGAGCGTCGCCATTGTTGTTGTATGCCTGACACGATGAGCCTATTCGACATTGTCCCCCGAGTCAACACGCGTTGACCCAGTTGATTCAAGAGACCTTCGTTTTAAAAATAGATATCCTTCTCGGAAGAACCCACTATCACCCATCCCCAAGAGCTATGATATATCGGATAACTTATCCTGAAACTATTACCCTTCAGTCTGGCAACATGGTGGAACATTTTTTTTACGAAAATGGGAATCGGTAAATCAAGATTTATACATTCTAACGTTCGGTGTTTTACACATACCCGAGTCGACCTGCGTAACGGAGGTTTACCTGGGTAAGATAACTTAGGGGATAATGTCGAATGGGCTCATTAGAATACTGATAGGGACAGGTAACTACAGACTACAAAAGCCAGTAGAACATCGAATGCCTGTTTGTATAAACTGGTAGTTTACGTATTCACCATGTGAAAAATACTGATTATACCAGTTTTTATCTTTTATCAACCAATTGACTGTCATATGATTGAAATAGAGATAAAACAACAACAACAACAACAACGTTAAAACTATTTATAATTCTTTCAATTATTCTGACGATGCAAGTGTTTTCTCACTTATTTTCTCGCGAAATGACGACTCTGACCCCACCCCATCCCCCCCCCCCCCCCCCCCCCCCCCCCCCCCCCCCCCCCCCACACACACATACTTACTAAATAAATGTTGCAAACGTGTCTATAGAGAATGATGTTCAAAAACAATTTATCTCTTTCATAATAATTGCTGTTCAATGGTGTGATATATAATGACAACAATGTTATGAGGAAATTATCCTTTTGCCATACTGTTTTAAAAACGTGTCAGCTATTAGTTGTACTACTTTCAATTAGCCTGACAATTTGTTTTCTCAATTTTTTTCTCGCAAAAATGACGACCCAGAAAAACCCCTTATGATGTTAACAATTATGGGATGTACCTAATCGAAACTGATATATGTTGCATACGTGTTTCTGGAGGATGGTTTTCATATAATTTATCTCTGTGAACATTGTCCTCGATAAAAACAAACAAGTATGAATATTGAATAAAGTTGCCAACATTTTTGCAAAAGGAGAAGTTGGTCATTATGAGCAATTTATCCTTTTGCCTCATTGTTTTCAAAACGTGTCAGTTACAAGGGCGTCCGAACGTGTCTATATGTGCGAAAGGGTTAAAGCCTTATTTGTTTAAATAATGTTGTTTTCCGTATACATATATTTCGATAGAACATCTATAAGCGATGGTTGTCCTAGTAGTTTGTGGATATTTATCACGTTTTTTCAATTCATGTCATTGTTTTTGACAATTTAATCAAAGTTATGATTTAGAAAATAGCGTTACCTCGCCAAATTTCTAATCATATATTGTGGTACGTACACAATGCAAAGCGTGACAAAAGATAACTGTTTCTATATTTTCCAGCTGTATGCCATCGGTTACCTTTCCTAACTATGAAACCTGGATTCAGATATATACTTATAACTGTTTATAACAGAATAAACATATTCTTATAAAATTATCTAATAATATTAGAAAGGGTTAAAGAAAACTTATGCCAGACTTCGAAACGGGATTTGCATGTTTGCTAGATATGTTATACGATTAATAAAGCCCCAGAACGACTATGATTAATATAATTTATCGCACTGATTTCGCCTTCAGAATGCGCGTGCAGCGATAAGCAAAGTCATCACAGTTCACTAAGTCATATATTTGCATTCCTGATTTTACAAAACAGTGTTTCTATGATGAAAACGGCTTGTGCGTGTCAATCAATATCGACATAGACCGATTGCCGGGTTTGACACGCGAATTTAGTTTATAAATTCGCATAATTGTCACAAAAGGTAGCACAGAAGCTTTTGTTATGTAATGACCAATTAGAACTCGAAAGGGGCGAATACATTATTTCGAGTGATCAGTACATTTAAGTTAAAGGCATGTTCGTAATGTCAAATTCGTTTTTCATTTAAGAGAGTATTGTGTAAAGCAGTATAGTGATAACAAATGTTAACAAGCAACAGCAATTCTGATTGCTCTTTCTGATTGCGTTTTCAGCATCGCAATTTATCCATACTAATTATTCAAGAAAACAGGGTAGCAGCCGTTCCGATCGCTCGTATGAGCAATCAAAACGGCTGCTACGCGCTGTTTTCAAAAGATAGATCAGTTCCAGAATTTGGTTATTTCGAGTTATTGGTTAGTTTGAGTTATACGATATATTCGAATAAGCACATGTTCAAATGATTGAAAAGAACCGGACAACAACACACCAACTCTTTAAGGTTTTCACATTAATAACGATTTGGATAACAATACAGATAAGCACATAATTTTTGTTTACAACTTTGTTCACGATGTTTTAGACATAATTAGATAACTATACGACTAATGAGAAGACATTGGTCTGACTGCGAGCGCATATCTAGATGTTAACTGTTTACAACGTGATCAGTGTCCGCCTTATAGTGGTAAGAGAGCCCGCCTTAGGAGCGGAATACCATGGTTCGATCTATTGTCGTGCGCGTAAAACCAAAATCTTAAAAATCGTAGAAGTGGCTTCCTCCTTAGCGTTTAGGGCTGTAGGGGTGGCAACTTAAGCACTGGTGTCAGAATAAATGTACCAGCCGTACTAGAAATTAACTCAGGGAACTCCGTGATATGACTGCCATACTGTCGAAAGCTGCGTAAGACACATTTTAAACGTTTGCAACGTCCCGCCTGTCGATATAATCATGGCGCGTGTTCATTTAGTGTATTTACACTGAGCACGTTATAGAATCAAGGGATCTTTCCGAAAAGAGCTAGGGTATCACAACCGGACTCCCATGTATTTAACTCTGTCTCTTGTACTTATCTGCACCTGTCAGATGCTTGTCCATGATATAGTGTGCACGATCAAATGGCCCTATAGAAGCCATAACGCTTATGCTCAAGCAGAGAAATTGTCTTTATTATTACATTACATTACATTAACGTTAGGCTTTGACATCGTAATGATCTTTGTGGGTATTTCCCCGATATAATAACACTCACATATATCTAAATAGATCATAGACATTCTACGGGATAAAATGTGCCACTGATGTTACTAATGCAACTTAATGATTAATCATAAACAATTAAGACAGGCCTACTATCGGTAAGTGATATCAATGAATAAACAATTTTGTTTCCGGAAAAGTGGCACGGTTTTACATACACAAGCTAATGCATGCATAAATAAGTTAATAAGAGTTAAATGTGCCTGGAAAATAAGATCAATATGCATCTGCAAACAGAGAAATATTTTGTTAACATGTGCATATACTAAATTAGAATAGTTGTACCAATGGGACTTGATGCTACTGAGCTGCATTCGGTCTATGGATTTAGACTCCATGTTGATATCGGTATAAAGAGTTTAAACAAAGGCCTCGACTGCAGTAACAATAGTATAAGTACGAAAGGCAACTGTTTAATTAAGATTTACTACACCCATAAGAGAACAATATCCATATGTTATTATCTTTCTGATTAATTGTTTCATTGTCCACGTGTGTAGGCACGCAGAGTTTGTTTTACATTTCCGTTCCATGCAATTTTTTGTGGCGATTGATTTGACAATCGCCACAATACTAACAGAAACAACAACAACGACACAATTTACAAAGTCAGTTTTGAAAATGCCGTTGACTTTTTATTCCTTACTGCAAACCAATTTACCTACATCCGTTAAACTGTCAAATAAATATAGTTCCATCAGTGATGCAGAGACACGATTAATAATAATCAGGTCAGTGCTACTTTGGTACCGGATTGATACTAAGATTTGAGATTTATTGAGATAATATCTACATAGAATTAAATTATGTAAATATTATCTTTCTTCATGTTTGGGCAGATAATAAATATCATTGCGCGTTCTATCCTCTAAACTCAATGACCCAGTAGAAGCTTCTGGAAATTCCAAAAGGTTCTATAAATATCTCGAGTCTTGTAATCGATCGTTCTTAAATCTCAACATTATAAACACTTTATTTTGTAGTTGCTGCAATATACGAAAGCGTCTAGATGATAAGACTGGTTTACAAAGGTTTAACTGACACGATGTCAGTGTGTTCACATGTTATACACGTTCGAGTGCACCCCTCTCTGTACGTTCTAGAGTCTATTAGCAATCAATGCTTAAAAGTGTAGCCTAATTTAGCATTATCATAGTATCAACTGTACAGTTTGGCAAATAGAGAAATTCTGCTTTATTAGCATTTTTGTGTTTGTTTTCGCTCTCAAATGTTTCAAAGCAGGGAGAAAACCCTCAATGTGAAGGAACTAAACAGACCTGTTCAATATCGGACATCATTGAAACAAATGGATACGGTTTTCTCTCCTTTTCATGATAATTTAGTCATTTCTAAAGTGTACACAATATTTTATCTTAATATGGCCTAGCGACCTGGTGACGAACACATCATGACCAATTTTAGAAAGTAACTTAAAAATCACCAAGATAACATTATTCTACTGTCAAAAGATGCAGCTTTTCTCAAATATACCCGCACCAGAGTGCACTATTATTGAATCGCAAGGCCTAACCCGAAATACTGCTTGATACTTTACTTGATTTTCTATACGTGCACGTTACATTGACCTGTCACTGTTACGTGTTTTATTCTGTCAATGTGTACTATATTCATTATTACGTATGCGTGTACGCATCCCTTGTACACATTGACCTGTCACTGTTAAAGGGTTCTCTTTACAATATATACACGTATCCAAAGTGCACATCGGCCATTCACTGTTACGTGATGTGTTCGGTCCGAGTGTACTATAAACATACTAATTATAAACACGTATCCATAGTGCACATTGGCCTATCACTGTAAACGTGCCTTACTTTGTAAGGTAGTCTTAACTATAGTCTTAAGATATCACCAATTACTTGTACACATTGAACTTTATTCGGTCAAACAAATACTATATTCATAAATGTGTATGCATGCACGTATCCATTGTTAAGACTGACATGTCACTGTTACGTGATTTGTACGGTCAGAGTGTATTATAAACATATATATACACGCATAGTCTAGTAGGACCCATGCACCCCAAGGATATATTTTTTAAGGTATAGGCTTAAACATAGTCTGAAGATATCACCAATTGCTCGTGCACATTGAACTTTTACTGTTACGTGATTTATTCGGTCAAACAAATACTATATTCATAAATATGTATGCGTGCACGTATCCCTTGCTAACACTGACCTGTCACGGTTACGTGATTTGTACGGTCTGTATGAATGTTGTTTTTACTTGGAATTTTGAAGAGTTACCGGATATTTGCTGTCGACATTTCAGACGCAAGTACCATAGTAGTATTCACTTGGAATAATAACAGTTTACTCGATACCATAGACATTTTAGACGCATGTACCGAAATAATGGATTTCATATTTACACGGAAAAATGAAAATTTTACCAATTACCAGATATAGAAGTGTAGCTTTACTTGTGTAACGTCCATGTACCGGTAAGTGACTGAACACTCTAGAAGTGTCACCTTACTTGGGTAATGTCCATAAACCAGTGTTACACGTTAGTAACTTAAACAACTCTAGAAGTGTATCCGTACTTGTTTAACGTCCATGTAACAGTTAGTAGCTTAAATACATATATATGAATAGTGTATGCTCCATAGTCTTTGTTTATAGACAGTTTAGGTTGAATTGTTTTTTCAGTCATAAATTATGGTGGCATACTTCTGCCACCACATAACCACTTAATTGTCACGTTATTTAACTAGTTAGTCACTTAATTATCATGATAAATATCTGATTAACGCGTTAATTTTTATGTTAACAGATACATATGTCAACACAAAAAAGTCTATGTTACTGCCCACTACTGCCAACAGATACCTACATAATGCCATTTTAGACATATTTTAAGTGGTTAATGCGTTATGTAACTAGTTAATCAGATAAGTTTCGTGATATTTATGTGGTTAACTAGTTATTGAGATAAGTATCGCGATAATTAAGTGGTTAACTAGTTACGTAACTAGTTAGTCAGATAAGTTTCGCGATAAGTATGTGGTTAACTAGTTACGTAACTAGTTAATCAGATAAGTATCACGATAATTATGTGGTTAACTAATTACGTAATTATCACGATACTTATCTGACTAACTAGTAACGTAACTAGTTAACCACATAATTATCACGATACTTATCTGATTAACTAGTTACGTAAATAGTTAACTACATACTTATCGCGAAACTTATCTGATTAACTAGTTACGTAACTAGTTAACGACATATTTATCATGATACTTATCTCACTAACTAGTTAACTACATAAGTATCACGATACTTATCTGACTAACTAGTTACATAACTAGTTAACCACATAATATCGTGATAATTATGTGGTTAACTAGTTACGTAATTATCACGATACTTATCTGACTAACTAGTTACGTAACTAGTTAACCACATAATTATCACGATACTTATCTGATTAACTAGTTACGTAACTAGTTAACCACATAATATCGTGATAATTATGTGGTTAACTAGTTACGTAATTATCACGATACTTATCTGACTAACTAGTTACGTAACTAGTTAACCACATAATTATCACGATACTTATATGATTAACTAGTTACGTAACTAGTTAACTACATACTTATCGCGAAACTTATCTGACTAACTAGTTACGTAACTAGTTAACGACATAATTATCATGATACTTATCTCACTAACTAGTTAACTACATAATTATCACGATACTTATCTGACTAACTAGTTACAAAACACGTTAGTCACTTAATATATATCAAAAATGGCATTATGTAGGTATATGTTGGCAGTAGTGGGCAGTAACATATACTTTTTAGTGTTAACATAACTATCTGTTACCATAAAAAATAACGCGTTAATCAGATATTTATCATGATAATTAAGTGACTAGCTAGTTAAATAACGTAATAATTAAGTGGTTATGTGGTGGCAGAAGTATGCCACCATAATAAATAGGTTGCACTATATAATTCGTATGATATACCGTTCTCCAATACGACTCATATCAGCCAATTAACATGTATATGGACATGTTTTATATCATTATTTATATCATATCTACTTGCGTCGACATTGTGGTGAGACTTACCAGAGCCTTTACGTTATATGTAAGTATGTATGTATGATATGGCTCTAGATTCATCATAGAATATAAATATATATAGCGCTACTAGTTTATGCATGGACTAAGATTTCTTTCACGGTGCCATCTTGTTATTCTACCTTAACGACCGTGTGTTCAGTTCCACAACATGCCCGAACTATGGCTGTATCGATCTTGGAAGCTTTGGATCACGTGACCGGTGCTCTACACCCGAGTCCCCGATTCCCATACTAAAAAATAAGATGGTTTAGGATGATAATGGAGAAGTTGACCATTGAGATTCTAGTAGTTACATTTTAGCCAAGTCACAGCAAAACCGACATTTTTAAACGTATAACGCAATCTAGGTCCATATGTCAGGGTCTCAGTATAATCTGATCAAGGTTCTACATTAAGACCAGCATTTATACTAACGTTCCCGAAGCAGAAGCTTAAGAACCACAATAAAGCTATGAATTGGTATAGGATGATCTTGTACATTGTTTCTCGCAATGTATCGAAGATCGGTTTTCGTATTAAGTGGTTCAATATAACGTTAATCAGTTTTAAAAACAGGTTAACAAGGAAACATTGTTAAAGAATACCACGATCAGACTGTACAAGCTTGTCTTGTTATTCACCGATCACAAATCTCTATAAGTCTGTTTTCCAATAACTATGTTCGAATATAGATATAAAATGGACACAAAATATTTTCATCTATAACATATCAATTTTGTGAACAATTCTAGTTCTCTAGGTGGTCAAAATGTGTATATCCCTTGAATACTTATTTGTTCAATTCGCATTTAACTCTTCTTGTGTATATTTCGTTTAACGCTTCGACAGCAAACGACGCTTGGAAACATTGTGGAGAAAGGAGAAATTGCGAACAATGTCTTCTTTTCCATTATGTTTTCAATTCGGTAACTGAAATATGCTTCTCACTTTTCAGAAAAGTCTTTATTCTAAACAACCATGTTCATGAAACTGTTAACCCTTAACCCGCTATATTCCTGCAACTGATATCATCCTCATTGATTTTCAGTTAGTTCACGTAAAGTTCTTTACAGCCAAAATTGTAGATTAAGATTAGACAGCGCCGGTGATTAGATTAATCTTGGTCTGCATTATTCACGATCAGCTCATATTCCATCATAAGCAAGTATTGTTTAAAGTGCCTTAAAGAGAGTGAAGGGTTACAAGCTAACATGGTGAGTCAACAAATCAGGTTATAGAAATGAAAGGATGAACAAATTCCTTACATTTAGTCATGCCATTTAATATTGAGTACATTTTTTGAATTATCTTCTCGGAAAAATTAAACTTAATCCATTACCAGATATTTGTTTTAGACATTTCAGACGAAAGTCCCAAATAATAGATTTCACATTTACACGGAAAAATGAAAATTAAACTAATTACCATATATTCGTTTTTATACATTTCAGAAGCATGTGCCAATATAATGAATTTTGTTTTTACTTGGAATTTTGAAGAGTTACCGGATATTTGCTGTCGACATTTCTGACGCAAGTACCATAGTAGTATTCACTTGGAATAATAACAGTTTACCCAATACCATAGACATTTTAGACGCATGTACCGAAATAATAGATTTCATATTTACACGGAAAAATGAAAATTTAACCAATTACCAGATATTTGTTTTTACACATTTCAGAAGCATGTGCCAATATATATTGAATTTTGTTTTTGCTTGGAATTATGATGATTTTAACCCGTTATCAAATATTTGCTGTCGACATTTCAGACACAGAACATGTACCATAGTTCACTTGGAATAATAAACGTCTAACCTTATACCGGCTTGTTTCATCAAACAGTGTTACATGTATCTATATGGATAACACAACCAGGATCATTGTGGTTAGACAAGATGAGCCCTATTCTCATCGGGCGGCTTATTTGTGTTGTTGTGTCCTATATTTCGACCAGCTTCTCGTCAACCTATTTAAACCATTTTGATATTAGATCTTTTTTTCCGAAGATCTCAAATCCTCTCCAAAAACTGGACAATATGAGCCATTTTCTCTTGGGGTGGCTTGTCTCATCAAACAGCATTCTCCTCATGCTTAAAACATATCAACACTCATTGTGGTTAGACAAGATGAGCTATTTTCTCCTTGGGTGGCTTATTTGTGTTTTTGTGTCCTATATTTCGATTAGCTTATCAAAGGTGGACAATATGAGTCCTTTTCTCCTTGGGCGGCTTGTCTCATCTAACGAATTGTCCTCATGGTTAAACACATATCAAAAATCATTTTCTCTTCGGGTGGCTTGTGTCATCTAACGAATTGTCCTCATGGTAGACACATATCAAAAATAATTTTCTCTTCGGGTGGCTTGTGTCATCTAACGAATTGTCCTCATGGTAGACACATATCAAAAATCATTTTCTCTTCGGGTTGCTTGTCTCATCTAACGAATTGTCCTCATGGTAGACACATATCAAAAATCATTTCCTCTTCGGGTGGCTTGTGTCATCTAACGAATTGTCCTCATGGTAAACAAATATCAAAAATCATTTTCTCTTCGGGGGACTTGTCTCATCTAACCAATTGTCCTCATGGTAAACACATATCAAAAATCATTTTCTCTTCGGGTGGCTTGTGTCATCTAACGAATTGTCCTCATGGTAGACACATATCAAAAATCTTTTTCTCTTCGGGTGGCTTGTCTCATCTAACGAATTGTCCTCATGGTAAACAAATATCAAAAGTCATTTTCTCTTCGGGTGGCTTGTCTCATCTAACGAATTGCCCTCATGGTAAACACATATCAAAAATCATTTTCTCTTCGGGTGGCTTGTCTCATCAAACAGCGTATTATTGAAAACTTCAAAGATCCATATCAAATGACTTAGTCGTGAAAAGTTGAAATCATGTAATAGTGTAAACACGAGGGCATACTTAATTATTGTGTACGGTGCATTCGGTGGTTTTGTACAGAACAAACGATTAATGGTAGAGCGTCCGCCTCGCCGTGTGAGCCGCTGCAGGTTCGATCCCCGACCGGGTCAAACTAAATGCTTTAAATGGTAGCAATGGCTGCCCGCATTGGCGCTCAGGGCTGCGGGATAGCAGTACGACTGACTGATTGGTGTCAAGATAAATGGACCAGTAGACAAAAATGTGATATAACTGAACAGTTGTTGAAAGCCGCTTTAAACACCAAACAAACCTATCTACTGACATACTGACAAGGGTATAGGCACTAAGTGTATATTAAGATATACATGAAGGTCAATGATATATGAGACAGGTGTATAGGCCTGTCCGACATATCTGTTACCTAACTATTTAGATCGACTAAGACACTGCACAGACGTACAGGCTGATATGGATTTTCTCTTCTCCCAAAGACCGTAAGGTTGGTTTTCATGGAGCACTGCTCAGTTGAACATCTATAGTTTATTTGAATAACAACTAACAAAACAAATAGTTTTGTATCAAACAAAATAAATAGTTTTGTATCTAACACAAGAAATTGTTTTGTATCCACCATTCGACCGATGCACACGGATTTATTTCATATACTTTTATCGTTTTATGACCATATGCTCAACACTTTCAGGTAGGGTATATATTTTTCAACTAACTGAGAAAGTATGGGCATGTTTACCTATCCACAAGCCTGTAGAATGAACGGGACATCATTCATGTCTTGCTTAACAATAACAAACATCGCTTGCCTGTCGTATTATATCAAATACACGTGTATATCTAATCTACTATTACTCTTTTGAACAGTGGATACAGAATTTAAATAACAACTGTTCAATGTAAATACAATGAATCAATAGCTTTATTATGTTTTGAAACGAGAAGGAGGATAATTATTCCAGACTACGAGAAGGAATTTGATATGTATTTGCATTAAGATGAGATAAATAAAGGCCAGGATTAAAGATGATTACTAGCAGTCATCGAATCAAACGACAAGTACCTCTGAAAGAATGTACAACTTTGGTTAAATATAGAAGTGTTTTGCTGATGTAAATGGAACATGCTTTCCTATCCATGCAACAATACATTCGCCCTTTTGACGAATTATTTAGATTTATTTTTAAATGGCATGTTTAGGATCTTGTCAACACAAACATACCTAACAATTCTGCTTTCGTTAACATGATGACAAAGCTCGACTTTCAATTAGCGCGCCGAATTCCAGGAAAATAACCGAAGCGTATCTATTACATGTGTAGATATAATCCGGTTTGCAAATCCATGCAAACTTACTAAAATGGACATTAATTATAATAATGTTGTTGCAACATAGCAAACCTTGTATAAACAGTTTTTGTGTTTATGCACTTGAAATGCTCGCACGGATATTCTTATGCTGGTTTCCCATGAAAACAGCTCGAATGGAAATAGATAAAAATCGTTCTTTAAGTACTTGTAACAATCTATAACTAATTCATCTGAAATAAACGTGAGGAAATGATAAATGCAGGAACGGATGAATATTGTATATGATTGAGTGAGTTAGTGTGTTAGTGAGTAAGTGAGATAATGAGTGAGTGAAGGCTTGAGTGAGTACATCTTCGCAAGCCAAGGGTAATTTGTCCATTACATTACCATAATTACCCTTGGCTGACGGCTTCTTTAAATTTGAAATTCCCGCTCTGCCACCTAGCGGTTGCATAAATACACATCCCAATTCGGAAACGTTCATCGTCCAATAGAATTACAACCGGTTACAACCGCGAAATACAAAGAAATACAATTAAGTTTAAAGACCAACAATATATTGCGATCAATGGAATCTACGAAGGGAGAGATGTGTTTGTGTCCACGCGGACCGGTAGTAGAAAGTCACTGATTTATGAGTGTTTCCCTATCATGGTTCCTGGCAAAATAGTATACAGCTATTTACTCCTCTTGAGATCAATAGTGAAAAATTATTCTTCCAAGTGAATGACTATTGACCCGAAATAGAGAACTATTGACCGAGACGAAGTCGAGGTCAATAGTTCTCTATTTTGGGTCAATAGTCATTTGCGAGGAAGAATCGTTTTTCACCATTGAACTCAAAAGGAGTAAATAGCCGTTTTATTATATATCTTCATGAAAAACGCATATTTTAACTAGTTTATTTATTACACTCTGTCTTCATATAATTGGGTAAATGTATGTAACATAAATGTAGATTCTAACATAAACACAGGATTAATATTGTAAATGCAGGAAGAATGCAGTATACTGTTACATGGCACGCGCGTTAAAATGTTGGTTATGCACGTGCATGACGTCATTTTCAAACAATAATGTCACCTTTTAGACGCGCGTGCCATGTAACAGATGAACTATTGACTCGAAAATGGACTATTGGACCTGAATTTTAGAATAAAAGCGAAAAGGAGTCAAATAGTCATTTTTCATTGAATCACACGTGACTGCTTCACGTCCAATCAAATACTTTGATTCATAGTAGGTATATAATAATCATCATTATTGCTCCGCTGACTTCCACCATGGGGGAGTAGTGCCGGAGACTTGTTAGCCTTGTATTTAAGCAACATACCATGATACCTGGGAATGGACTCCAGCCAGAACAAGGATATCGAAAACGGGATGTCCGACTTAGTTTTTGGAAGGCCGCCAGCTTTTTTAGGGAGATGGCGAACTATAATGTTGACTGAAATTATCAGGAAAGACTGGGATTATTTGTCGTGGATGAAGCCCACAGTCATTCAATGGTATGTAATTATATTGCCCAAGCAGACAAAATGATTATCTATATGTTCTTAGAGTAAATATAGCATCATAATGTATTTATACAATGCGAACAGCTCATAATTCTTTACAAACTAGCACTGACATTGCAGGTTTATGTATTCCCCACCCACCAGCTGTTACATATTATAATTGTCTATGTTGGGTTAAAGTTAGGATCGTTGATATGGAGCCCTATTGATATACCAAGTTCCTTCAATGAATCCCACTGTTATTTCCAGTATAATTTCTTCTTTTTTTCAATTTAATGTGATTGACTGTCGAAAATATTTTACAGTTGCATCCATTTTCAAACAGTATTAAAATGGTATTACATCAAACTAAATATAAAACAGGAATATTATATATCATGTAAATTCCTCAGCATATATTATGTGTTAAATTAGGGTTTTATGCTTGAACTTGTGAACCTGTTATTTTGGCCTAAATACACTTTAAGCAGTCTACAGTTGACAACAAGTTTTATAGAAAGATAATTAGATTATGTCTCAAATGGTGTTGTAGATCC
The DNA here is from genome assembly GCA_031761405.1 of Serripes groenlandicus. Taxonomy (NCBI): domain Eukaryota; kingdom Metazoa; phylum Mollusca; class Bivalvia; order Cardiida; family Cardiidae; genus Serripes; species Serripes groenlandicus. Next base: position 104,523 of record JASEVX010000301.1, on the reverse strand, counting down.
ATTCCTACAGTGAGTCAAATGATTTTCACAATATAATGAAATTTCAAGAAGTGATGTGGTTTGATCCTTGGACTCACAAAAAACTACAAATACTAAGCAGAACAATGCAAAATCTCTACAGCTGAAAGTTTAACCTTTTCCCACATAGGACAGTTTAAAATGCCTTTACAGCGGATGACTTTTGAAACATTGTGACAAAATTTAATGGAGAAATTGCTTATAAAGAGCATTGTCTTCTTTTGCCAAATTCTTTTCAACTCTCTATTTAATCACTGTTCATAAGCTGTCTGCTTCAGAGGCATCAAAATGTGTCTGTGCAAAGAGTAGAAGGGTTAAGAACTTAAGACAAAATTTATATTTACAGGACATATATCAAATGATTAAAAAACATATTGTAACATTGCAACTATATCTTGTTGAATGGAGCAGTACATGTAATAATCAGTTTTAACATGGTTTATAAAATTATTGTTTTATTGGAGTTTACCCCTTTCCGACAAATTACTTTTGGCGTGGGAAGATGCTGTTGATGTTTAGGAAAAAAAGGGGAAAGTAATATCCCCTTTCACAATTTTGTGTGTATAATAAGGCTTCTACTTGGGCATTTCAGGTAAAATTATAATAGTTTAAAACCATACATATGACATAATTTGATTATTTACTTGTTTAATATGTTTGTGAGAAAAGGGGAAATTACTTTGTTTTAGGTATATCTCCTTTTTTCACAATGTTTGATTATAACAACTAAAGCTTGTTATTACAAAATTGTGTAGATTCTGATGTCAGAGATAAAGAAACTTAAATGGGGTATGGAGAGAATTATCATAATCTGATCCAGCGCTTTTCAGAAATGCCAATTTGAATTTGTTCTCATATATACAAGCTAAAATAATCTTTGATAACATAGTAAATGCAGTTGAAGCTTAATTTTAAACATGTTTCTTTTTTAGAATTTCAATAATCTGACCATTTCAACAGAAGTGAATCAAGATCCATTACCAGCAACATTTATATCCCAAGGCCTAAAATTTGTCGTCCGCCACCAGGAAAAAGAAGATGCCTGAAATTTGCCAGTCCTGAGTGAGTTTGTCATGTTGTACACATGTCATTTATACACAAAGTCACATTCTCTCTTTCTGAAAGTGAACTGAGAGCTAAAATGCATAGTAATTTTGAGGGAATTGACTGATTGAGGTGTAGCAGAGAAAATCAAAATAATTTCAGCAAAAATATCTCCATAAATCTAGGTATAATTATTGAATATAGGAGAAAATATTGAAACAATATGGAGAAATAGTTCATTATCACTTTTATCACAATGGTTTGAAAATTTATTTTCTGCAGATACATCATAAACAAGTTACGCATCCACCAAGCCCACATTGGATTAACACAGACAAAGAGCATAAATTGACATGCTTCAATTTGATGCATGGACATATTTGTAAATAATTTGTGGAATGACTTCTTCACACAGACTGTATTCATGTATTTATCCCTTTCCACATACAACAAAAATATAAATGAACGTATAATCAAGGAATACATAAAGTTTAAAACATTGTGAAAAAAGGAGAAAGTGTTCTTAAAAAGATATTGTTTATTTTGCCACAATGTTTTCAAATGAGTTTTAACTATGTTTCTGTTAACATGATTGTACGGAAAAAAAGAAGAAGAAAAGGCTATTTGTAGGTGACACTCAACTTATATTAAATATGTTCATGTAATCTAGGAGCATTATCACATTTCAATACATGTAACCAAACATTGTGGAAAAAACAGTTTCCTTTTAAGTCATTAAGTCAAATTGTTTGCAGCAGATTTAGACACTAGAACATATTTGAGACATTGCTCATGATGGTCACTTTTAATTCCAATATTGTTTTCTATTCTATGGATTATTATGAAATAATTATTTCATTTAACCCTTCCCCTCATAGGTCTGCAGCAGATGACTTTGAAAACGTCTAGACAATAGCACAGAAAATCCCTTTTAATGAAAGAGCAGTCATTGAATAGAGTTGAAAACATGGTAACAAAATGAGAAATTACTCATTTTGAGCAATTTCTTCTTTTGTCCCTGTGTTTTCAAAAAGCGGTCTACTGCAGAACTGTCGGAAAGCGTCTCTATAAGGTAAAGGGTTAAGGAGATTTCAGACTTTTTCAAATGTTTTTTTTTCTCAAGTTTGAATACTGCTTATTTGATTTATTTTGGAAAGACTTAAATTTATACAAATTAATGTACTAAATTTTAAAATAATGTCATTTTCACTACATCCAAATACAAAGAATTGCATAAGTAAACAATGGAACATCAGGAGAGGTTTAATTTGAAATTTTCCTCTGTAGTTCCATTGATTACTTCTTGCACTTAAAGGGAAGATTACAGTTGATTTAAATTCTGTGTCTGATATATATAAATTATAAAAAGAACAATTGTTGACAATAATTCTCATCAATGTACGGTTTTTGAATGAACAAATCAGTCTTTGTATACATCATACAGTAACCAAACTTTGCACCATAAATCATCAGCAGCTGCTGCTGTCCTTGTACAAGTTTATGCAATATTTCCTTTAAAGTTTCTTTTTTCTTTCCAGGAACCACACTGATGACTAATCACTAGTTTTCTCATCATTTTTAGCTCACCTATGCACGAAGTGCAAGGTGAGCTATTGTGATCACATTTTGTCCGTCGTCCGTGCGTCGTGCGTCGTCAACATTTCAGCTTGTTAACACTCTACAGGCTACATTTTGCATCCAATCTTCATGAAAGTGTATCAGAACATTCATCTCAATCAAATCTTGGACAAGTTCGATCTAGGCCATATGAGGTCAAAAACGAGGTCACTAGGTCAAATTGAAGCGAAATCTTGTTAACAATCTGGAGGCCACATTTTCAACTTGAGCATGTTGAAACTTTATCAGAATGTTTGTCTTGATGATATGTAGGTCAAGTTCGAACATTGGTCATGTCGGGTCAAAAAGTAGGTCACAAAGTCAAATTGAAGGACAATCTTGTTAACACTCCAGAGGCCGCAATTTCTGCTTCAGCAGTTTGTAATTTTGTCAGAATGTTTGTCTTAAAAATATCGAGGTCAAGTTCGAATATGGGTCATATTGGGTCAGAAACTAGGTCACTAGGCAAAATTGAGGGGAAATCTTGTTAACTCTGTAGAAGCCGCATATTTTGCTTCAGCAGATTTAGACACTAGAACATATTTGAGACATTGCTCATGATGGTCACTTTTAATTCCAACATTGTTTTCTATTCTATGGATTATTATGAAATAATTATTTCATTTAACCCTTCCCCTCATAGGTCTGCAGCAGATGACTTTGAAAACGTCTAGACAAAAGCACAGAAAATCCCTTTTAATGAAAGAGCAGTCATCGAATAGAGTTGAAAACATGGTAACAAAATGAGAAATTACTCATTTTGAGCAATTTCTTCTTTTGTCCCTGTGTTTTCAAAAAGCGGTCTACTGCAGAACTGTCGGAAAGCGTCTCTATAAGGTAAAGGGTTAAGGAGATTTCAGACTTTTTCAAATGGTTTTTTTTCTCAATTTTGTATACTGCTTATTTGATTTATTTTGGAAAGACTTACATTTATACAAATTAATGTACTAAATTTTAAAATAATGTCATTTTCACTACATCCAAATACAAAGAATTGCATAAGTAAACAATGGAACATCAGGAGAGGTTTAATTTGAAATTTTCCTCTGTAGTTCCATTGATTACTTCTTGCACTTAAAGGGAAGATTACAGTTGATTTAAATTCTGTGTCTGATATATATAAATTATAAAAAGAACAATTGTTGACAATAATTCTCATCAATGTACGGTTTTTGAATGAACAAATCAGTCTTTGTATACATCATACAGTAACCAAACTTTGCACCATAAATCATCAGCAGCTGCTGCTGTCCTTGTACAAGTTTATGCAATATTTCCTTTAAAGTTTCTTTTTTCTTTCCTGGAACCACACTGATGACTAATCACTAGTTTTCTCATCATTTTTAGCTCACCTATGCACGAAGTGCAAGGTGAGCTATTGTGATCACATTTTGTCCGGCGTACGTGCGTCGTGCGTCGTCAACATTTCAGCTTGTTAACACTCTACAGGCTATATTTTGCATCCAATCTTCATGAAAGTGTATCAGAACATTCATCTCAAACAAATCTTGGACAAGTTCGATCTGGGCCATATGAGGTCAAAAACGAGGTCACTAGGTCAAATTGAAGCGAAATCTTGTTAACAATCTGGAGGCCACATTTTCAACTTGAGCATGTTGAAACTTTATCAGAATGTTTGTCTTGATGATATGTAGGTCAAGTTCGAACATTGGTCATGTCGGGTCAAAAAGTAGGTCACAAGGTCAAATTGAAGGAAAATCTTGTTAACACTCCAGAAGCCGCAATTTCTGCTTCAGCAGTTTGAAATTTTGTCAGAATGTTTGTCTTAAAAATATCTAGGTCAAGTTTGAATATGGGTCATATTGGGTCAGAAACTAGGTCACTAGGCCAAATTGAGGGGAAATCTTGTTAACTCTGTAGAAGCCGCATGTTTTACTTCAGCAGCTTGAAATTTGGTCAGAATGTTGAGCTAAATGATATCTAGGCCATGTCCGAATATGGTTCATGCGGGGTCAGAAACTAGGTCACTAGGCCAAATTGAAGGATAGTCTTGTTAACACTTTGGATGCCGCATTTTTTGCTTAAGCAGCTTGACATTTGGTCAGAATGTTTGTCCAAATGATATCTAGGCCAAGTATGGGTCATGCCGGGTTAAAAACTATGTCACTAGGCCAAATTGAAGGGTAATCTTGTTAACACTCTTTGATACTGCATTTTTAACTTGAGCATGATGAAACTTTATCAGAATGTTTTTCTTGATGATATGTAAGTCAAGTTCGATCAAGGGTCATGTTGGGTCAAAAAATAGGTCACTAGGTCAAATTGAAGAAAAATCTTGTAAACGCTCTAGAGGCCGCATTTTTTGCTTCAGAAATTTGAAATTTCATATTGGGTCAGAAACTAGGTCACTAGGCCAAATTGAAGGAACATCTTGTTAACTCTGTAGAAGACACATGTTTTGCTACAGCAGCTTGACATTTAATGAGAATGTTTATCTAAATGATATCTAAGCCAAGTTCGAATATGGATCATGTAGGGTCAAAAACTAGGTCACTAGGCCAAATTGAAGGAAAATCTTGTTAACACTTTGAATGCCGCATTTTTGGCTTCAGCAGCTTGTAATTTGGTCAGAATGTTTGAATTATATCTAGGTCAAGTTCGAATATGGATCATATTGTGTCAGAAACAAGGTCAATAAAGGAAAATATTGTTCAAACTCCGGAGGCTGCATTTTTACTTTGAGCAAGTTGAAAATTTGTCAGAATGTTGTCTTGATGATATCTAGTCCATGTTGGAATATGGGTCATATCAGGTAAAGAAATATAGATCACTAGGCCAAATGAAGGAAAATCTTGTTAAGATTGTGGAGGTTGCATTCAGAATAACTGTCTTGATGTGTTTTGCATTGCAGTACATTGTATAATTAAGGTGAGCGATCCAGGGCCTTCATGGCCCTCTTGTTTATTTTGCAGATTTTGGTGAGAGGGCTAGTGTCAAGTGTTGGCTGTTGGGATTTTGGCAGTCTCGCATATAGAACCAACCTGTCTACATAGAATGTTGCCTGTAATAAAATCAGTTGATACTGTATATCAAACAATATCAATGATAATAATACATGTTAATTTGATAATGTTTGAACAAAAATTGGTTAACCCATGACCTGATATATATGTGTAATTGTTAGCTCTACTGGCCAGAGGCCAGAAGAGCTTATGCCGTGGTGTGGTGTCCGTGCGTCCGTCCCTAAACAATTGATTGTGAACGCGATACAGTCTTCATATATCCATGAGAGCTCGGTTTCTTTCTCAAACCAGCCAGATCCGGCCATGCAAGACTGGATTATGGCCCTTGAAATTGTCAAAATTTCTATAATAGAGCTTGTGAACGCGATAAAGTCTTCAGTTTTAATTGTATCTCAATCTTATACAGTAGTTAGATATCCATGAGAGCTCGGTTCCTTCCGCAAAATTGCTATTATAGAGCTTGTAAACACAATAGAGGCTCTATTTACTATCTGATCTTCACCAACTTTAGATAGTAGTTAAATATTGATGAGAGCTTGTTTCCTTTTGAAAACCAGCCAGATGTGCCCTTGCAAGACTGCATTATGGCCCTTGAAATTGTCAAAATTGCTATAATACAGCTTGTGAACACAATAGAGCCTCCATTTACTTTCCGATCTTCACTAAACTTAAATAGTAGTTAAATATTGAGTAGAGCTCGGTTCCTTTTGCAAACCAGCCAGAACCGCCCATGCAAGACTGGATTATGGGCCTTGAAATTGTCATAATTGCTATAAAACAGCTTGTGAACCTCCATTTACTATCTGATCTTTACCATACATACATGCTAACCTCTTGTTAAAGTTATCTGATGAAGATTTATTAATTTTATTGTATATTTGAAAAGGTCATACAGGTTATGGGTTGGATCACTATAGTTAAAACAAGATCATAATTGCCCATACATAATAAATATTTATTTACTTCAGGGTTAGGTCCAACGGATATGGTTGTTCTAAAGTCAGAAGACCACAATCTTCAGAGTAAGCTTGACAGATGTGACCACTTACACAAGTTTAAACTTAGGAACTAAGCACAACTTGTATTTTTCATTACAAGTCAGAGAAATTAGGGATAATGAAAGAATCTTCATTTGTCATTCTCAATTTCCCACAATGCTCTCAAAGTATGTACCAAATACAATGCTCATCCGTATTGGAAAACATCACCAGAAGAATAGGGGCACATGTTGATATAGCATAGAATAAGATACTGGATAACGATTAACCCTTAATCTGATATCTTATCTTGACTTTTTCAAAATGACAATATTGAGTATGACAATTGTTTTAACAAATTTGTATAAAATGTTTGCAATGAACAAAACGTTTTGAAACACAAAAATAAGAGTATGACAATTGTTAACAAACTTGTATAAAATGTTTGCAGTGAATAAAACGTTTTGAAACATATTGAAATGATTAACCTTTTCCAACATACAACTAATTTGCACCAGAAAAATGATAACATATGAACACAAATATGTAAAACCTTTGCACCAGGAAGTGTACAGGTAACTCCTGCAAAATAAGTTGAAAACACTGGCAAAAAGAGAAACAACTCATCATGAGCAATTTCTACTTTTGCCATAAAAGTCGTCTGCTGGAGAAGTGTTGGAGAGGTTTAATAGTTTGTACATGTAATTCAGTACCACTTTGAAATAATATGAGAAATAAAAAATCATAAAGAAACACATTTGTTAACTTGGATATGATTGTGTTCAAAATATATTGTCAATATATTACCCCTAAGAAAGTGTAAAACCTGTGGAAAATGACTTGCCCATGCATCCATGCTAAGGACCCAACTGGATACAGATTTACATAATTTGAACCTTCTATGACCAATTTCAAACAGTGCTAAGTGAGCTCAGATGCAAATAAGTCATTTTACACCGGTCTGAGACCTAATGGTTGTTTTTTGGAGAGCTTCCCTGAAATGTTCTGGGAAAAGGAGGATTCTTAAAATGAGCTGTTCAAGGCAAACCAACTGTGATGTAATTTTAACAAGTGTACATAAAGATCTGCCATTGCATCCATGTTAAAGGATCAAAATGGTTACCGGTACAGTTTCCTGGTAAAGAATGGTTATATACAGGTTACTCCAGATATTCATTGGCATACATGCCTTAAGCTTGGTTTCCAAAGATGATTGATTGGGGTTTAACGCCGTTTTCAACAATTTTCCAGTCATATCACCGCAGCCAGTTCACCTACTTGTATGATTTCTCACACCAGTTCTCCACACAACATACTTTCCAAGCAACTGGCTGTTTTTCCACATAGACTATTAGCCCATTGGTGAATGACACTTATCACAGTGACTTTTGTCAAACGTCGGAAAGAATGTTGGCCGAGCTGGGGTTCGAACTCGCAACCCCTTGACAATAAAATAATGATAAAACATGAAAAACAGTCAAATTCTTGCTGCTTCATTTATCGCGTCTAGCAGTGTAGCAATTGAATTTGAATATAGTATGCTAAGTGAATAGAAGAAAAAGTAACATTGACTTTATTAAATTAAGATCTGAACTAATTATCTTAACCTTATACCAGAGACCTAAAATAATTATGTTATCTCTGCCTTATATACAGGATTTTTATTTTGGAAATGTCTTTATCAGGTAAAGGGTTAAATAGAAGTACTTTGTAAACAATCCCTGATTTAAATTTTAGATTGTTACAATTTTGAATCATCCTTATAATTGAGTAAACTTGAAAACATTGTACACATAAGGAAAGGAGAGATTGTACGTTAGCTGTGATATAGAACAAATCATGTATAGTAAGAAAAGGGTAAACAAGATTCAAAGCAATACATCAATCTTCCGATGACCCATATCGTATGACATAATTTAAAAAAAGAAGAAGCCATTTAAACCTCAGGCGTTGTGAAACCTCCGTCTCTTTTATCATAATACATGTACTATAGATAGAGGCTATTTATAGTAACACGATATCTTATCGTCGATAAAGTGTGGTTTACTTTGACTGTTTTACTCAACAGGCCTCTCAAAATGCTAACATTTAAAGATTTAACAAGGCGAATTTTGATGCAGAGCATCAAAGACGCCGCGCATGATTTTGAAGCATGACTTAAAGGAAGCAAATGTAGTTCAGTACATTTAAATAACGTGTGAATACAGACAGGATGTAAATATTTTGAACAAGAAGGCCAAATGTCCCTTTATCATAACCAAGAAGGCCAAGCTGTGCCTATATTGCTCACCTGGCTACCACAGCATATAATAAAAGGTTACCATACAAGCTGAAGTTTCTTAATTTTTTAACGATAAACGGTTTCAAATCTGCTCTTACTAGATCAATTAGATAACAGAAATCACATAAGTGCTTAAATATAAACATGTAATGCCTCTAGTTATAAGTTAAGTGTGACACAAGCTTTGGAAGGAGAGGGGGAAGTCTATTCTCTTTCCAGTTTATCAGAAGTATGATAACAACAAGAGGCCCAAGAGGGCCAGTATCGCTCCACTGCCATTAGGCAACAATTAAATATCCAAACAGCCCCGCCCCCTGGTTGCCATGTTTCTTTGACCAATCAACGTCACTCTAGGAACATTTATACAAAATAATTTGAAAATCAGCTCAACACTTTCGGAGAAGAAGATTTTTTTAAGTTTTCACCATAGCCATATTATAAGGCAAAAATAGCCCCACCCCATTGCGGCCATAGTTTTCGACCAATCAACTTGGCTCGAAGGTATCTGAAAGAAGGTCACCCAAGCAACATTTCTACACAATTATTTCAAAATCGGCCTGATACCTACGAAGGAGTAGAAGATTTTTTAAGTTTTCACTATTTTTTTCTTTCGGTTTCCATGGAAACCAGAATTTTGCATGGATCCCAAACAGTTTGAGGAAAGTAGGAGAGGACATTGAGAGGATGCCTCCTATAAAGTTTCATCCTAATTGGCCAAGTGGTTAGGTAGGAGAAATCGTTTGAAGCAAAACGTTTACGGACGGACGGACAACCGCACTCACGCACGGACGAACTCATTCATGGACGCACGCACGAACGCAGGACGGACAATTCCCCATGACATAAGCTCGACTGACTTTCAGTCAGTGGAGCTAAAAACGGGAGTATATAAACAAAATATACGAAGTCATTTTACAAAGTTTAAAGATATGTATGATCAAACTTGAGCATTCATGAAAGCAAAAGAAAAAGTTCACATGTATAGTCAACATATAGCAAGAATACAATGGTCTGAATGAACAAACTGTATGGGGGAACGTTTTACGTTTAGAAATACAACATAATTTTATAAATAGGCAAATTTGGGGGCCGTAAACCAAACAATTAAAAACGCGTAGCCTAGGAAGTTTTGGAAAAGTGAAGTTTTTTTCTGAGCTTTGATGAATTGGGTCAGGGCCGAAAACCAAACTATCAAAAACAGCGTAGCCTAGGCAGTTCGGGGAAAAGTTATAAAAATACAAAGTAAATATGTCTAAAGTGTTGTAATAACGGTAGAAGACAAACGTATGTTGTATCTTGTTGTTTCTTAAATCAGTTATTACAATTTATTGATTCATGAAGTTTTTTTTTTTTCAAACAAACAACAGGTTTATTTTAACAATAATAACATTGGTTTCTCCCTTTTCGATTACGTCACCCCATGGTACAAAATTAAAACCTATCCCATACTGACGCCGCGCTTCCACGAGCGTCAATAATAAATAATATTATTTTCTCTTACATTGCTAGACAAGAATATAGCGCATAAAAAAAATCTGTCTGCGGAAATGTCAACACTGAATGTATGCAATTTCTGCGACTACGCCGGCTCCGTAACACTTCGCTGTTGTAATATTACGATGTTGTCATCCATAACAATTTTGACATCATGAAAATACCTATCGCTCAAATACTTAAAGCCTTGTTGCTTTTATTTCAACGAAATAGTACTTTCATAATAGAGCGAAAAACCAGGTGGGACGTGCGTTAAGTTTTCAATACGATCACCACTTTCTCCGACATTTTCTTGTTTGTCTAACATAACGACGGTTGTTATGTACGCACGTGATGGGGTAAGCTTAACTCAAAAAGTCGTAAAGAGACATTAATGGGGCGAAAAAGATCGTCCTTATACTCTTTTTATTTAGAACTACGTCGGAAATACGGCATTTTCCCACCAACTCCCGGGTTACTACGGAAGCGGCGGCCATAATTGTTGTAACTAACACGGTTTTGTTACACGGCATTTCATTGGATGCGTATAACTTTCTACGCATCCAATCAAATTGCAGAGCGGGGATTTCAATTTCTAAAGAGGCCGTCCGCCAAGGGTACTTATGCGAATGATAATGTACGAAGTAGCCTTGGCTAGCGAAGATGGAGTGAGTATTACTGTGTATAATTGAATGAGTGAGTGAGTGATTGAATTAATGATTGAATGAGCACGTGAGGAAGATATTGAATGAAACGAAATAAACGCAATTGATTGCGCGAACAAGTAAACGAATAAATAAATGATAGCGTAAGTAAGTGTGTACATGTTTAAGGGAAAGAGTTATTTATAGTTCAAATAAATCATGCACACATAGATGAGTGGGTGAATGAGTTGAGAAATAACATGTTTAAGAGTTAGTGAATGATAACACAATTAAATGTTTGGAATGGAGAATGAGCCAGTATATGAGGAAGAAGTTGAGTGTGTGAATCAGTGAGTTGCGGGGATCAGCGGAACTGTGAGTGCGCTAGAAAAAGCTAGAATGTTATAGAGAACGAAATAGTGAGTGAGCAAATGTACAAATAAGCTCATGACAGCTAGAGTCATTTACAAATTATTTTAGAATCTACTCAAAAGCACAATACGTTGAAGCTTATCTTATTAAGACTTGCAATGTCACAAAATAATAACCTTCGTAGGCCAAGGGTAAAGTATCCATTACATTGCATTAATAACATGTTAGTAACATTATACACATTCAATATGTATCATTTTAAAAGGTTATTTGGACCACATAGGACTAAATCCGATACTTTAATAGATACATGGTAGTGCTCATCGGAAGAGATCAAACCGAAATACATATGAAAATACTCAAATAGACGTCTATATACCAGTTTTGATTGAATTGCCATTAAGTGCGACCGTCGTACTGTATTGAGATATGTCACTGTTACATGTATTCGATCAGAGCGTCCTTTTTACATCATACATGATCATTTTCCGGATGCACATTACAGACTAAAGGATGATATTATTGGCTGACGTTGCCGAGCCTGCTATGCAACGTCAGCCAAAGAACGAGGTCCAACAATGAGTTCACAGTGCATGGTTAATACACTTTTCATTGCATTCTTTCATATAGTAAATGTACTATATATAAAGTTGAACACGATTTACATGTTTTTTATAGCTAAATTTAAATTTTCTAAAAATAAATATTAAACCTTCATCGGCTGTTCTTGGTTTGCAAATACATAAGAAACTCATGAATATTAACGGTCCTGTGCTCTAAATGTCATTAATATTAATGAAACAATGCATTCTTTTTCACGGTGTTTGATTTTAAAAAAAATCGTCGATTACGTTTCAGCAAGAACTTACTTGATATAATTCTTTGATACAGAGGCTAACTATAATTGTAGCTTTCTATGTATAATGGTAGACTTTACTCTCTTCTCTGAAGTGATTGAAAATCAGTTATGCCAACATATTGTAGTAGTTCTAAGCTAAGATCGGAACCGTAGAATTAGTAAGACAAGTCGTCAATCTAACTGTTAGTTTGTAATGTATATATGTCACCATCTTTTTACAATTCAACGATTAAATGCACTGTTAGGCAACATAGAATAGGCTGCATGTTCATGTGAATATATACAGTCATTCGAAGAATGCATGTTTTTTAACATAGAAACAATATTTCCGTCCAGAGGGTATTTGTTATGCGGATTCAACGCACGCCCTTCTCAACGGCCATAATGATGACCACTTTATTTAATGCAAAGCTAATGGGACAATATGTAAGTATGCAACCATGAACTGTCAATGTCACATGCCTGATTTTATCTAAGGTCTAAGGTATGCAACATGTGAGATAATCCTTAAAGGTCAATTGAAATGCTGAACATTTTATATCAGTTTTAATCCTACGCTTAATCATTAATTATATACAAATACATCGGAAAAATCCATTTCCCGGTTTCTTGACTCTCAAATGGGCGCTATCAATGAAATACGCAACGTGATTTACTTGACTTTTCCACCTTTCCATTAATCGATTTTCGCGCATGCGCAGTCCGCCCGGTTAACGATGATGTCATTTGAAGACAACTCAAGCGTATCTGTAATGGCGACTAGTGAAATAATGCAAATTTTAGAAAAAAACTGAGGGGAATTCAGTGCTAATATCATCAATTCCAAATGTTCAACCGTACCAGTTTGAACCAAGACGACCATTGACACCTATTTATTCGTCAGATTCGGAAACTCAATCAAAATGATCGTGTGTACAATACAAATTGGTAGGAAAATTTCTTGTTTTATTCAAAGATCAAATCGTTTTTCTCCCATATTTTGTTTTCAAAGATCTTCATGTTACATCGTTATTTTATATATTGAGCCATATCATTCCATGAAAATGATATCAACATGTATATGCCTCTGATATAACTGAACCGGTGTTTTCGAAGTTGAATATTTTTGCTTCGATCTAGTCTAATCAGGTACCGTATATAAATGTAATGTACAATGTAATTTATGAGTTCAGAAGTTATCATTTCTGCCGATTGTCAAGAAGCAAAATTAATATAATTTCCATCAGTGTTACTTTACAGTAAAAAATAAACACCTCCTGTATATAAAGCGTTACATTGAACACCTTACATATATATATGTTGGTAGTTTCATTATTTTATCTATGTACACTAACGAAATCTATCTTTCGTCTTTGAATTAATGAAGTTTGCTGTATATAGAGAGAACAAATTCTTAGATTGCGCATGTGTTTGGTTGAATGGTGTTTTAGCTGCTTTCAACAGTTTTCAGTTATATCACTTAGTTTTTTGAGTAAGTTACCAGTACTAGTAGTACTACTTATTGTCAATTTTCACTGAAACAAGTCAGTCAGTATATAAATTCCAATATCATGTGCACCAAGGAGGGAAATGCATTACAATAAGTTTCAGGCTGGGGGTCGAGCAGGTACAAGCCTATGGTCTGGTTCCCAAGAAAACAATGATATAGTTAAATTCTTAAACATGCTTTAGATGTGGAAGTCAAGAGATGGAGATTAAGTTACATAAATTCCTTTGTTCAGGTGTCAATGTGGGCAGTGTGTACCAATGGCAACACTTAGCGAATCCTGCTGTTGTAGAGAAAATTGTTTAATTGATAGCCTGCTGGTAGACTCGGGTCTGACATGCATTACAGAACACGAAGGTTTCATAGGCAACTGCCTGAATCAGTATGTTGTAGATACCTCCTTTTATGAATATTTGGATTGTTATGGCCAAGTAGGGGATGATGAACCGATCCATGAGTAAGTGAAGTTTTCAATTTCCTCTGTATATAAGCATTCATATATATATTTAAATATCCATTCCCAAATACACCTACTCTGCAGTTACTGAATAGAGCGGAAAACATCATTTTGAGCAATTTCTCTTTTTGTCTCAATGTTTTCAATAGTCTTCTACTGCAAAGGCGTAAACACATGTTAACATGTGGGAAAGAGGTTAACCTATTTTAAAAAAATATCAGAGACTTGTCTGTAAACAGGGAATATACCATGGTAAGTGTCGGGATTTTGAAGGGGCCTGCTGGGGATCAATCCCAAGACAGTGTGGAGTGTGCCCTAGGGTAAGGCACATATCCTAGTCTTGTGCTGGTTTGCTTAACCAGGGATCATAATGAAGTAAATGTGTATTTGTTCCTGATGTAATAATTGAAAGAATGTTGAAATGATATTAAAAAACAATAAACAACATAAATCATCATCATATAAAGCAGAAGAAAACACATTCATTGATGTAATAAATTTTTAATTTCATACATCATAGGCTGCTAAAGCAGCAGTAAACTTTGAATTCTTTGCAAGCAAAAAATGCAAGTAAATATGGTAAATGCTTTCTAAATATATTAGTACTGTAACAGAATTATAACTTTTTTATCGAAGTGAAAACATAAGTGGGAAAATAGAAATAATTTACGGGAAATTTGTTCTTTTCCAATAAATACAATATATCTACAACTTTTTTTCACAGGATGTACAGACATGTAGACTACCGAAGGCTTACAAGATGGATATGGCATATACTTGGAAGGGGTGTGCGGAAAGTGCTACCAGCATGTGCTGTGGAGAAAGGTGGCCCTCTGAGCAGTACACTGGATTTAAATATACTAGAGACTATTGAATAATTATTGTTTTGACATTTGACCGATGTCAAATAGATGTGATTAACATTTAAACCAGTAAAATATATATATTGTTGTATTTATAAATCATTCCTGAAAACGGAGAACATTTCCCATAAAGATGAACTTTTCCTTCATTCATAGAGATTTTCCATAATTTCCACAGATCTTGTTGCTGTCTTCTGCTTCTGTTTTTCAGTTTGCAGGACATGTTAATTCTTTCCATTGTTTATGCCTATAATATATTGATAGCTTCACCTGAAAACATTGTTTGCTTAATTAACCCTGAAGCTTTCTGACGCCTCTGCAGCAGACGACTTTTAAAAACATTATTGCAAAAGGAGAAATTGCTCATGATTGGACAAAATATTCCAACTTTGTTTAACAGTCAACCCTTTCCCTCATACGACAATTCTGCAGCAGACGACTTTGAACATATTTTGTCAACAAATAGAAAATCTCTCTAATTGAATGGACGCTTTGACGCCTCTGCAGCAGACGACTTTTGAAACATTATTGCAAAAGGAGTAATTGCTCATTATTGGACAAAATATTTCAACTTTGTTTAACAGTCAACCCTTACCCTCATACGACAATTATGCGGTTCAGTCTCACTTTGCCAACTTTTTCATTTTTTGGACAAAATTTCGTCTCACTTTGCCAACCAATTATCTTTTAACACCTCTGTCTTTGCTGTGAAAACAAGTGTGGATTTTGGACAAATATGTCCACCTAGTAATTAAATAAATGGGTGTAATAATTGGCTTTCCGATGTCAAAACTATTTTATGTAATACTGGATTCTTATATGTGTGGGAAAATCCATGGAGTGTTGACCACAAACAATTTCCAAAAGTATTCAAACAGCGACTTACTGATAACTACATACAAACTTGGTCGTCAGACATAGAAAAAAATAAAATACTGACCCTATATAAAGCTGTCAAAACAGAATTTAATTATGAACCATATTTGGACTATATACGCAATAAAACACTTAGGGCATACATGTCAAAAATACGTCTATCGTCACACACTTTAAGAATTGAAACTGACAGATATGGTCAAAATCGCATCGATAGACACTTAAGAAAATGTAACATATGTAACACTGCAGAGATCGAAGACGACTATCATTTCATTTTAGTTTGTAAACAATACCCAGACATTAGAATTAAATACATAAAACAATACTATTATAATAATCCAAGTATGTTTAAATTATCTAAATTACTCGATTCAAAAAATAAAAATAAAATAATAAACTTATGCTATTATATGAAGGAAGCCTTCTCACTGAGAAAATTATTCTTTAATACTATAGAAAACGAAATTGTTCAACGATTATAGAAAAATCCCCGCTGGCTGGAGCATAAATGCCACATGTCAAATTTTGAAAGATACATGTTTTTAAAATACAATATTTTGTGTTTAAAGTACATGTAAAACATCATCCGTATATCAAGGATGCAATATGCGATACATTTGGGTGGATATTTGTACTCAATTGATGTGCCAATCATGAGATTAAGTATAAATAGTCACGCAAACAACTGATGAGATTACACTGTATTATGTTGACATTATTTGAAGTATAACCAAGTATATATATGAAATTGTATCATGCAACATTTAATGTCTACCTCTTGCTATACGCTATATACACCAACAGTCGTCTGTAAAGCATTGTCGCTCCTTTCAATGGAAGCCCAAATAACTACTACCATGCAATTATAAACAAAATGACATTTCAGCTAGTGCGTGTGTGTGCAAGGCTACCAATACATCCTTTTTATAATGGTAACAGCTTGCACATACAAGCGCTTGTTTATGTTAACAAACCAGTCTATTCAAATAAGCAGAGAAAGAGATATTTGGTTGCTATCCTCTTTTATCAAATTAATATTTATATTATAACCCGAGTAATCATGTTTATATGTGAGTGAGTGAGAGTGTGTGTGTGTGTGTGTGTGTTTGTGTGTGTGTGTGTGTGTGTGTGCGTGCGAGCGAGCGAGCGAGCGAGCTATTGCGCGAATGTGTCATGTGCATGCAATTTATTCATTAATACTTATATTGTATGATGAAAAACTGTATAGTTTAAGTCAATAAAATATCTATCTATCTATCTATAAGAATAAAATGCAAAATGATGAAATACATTTATTAATTTTTATTATCACATACGTATATATATTTTTTAAAAATATTCATAAAATTATCATAAATATGAAATTTAAACTATTGATTTTATTGGTTTAACCAATGTCTTTTGATAACATTGTGACAAAATGGATTGTGTTTGTTTGTTGAATATCTATCATATTCCATACTTTCTAGTTTTATACATGTCAACATATATACAATGTGCAGCATAGTCTATGCTTTAAATCTATGTAACGCTGAAAACAAAATTGCAATTATATACACAATCATACAAAAAAGTCATACATCGTATCATTTCAATTTAATCAACTGAGAAGCAGAATCAGCATATACATACAAGTCAATCTCACCAGATTCAAGCCTTTCTTTAAGAGTGGCTAACCGACTGTCTACTAATCTGTATTTTCTCTTTCTTGGTTGTTGACGACCACCATTTTGGAACTGGAGCATCTTGATTTCGTTCATTTGTTGTTCTTTCTTGATGATTTCTAGGAGCGCATATATATTTGGATGCGACCGATTCACTTTATTGTTAATCTTGTGGTGCCAACCCTCAACATGGTTGGTTGTGCGTGGACCTCTATTGTCGTAGTGGTTCCAAAGGGACTTGTCCCCTTCGACCCACTGTTCTGTCACGTAGTCTTTAAAGGCTTCTATTTATTGGGAGTCGTCTTCACAGTTTTCTATGGCGAATAGCCACATGTCTTCTACCTGGCGCAACGGTACTAGTGGTAACACAGCAGCTCTTCTCACTAATGTTCTTACGTCGTCGTTCTCTTTAAACTCTCTGACCAAACCAAGGGACTGGACTTTTCTCCATAAACATTGCGTAAAATGGAAAAAACATCCACGTATGGTGGCACTACTGAATACTTCTGTCGCAGTTGTTTGGGCGGGTTTTTCGAAGTCCATCATTATAATATCTGGAAGTAAATGTATATTCTGGTTGTCTGCGGCTGTCTGTAAGCTGCTGAAAAATCGTCTGTAAGTAGCGCGTGTCTTGTTCGGCAGGAACCCATACACCAAGGGATACATCTGTTCGTTGATCTGGGCGTGGATCGTGTAGAGTTGATAAAACCAGTTGGGACTCGAGTAGAATGTACCGTCCATATACCAGACATCGGCATATGACAGCTCTGTCAGATTGTCTTCTGTGGCGAATATAAGAATTCTTTCGTCGACAGTATCATCAGCGAGTAGAAAATTTTCTCCGGTTAGTGTCTCTTTCCATTCACCATCTAGGACTATTTCGTCTCGTGTATTTGGTAGGGCTGGATGGAGTTTTGATCTATGTCTGAAATATAAGTAAATTCTGCAATTAAATCGTTGTAGCGTAGCTACTGGTAGGCACCATTAGTATATTGATAGAATATGAACTTTATCACCTTTACAAATGTATCATTTTTATAGTTCTACAGTTTTTATTTAACATTTTCAAAGTATTCTGCTATATTCTGCATATTGTTGTTTCTTGGATATGGTTTTAAATCAAAGAAAACATTCTTTATTAATATTTACCTGTAAAGTGAGGATCTGGAGGAGTAGAATGTTGGAATATTCTTGACAACCTCTGTTGTATCATCCCATTCTGTGGATCTGGCACTACACAGCAAATCTTCATATATAGCCTGCACTGATTCTGTTGACTCACGGACTCTCTTTCGAATACTGTTCATTACCGAGATCACTTTTGTACCTGTAGGATTAACCTCATAGTTGTGATTCATGGATATCTGTAAATAAAAAAACAATGATTTAAAATATGAACATTTCCTTGATATTTTTTTTTAGTGAAGAAGAGTTTATAAGGCTGAACCAATGGCTTATGTAAAACCATAATTAGAATACAATATTTATACAAAGCAATAAAGACTCACCTTAGTTGGTATATCATGGACATGTGGGCTGGACGCAGTACCAATAACTTCGTTCGCCTTTCTGTGTCTTCAGTCGGTACATAAAATCATTATGAACGAGTGTTCTCCCACCTCTACTATTCTCTAAGAAACTGACATTTACTGCTGCATTAGCCATGTTTGTATAAGGTTCAAATATCATATAATTCAAATTTGGAAACTAGGAGAGCTGAAAATTTAAAAACCAATATTGCCCCTGGCTAGTTCACACATGTTGACCTAGTCTCACCTTGCCAACTTTTTTTCCCCCCCAAAATCTTACCTAAAAACTAAAAGTTGGCAAAGTGAGACGACACCAATTATGCAGCAGACGACTTTGAACATAATTTGTCAACAAATAGAAAATCTCTATAATTGAATGGATAAACTATGACTAAATGTGGAAAACATTGTGGCAAAAGGAGAAATTGCTCGTTTTGAGCAAATTCTTCTTTTGTCACTAAGTTTTCAAAAAGCGTCTATATTAGGAAAAGTGTCAAGCTAACTTTTATGGAGATTTTTCAGGTTTATATCACTATGATTATACAATTGTCTGCTGCAGATTTGTAGTATGTGAGAAAGGTTAAAAATTAGTAATTTCTCCCTTTTCCGATATGCTTGGTACATGTAGACTAAAATATGAATTACATTTAAAAGCAACTGTTCATCTGACCACACTTATATCAATTTCAGCATTGTGCAGGAAAACTAATCTAAATGTAGCTATCAAAGTGTCACCATTTACATCCTTCCTACATGAATCAATCAATATTAACCATGTTGACATCTACCTTGACTGTTTGTTGTTTATAGCAGAACTAGATTATGGATCATATTAAGAGTTAATTGCTCTTTCAGGAACTAAATTAAGAAATAAGGATTGATTTATTGTTTTGTGTTTTATGCCCTTTTCAAGATGTTTTTAATAATACCAAGGCATTTCCTCTGGGAGTAACCCGAACAACTAATACTTTAAAGTTTTGCGAATCTTGACTTGTTAGCTGATACAACAGCTTCTTTATTGACAGCTTGGTATTTGTGGCAAACAGGTTTGGGTGTAGACATCGTTTTTCTCCTGTTTATAACTTCATCCATCCGCTTGTCGATGTAATCTAAAATATAATGTTTCATGCCGTTATATGGTGTTGTCCGTGCATTTTCATCTTATTTGTGATTATTGTATACAAATACATATGGTATTAAAAGCCACTCAATATCAGGATCAGCTGAAAACATTGTGGCAAATGGGGATATTGTTCATTAGAAGCCATTTCACTCTTTGCCAATGATGTTTTCAAAAGTAATTTGTATGAGGTTAATACTTATAATCAATCAAACATTGGATGTCAGAACGTAACCCCATATTCACATTGATAGTTGTTTTAAGCCGCTTTAAACAATTATACAGTTATATCACAAGGTTTCCTGGGTAAGTCTGGGACATTTAATCTGCCACCAGCCAATTAGTTGTAATATTTACCCCTTTAATTACCACTTATTTTTTAAATCTATGGTTCGGCTGTTTTGTTTGCCATAAACTCTTAATTTAATTAAGTTTTTTAAAAAAAGGTGAAAAACAAAATTGTTTGCATCAAACTGGTAATTTGATGACAACAATGTAGTTAGTATTGTAAATGTGAGAACATGTACACTTTTTAAGTTGTTATTATAAAAGTAAAGGTCACAATAAGATACAATTGAAAAAAGTGTGTTTCAATTGACCTTTAAATATCAGTGTTGTCTTAATTGAAACAGAAGATTGAAGATAACGACTGCAGTCAACGTTTCGCTAGTGCAGACGACGTTTTACAATTCAGCAGCGATCGACTATTGGTAGGAAAAAGTGGAAATCAAACGAGAACATAATACTTTTCGAACAATATTTTCATCTGTGTCTTAAAATTATTTTTATTTTAGGCGTGACAGGTTATCTTTAAATGTTTTAATAGCAGACGACTCTCTAAACATGTTATCAGTTGTAGTGTATACTGAATTTTGAGATAAATATTGCAAACGTATTGTAAGAATTAATCTTACAATTTTACCTTTGTATTGGAAGTATTTAATGTTGACAGGTTTTTTAAAATGGAGGTTGAAGATGCTCCAGACATTTTTTCTGACGATGCCGGACCTTCAAGTCTACACGATATATCAAGTGTTAGTTTGTATTGTGACCCTTGTAAAGAAGATGGACAGTATTATGAGGCGGATGGCTATTGTATGGATTGTGCACACCACCTATGCAAGACATGCTTTCAGCATCATCACACACCGAGACCAATGCGACATCACAAATTATTAGATAAACAACAAATGCCACGAACGAAGCCAGAGATATTATTCAAAGACGAATGCACTGATGAATGCAGCGTCCATGGGGATGAGATTCTGAAATATTTCTGCGAGGATCATAACATATTTGGATGCACTATCTGTGTGACTCTTGCACATAGGACGTGCAATGTGGGCTACATACCGACCCTTGCTGCTGATCTATTCAACACACAGGACTATAAATCATTAAAATCGGCCCTTAAGTCAATGGTCAGGAATACCAACTCGATAAAGGAAACTGCAATTGGTAATCTTGAAGATGCTAAAAGACTAGTCGAAAAAGACTTGTTGAAAATACGAGAATTACGAAAAGAGATTGACAACTTTTTTGATGAACTTGAAAAAGGGATTTCATTAAAACTAACCCAGAAAATGGATGGAGGAAAAGAGTTAGTTGCAAAGATATTAAAGGAAAACACAATCATCGCAGAAAAACTCAAGGAATTTGAAAAGGAAATAAAGGATAAAGAGGACAAAGCACAGAAATGTTGCTTGTTTGTTAACATGAAACAACTTGATAAAACAATCAAGAAGATAAAAAAAGACATCGATAGACTGGAGAAAAACAACGAGAAACAAGATTTAACATTTAAACCGTCTGCCAGTGTGACGAGTTTTATCCGAAATAAATCAGAAACATTGGGATCGTTAGTTAAGTTTCATGAGAAGTTGACACTTCCTATTGCTAACATCGTTGTTGAAGATATTGCTGTTTTATCTCGGGAACATCTGGCTATACATTGCAAGAAGATCCGCAGGAATTCTAACCATATGTTGATTATTGTTACAAAAGAAACTCCTATGAAAGTAGTGACACAAATGAATATGCCTGCCTGTACACGTGGTTTAACAAGTGTTGGCGAACACGAGATAGCTGTGTTACAAAAAGGTAATATACACATATATTCTGTTATTGACAAATTTGTCCTTAAGCAAACACTAGAGAATACTGGACTATATGGTACAGTCCTCTACGTAAATGGCGTGTTTATAGGACGTACTGGGTCATCCCTGAAAAGACTTCAAATGGTGAACATGGACGGTGATGTCATGAAGACATTTCCTATGGAAATAGGTAACGAGACTAGTCCGTGTGACATTGCAATAAACACAGACCATACAGCGATGTTTGTGTCTGATGGGGTTAAGAAGACCTTGACATGTCTGTCCTTTGATGGTGAAGTGAAAAGAGAATACAAACCCGGAAGTGAATGGTGCCCCCGAAGTGTGACTGTCGCATCTGATGGACTCGTCTATGTGAGTGACAGTAAAAACAACAAGATTCATATTTTAACTTCTGATTTAAAGCCGTACGACATGATCATTGGCTTAAGGTACGGAATATGTGGTCCACGAGGGCTTGCAGTCTGTTGTAGAGAGAATAAACTGTACGTAGGATTTCCCCGGGGTAAATATATAAGTGTTTTCAAGATATGACAACTTTAAACAAGACAATACGTGTTTGTGTACTACAATATGACTCTTCATAAGTCTACATATGAGTATCGTCGAGCAATTGTTGGCAGTTTTATATCTGCGTGCATTATCACAAGAGCATTGATTGTCCGAAAATGTGTGCTTAGCTCCAGATGTATTTTCTGAATAGCCTTACTAGTGTTACTTCCATGGATCTTTAATTGAAACCGAATCTGAGACACCAAATTGCGCTATACACAGTTTGTACAAATATGGACTCGTTTGTATTTAATAATATATCTATAGGTACTACCTATTTACGAAAAAACGCAAGATAGTTATAATCAAAAATTAAAGAGCATACTTTGGCCATAAAAAGGGATTTATGAGTAATTGACTAAACAATAATAATGTTAATGTCATGTTTCTTGCATTGTCAAAACATATTTGGAATTCGTATTGCTGTCGTCTATTATTACGAACAGAAAATAATAAAGTAAAGACTTTCAGAAAATCAAGGAATACATTTATAATGAACGAGGTTAAAACATGAGGGCCAAGATGATCCTAAATCGATCACCTGCATTATGGTAAAGAAGCAAATAGATCAGCCCTTTTCTGACGCCACTTTTCAACCAGTCAATATGACTGGAACAAATGATGTAAATGGTCACATTTCTGCTAAACCATTTCCCTATTAGAGATGGTTTCTGAGGCCTTTGCAACAGACGATTTAGGAAAAGATTGTCGCCAAAAGAACAATTGCTCCTTATGAGAAAGTTATGCTTTTGCCACAATGTTTAATAAATAATTATACTTTGAATGAGTGCGTCAATAGCTCATGCATAGGAATTTTGGGTCTTTCATGTTGATACCACATTTTTTGCGGGAAACGACATCGCTCCATTGACGTTACGCCAAGATGAACAGTCAAAATTTAAGTTACGGCGTAGAAGGTTAATGCTGTCGATTTTTTGACAAACGAGAAAACATATTTATTTTTAACTTTTCGTACAAATGTTAATTCCCACATAACACAGCACTTAAATGATCTTAAATATCGATTTAAAAAAAAAAAGGATTAAAAAGACGATAATCCGTGTTTTTCGTCTCATTTTTTACATACTCAAAAATCGATTTTAAAAAAAATGATTAAAAAGACGACAATAATTTTCAATCCGTGTTTTTCTGCTCAGTTTATACATATCCAAAATACCGATTTAAAAAAAAAATGATTAAAAAGCCGACAATAATTTTCAATCTGTGTTTTACGTATGCTTTTTATACATATCAAAAATGGCGGCCCCCATGGATTTTTCCAGTTTCATTTCAGAAAGCTTCATGGGTTATTGAAAAAAAAAAAAATCTCACACCTGTTAACTATAAGCGAAAAAAACCATTTATGTTTTTTTTTTCGTATAATAATCTTAAAGGGAAAGTATATGTAGATTATCTTTAAATATAAAGTCTCACAAAGTGAAGACTGTATGTGTAGGCACGATTTTACAACATATAATTCTTAGGATATACCGTTTTCTGCCATTTCATGTCATTTTTTCGCTTATTGTTTCTCCTCACGCCAATAGTGTGATGAATCTTATCAGAGCATTCATGTTATACGTACTTGTGATGTAGCTTTATGCATCTTCGAATAGAAATCTACATGTGAAGCCTCTTCTAGTGTTACGTATGGGCATATTTTTGTTAATGTATAGTATGCCTGTTCTCCTCCCGCCTAACGTGTGAAGAGTCTCAAAATATGAGCGCAATTCGCGGGAATCAAACCTGCAGGGACCTTCGGATCACTTGACCGTCGCTCTACACCTGAGTCACTGTCTTCCATATTGTACTGCAAAATGACAAGTTTATGAGTGCAGAATTATTTAATTTACACCATCACATTTGAGCCTTGCCTTGGGAAAATCGACATTTACATATATATAAACATAGACCAAAACCGTGAAACATTGTGGAAAAGGGATTCTTTGATAAATACAGACAAGAGAAAGTTGATGCAACGCATCAATGTCGCCGGATATCCATAGTGCAGTTATGCATAACACTAACATTATAGTAGTTGAATAAACAGTTATCAACTGAGGGGCACATTGGAACATCAGGGGTGGGGTCAAGTGAAAATGTATCATAACTTGCATTGTTTTGTCAACCAAGTGAATGATAATTGAAACCTTTCATTGTTTATGATCAATCTCCATTCCAAAGTAGGTTGACCATACACACAACCAACTAATTATTGATCATAAACAGTAATGGAAATGAGTGATCTTGCCAATCATTAGTCTTAGTATGTATACAGTGCTTTCATTAAGGAATAATTATAAGATTTGTGAATTCCACATACACTTTTCAAGATGTTTGTCAGAATATTTGAATTTTATTATTTTTCAATAAAACCACAAAACAGACAATTTAGGATTTGCATGCAATAGCACGTCATTTTACCTTTCCTCTTTTAAAGTCAACAGTGGACACCTTTGCAGCAATCTACTTTTAAAACAATGAGATAAGGGTTAAATCGCTGAAGACATGAGTTTTCTCTTTTTCTCAAAATGATATTAGCTTAAATTTTAAATTTTAAATGCAGTCCAATATTTATAAATTATACCACCTTCGAAATATAATATCAACTAAACAGTTAAATCTCATTGAAATTGTTGTATAATTTAAACTTAATTTCGAACATAAACTTAGCCCTACAACATGTTAATTTATTTTAATTCTTTCCTTCCTTTTTTATAATGAAAACAACAAACTACTCATGTTTTAAAATATTATTATGATGAGCGCCCTTGTGTCAATGATGCATAACAATATGCAGATCGGAAGCAATATGCCTTTAGGGAATTAAATGACACATTTAAAATTGTCAAGGACGAAATAATTTTGTACGAAAGACCCGATTCTTTCTTATTTGCAGAGGTGTCGTTCTTGAAACTCTCTTTATAGGAAGAGAGTGTTCGTTCAAAGTCATTTTTCCATTAAAACCAGTTTTATCTCGGTTTGTTCTTTTCTTCATTTGTTTCGAACCAAATAAACATTTTAAATCACCTATAATTTACTATTTGTAAGTGAGTGTAAAGAGCGGCTCTCTGCAAAGGAGATTGATCTACGCAGTTGGTATTCGCGAGTCACGCAGGTGCGCGTAAGTAAACAAATTAGACTGCGACGTAAAGGTTTGTAGTTATCGACTTTTGATTACATGTAGTAGTGTAAAATAAAGTATACCAGTCTAGCTAATAGGGACTGTTTTATCTTCGTAAATAAAACAAAAAATCATAAATGCGAGTCAAAATAAAGAAACTGAAAATACCTAAAACATCGGAATATGTATTTCATTTTAGATGTGTCATTACTTAGTGTTTTTAAACAAACACAATTGTAATATGTTCAAGACATCTAAATGTGCTTTTTTCTAATAATAATCCCCCCTCCCATGTGATTTCAGGAAACCTATTAAAAATAGAAGTCGCGGGCTTCTGCCCGGCGACTAATAATGCCTTTTTTTCTCGTTACACTTTTAATCCGGAATCTGATAAAAGTTTCCTATTTATTTCTGAATAGCGAACAGTGTATATCAAGATTAGACAATACGGACGGGAAGACTAATCTTGGTCTACATTATTCGTACTTGATGTTTAAAGTTGAACATTCCGTGATAAATAAATTCTGTTTAAAAGTGTTTTAAAGCGAGTTAAGGAATTAAGCTTGCATTTTAGGTAAACACAATAGGTTGTTTATATGAAGTGATACAAAACGTTATCATTTTGATGTGTATTTACTCAGAATAATAAACAAGTTTAACCCATTATCAGATATTCGTTTTAGGCATTTCATTCACATTTCATTCACATGTATTTATATAATCTGTATTTTATATTTACTCGGAATAATAAAACATAGCATGGGAAACGGCTTCACTATCAACCTGCATGTAAGGTACCACTAGAATGCATTTTGTTCTGAGACTCTAGAAGTGAAGCCTTACTTAATTGACGTCAATATTAAAGGTTATTGCATTTGTATGGGAACATTTAGATTTGTGATAATTCGTGTATAAATATGTTTAGTATGACGAGATGCATGTATTTTGTATAAGTCAAATTAAATATGTTCTGTTCTGTTCTGTTCATAATGTGTTGCAAATATCGATCCGTGCAATATCGACGGATGCTGCATCTTTTTCCCGAAAGGAAAATTGAAGGAAAAATATCAAAGTAAACAATAAACCAAGATATGAGTTCAAACCTTTACAAATGTAGCCTCACTTGTTAAATGTCCATATACTAGATTGTTGACCCTTTTTCCCCCACATATGACGGCTTGTTTGTGCTTGAGCAGTCGCACAGAAAATTGATATCTATAATTCCGTTTGAAAGTAAAGACTCTGATAAGCATCAACAATTGACACAAGTCACTGTGACAAACGTCATTCTTCTTTCGCCAATTGACTAACAGTATTTACGGAAAATCAGGCAGTTGTTTTGTATGTTGTGTTGAGTACTTGTGTGAGAAAGCTAGGAAACACATAGGTAGGTGAACTTGCTGTCATAATATAACTGACAAATCGTTAAAACGGCGTTAAGCCCTAAACAAGCAATCAACTAATCACATAATGAAAAAATAAATCACGTCGAGCAAGGAAGGGGTCGTATTTTTATCCCCGATCATTATGCCATTAAGGAGTGTGACAGTTAAACACGTAGGCCAAAATTTATTGTTTTGTTTACATATATGAGAGGTGCTTGAGGTAAACCAGTTTAAGCGTTACGTACGGAAAAAAGACCTGCATGCGGTACAGGTTTCAAATGGACACAGCGAATGCGTCTGCTGATCTAAATCTACACTGATTGCAAATGTCTGACGACTGGTTGACGCAGATCGTCAGTAATAAAAGCATTATCTAAAAGTCCTTTGATCCATGTCCTGTACGTTTTTCTTCATATCTTTCCGTATCTAAATGGGCACATCATTGTTGGAATGCCGGCTGAATTGGTTTCGAGGGCCGATTTGATTTCTGAACCTCATCCCATCATCGTATAAATGTAATCCATACTGTTTGTTTGAAGGTCAAAAACGTCAACGAGTAAAATGTTGAAGAGTCCGCTGTGATTGCACGTATGAGTGTATTTGTCCAAGTCTACACCAATTGTAGACAAACTGGAGTTAGTTTTCAGAATCAAGGTCAAAAGTAGCTTTTGGGATAAAAGGTTAAGCTTTATTTGTATACAAGAGTTGTTCAAGAGTTTACTGTAAACGTTTTTCAACATCAGTAATGTTTTGCAGACGAACGATTTGAATAATGTAAAGGGTAACAAATAAAGTTATATTTGTTTTATTATTCTTGTCCTTGACACACATGTATAACGATATCATATCTATTATGTAGTTAGGTTAATTTCAGATCATTGTGTATCCTTTAAGTCCGACTATTTGAGGATTAAGAAAGGTTATCTACTCTCCTGTTGATGTTGGCATTGTTGATTGGTTATGTTAATATTGTAGGACAATGTGTGTGCTGCTTTATTTTTATCATCTCCGTAAGCAGCTTCAAAGTGGATGACACTTTTAGCAGTCAACCAATCACCTCCAAGGTCAATGCCACTTTTATTTCAAGCAATTAGATAAATAAACAAAAATACGATTATGAGTTGAATCTATAGCGAACGAATACAACTTAATGATTAAATACGGAGTTCATAAGGTTTCTTCTACAAGCAAACGTTGACCATATAACGATTAGGTTACTCCACCATGGCCAAAGGGCACCGCCATTATTTGAGTATGCCTAACCCGATAATATTATAGTACGGGTAACTCCAGACTACAAATGCCAGAAAGCTAAATAAGCATATTAAAGGTATGTCTGTATACGGTCGCATCTTACGTATTCAACTTGTGACAACTTAACGACTATATGTTTAATCAGACATTAACTGTCATGTGACTGCTAATAAACAACTGATTTAGTATCTTCTCTAGTACAGGTGACTTTTAACATTTCTGGTAGCAGACGGTTCTTAAAATTCATATATAGGAAAAGGAAAAATAGATACTAAAACATCCTGGAATTGGTCCCTTTTTCCAATGTGTTTTTAAGTTTGTCTCTAAATTATACTAATTTTTCCAGACGATGCAAGTTTTCCTCCTTTTTTTTTTGCGAAAAACAGACGACTCTAATATTCAAAGGACGTACTCAATCGAGCGATAAATAAGTTTTAATGTGTTTCAAAGGGGTGTACATCAAAATACTCTTTTTCTGAAAAATACGTCCTCGATATCAAACTATTTTTCTAAACTTCACAATGTAGGTTTCAGATCCTCCAGACGTTTTTTCCAAGGAAACTCGACTTTAAAGTATACAAGATTAATCAAACGGCAGTTTAATTTGTGAATTTTGTTAAGAAGACACTATGAGGCAGAAAGTTATTGTGTGGATTGTGCAAGACATGATTTCAGCATCACCGGACACCGAGACTAATACGACATCACAAAGTATTAGATGAACAAAAGATGTCGTAAACAAATTCAGATATTTTTGTTTTAAAGATAGATTCACACATGAACATAGGACGTGCAAGTTAGATTTACATACCAACTCGTTTTGCAGATCCATTCAACACCCAGTAGTATAAATCATTTAAAATATCCCTTTGACTAATAGAGGTATACTAACTCTATTCAAGATACTGCAACTCGTATTCTTGAAGATGCTAAACAGAGTGCAGACGCGGGGATTTGCGGAAATACGAACATTTCGGAAAGACGTTGACAACTTATTCGATGAAATTGAAAACAAGATTTTAACAAGACTAAAACAAATAAGGCGTAACAAGCAAGAGACAGATGCGGCAATATGAAAGGAGAACAGATTCATGACATAGACACTAAAGGAAATTGAAAAAGGAAATGAAAGAGAAAGAGTACAAAGCACAGAAATGTCGCTTATTTGTTGACATGAAGACACAGGTTTACATACCAACTCGTTTTGCAGACCCATTCAACACCCAGTAGTATAAATCATTTAAAATATCCCTTAAAAGATACAATGGAGAAATGCAACAAGAATAAACAAAATATTAATATTTAGACAATCGAGCATTGTGACGAGATCTATTCGAAATAGGACAGAATTACTTGGATCGTAAGGTTTCTTTTCATGAGAGTTTCCCATTGGATATTGATGACATGGTTGTTGTAGATATTGCTGTGTATCCCGAGATCGAATTGCATTAAAATGTAGAAATTATTTCGTCTCTCTCGCTAGAGGCAATGGAATTATTGATACAAAAATTTAATCATGCATGTTATGTGAAATATATTCGGTTTAATTCCATATTAACAATAAGTCTTGTATTGTATTGTTGGTATGTATTCTTTTGACTCCTCGGAAGTATACGACATTTGAGAACCTTGGTTTTGTTCAAAATTACATTCGTTGCCCATAAGCTGATATCGATTATTTGTTATGCAAAGAGCTGTGGGGTAAATGGTTCGCAGCTTGTAATGGCAAACAATAGTATGGCATCCTTTATTCTAAAAAGAGGGGCGGGGGATATTTACGTTACTCTGATTTGTCGGCAAAAGGAAATGAAATATTATTGGGTACATTCAAAACTTGAATCAATAATGGGGAGTTTTTAAGTAGTTGTGTGATAGACTTTAAAACGTTAAAATGGAAAGAATAGATAAATGATGGCATAAAGATACAGTCTCTTTGGAGAAAATGGTAAAATAAGTTGTCATGACCAATTTCTGTCTGTTTACACAATGTTTCAATGCGCGTTAACGAATATGTTACACTAGCATTTTGAATTATATCTGTGAAAAAAGAAAACTTCCTACCCGGCGAGTAATTTCTCACTTTTCCAAAATAATATACTAATGCGATTATAAATACTTTTATCCAAATGTTGCACCCTTTTCATCATATGTTTCCGTATCTAAATAAGCACACTATTACTGGGATGCTGGCTGCATTGGGTTCGAGGAGCAGTAAGAATGCCGTCAAAACCTTACACCATCAGCGTTTAAATGTAACCCATACTTATTATTAGAAGTCTTCGAAAAATTAAATTAAATAAAATGTGTCCGCTGCGATTGCACGTACGAGTATAAGTGTATTTGTCTGAGTCCAGTTGTATACACACCAGAGTAAGTCTTCGGAATCGAGGTCAAAACTATCTTTTGGGGTAAACGGTTAAGCTATATTTTTATATTAAATAGTTGTTCGAGAGTTGAGCAGAAACATTTTACAACCTCAGTAAACCATGTTGATGGAATAACATCTTTTTTTGTTTAGTTAGTTTTCCCTTTACTGCGGACAAGATACACACTATATATTAAATGACCAATAGTGTTCATTCAATCATTCGCGTGAAAAGCGACACGAATCATTCATCAGCAGTCTGTGAGGATGGAAAAGCTGCAAGTTGATTTGAATTGGTATTTTGTGGGGAAGCTAGGTAACACATAGGTAACTGAACTGGTTAACGTGATATGACGGAACAAGGTTAAAAAGGCGTTTAATCCCAACATCTCAATCAATTGGTGATAAACAATTATGATTTTGCTCTTCACAGTTCGCATACGGAGTTTAAAGTCGGGCATAGAACAATTTACGTACTGTAGGATAAGCTGTATAAATATGTTTATGTATTCTCTCTGAACACTTTCCACAATGTGTACCAGGTCAAGATGCATTTGAATTATTGTATTTAAAAATTAATTTAGTTTGCCAAAAAACTTATTATGCAATCTGTCTGGATAATCAGGGAAACCGGAAGGAAACATATTTCAAAAACTGATGTCCAACCCAACATCAAATAGGAATTTGAAGAGTAAGGTTTGCTGCGAAAAGAAAAATTAGCACAGGGCGACTAAGTGGTTTTTTCATTTACTAAAATAGATGTCTGTCTGTCAGTATATAACAATTAATTTAAATCACTAATTCATATATATTTTCTATTTAAACCCCGCTGCTTATGTGCGATAGCGGTGTGATTTAAGATACGCCCTTCTTACCTGACGTATTCGTTGTTAGATAGTCCTCTACAAATACTTATGCTAGCATCTACACCTTGTATAAATTGTCGTGTACTGTATACATATATATGCTTATGTATGCATGTATTCCTTAGGAACATTAGACTGGTACTGTTAATTCAGTCAGAATGTACTATATGCATATACACTTATAGGTTCATGTATCCCTTGTACACATTGACCCGTCATTGTTACGTGTCTATTCGTTAAGATTGTACTACATACATAGTAACTTATGGGGACATGTATCCCTTGTACACATTGACCCGTCATTGTTACGTGTTTATTGGTTCAGATTGTACTACATACATAGTAACTTATGGGGACATGCATCCCTTGTACACATTGACCCGTCATTGTTACGTGTTTATTCGTTAAGATTGTACTACATACATAGTAACTTATGGGGACATGTATCCCTTGTACACATTGACCCGTCATTGTTACGTGTTTATTCGTTCAAATTGTACTACATACATAGTAACTTATGGGGACATGTATCCCTTGTACACATTGACCCGTCATTATTAAGTAATATATTCTTTTATACTGTACGTTATACATATGTAATGATGGTGGCAGGTATCCCGTGTACACATTGACCGTCACTGTTACGTAATGTATAAGGGCAAAATATACTATATACATACTTAGTAATGCGTACACGTATCGCTTGTACACGTATCGCTTGTACACACTGATCTGTCACATTTACGTGAGTGTACTATATACATATACACACGTAATCATTGTGCACATCGTTTACTTTCATGGACGTTTTCCTGATGCACGATGATTTGTCAATGCCACATGACTGATTCGATCAGTGAACACTGTTGATCTTTATGGACACTGACCCTTACTTAAATACATGTCTTGCCCGCAGGTGCCAGTCTCGTTTAAAATATAAAAGTAGCATTTGACTATATACATGTACTAACAAGGTAGTCTCGTTTAAAATATAAAAGTAGCATTTGACTATATACTGACAAGGTATCTCATGTCACCTCAGTGTTGTCCCCGAGCAGAAGTTAACATTGAAAGCTATATCTCGCTTATAACTCCATTACTTTAATAGCATTTTGTTCATAACTAGCTTTGACTGTAACATCTTTGAAAATGATAATTCCACGCGAATATCTTAAGGTTAGTTACAGCCATTGCGATTAGAAAAATTGGCCGTTGAAAATGTAATGTACACAATACTAAATATACCCGTGTTATCTTTATTCAAACACTTGATAGTTAATAACCTTAACCTGAATTCTGCAGCAAATTTGTTTTTAAAAATATTTGGAAAAATTAGAAACGAAAAGCATCACAGGAAATTGTATCTTTTCCTACAAGGTTTTCAACTGTGTTTCAAATTTCTACTTTCAAATTAAACGTTACACGTTTTCTGTAAATTTGTTTAAAGCAGACGACTCTTTAAATAGGTTATCAGTTGAAGGGTTGACTGAATTACATGTAGAGCATAATTGTTGTTAACGTGTTTATAGAGGAGCTAGTTCCATAATTAATTTTACCATTTGGAATATGTATTGGACATAGATCTAATTTTATCAGGTTTTCACAATGGAGGTTTCAGATCATCCAGACGTTTCTTCTGACGATGCTGGACTTTCAAGTCTACACGATATAGCAAGCGTCAGTTTGTTTTGTGACCCTTGTAAAGAAGACGGACATTATTATGAGGCGGAGGGCTATTGTGTGGAGTGTACCCACCATCTATGCAAGTCATGTTTTCAACATCACCGGACACCGATACCAATGCGAAAACACAACTTATTAGATAAACAAGAAATGCCGCAAACAAAGCTAGATAGAGTATTCAAAGATGAATGCACGGAAAAATGCAGCGTCCATGGGGATGAAACTCTAAAATATTTCTGCAAGGATCATAACATGTTCGGATGCACTGTCTGTGTGACACTTGAATATAGGACATGCAAGGTGGGCTACATACCAACCCTTGCTGCAGATTTATTTAACACTAAGGAGTATAAAGCATTTAAATTAGCCCTTGAATCAATGGTCAGGAATACCATACGTATTCAGAATATCGCAACTCGTAATCTGGAAGATACTAAAAAGCGTGCAGAAGAGGTTTTTGTCAAAATACGTAACTTCCGGAAAGAGATTGATACCTTTTTTGATGATCTCGAAAGTGGGATTTCATCACGATTGACAAAGATAATGGATGAAAACCAAAAGACAATTGAAGAAATATTGAAGGAAAACAAAATAATGGCAGACAAACTTAAGAAAATTGAAAATGAAATGAAAGATAAAGAAGACAAAACACAGAAATGTCAATTGTTTGTTGACATCAAACAACTTGATAAAACAATCCACGAACTCAAGAAAGACATCGGCATAATGGAGGAAAATATCGAGATTCTTCAAGAATTAACATTTAAACCATCTGACAGTGTGACAAGTTTTATCCGAAATAAATCGGAAACATTGAGATCGTTAGTTTGTTTTCATGAGAGTTTACCAATTGATATTGATGTCTATTTTGTTGGGGATATTGCTGTTTTATCCCGAGGACGAATTGCTATACAATTTCCAAGCCTTATCAATAGTAGTATTGTGATTATTGATACAAACCAAACACCTACAAATGTACTGACACAAATTGAGTCTTCATATATAAGTGGGTTAACATGTGTTGGCGAAAACAAGATAGCTGTAACAACAGAAACCGGTAACATACAAACTTATACTGTTACTGACAAGTTGGTGCGTAAGAATACAATACAGAACACTGGACTATATCATGCAATTGCCTACACAAACGGCGTGTTTATTGGCTGTACACCGACCTCCCCGTATAACCTTCGTATTGTGAACATGAACAGTGATGTCATAAAGACATTACCCATACATATAGGAAGAGAACGTAATAGTTCGTGTTACATTGCGGTTTACCCAGACCATAACACGATATACGTGTCTGATTTGGGTAAGGAAACCATTACCTGTTTGACCTTTGAAGGTGAAGTGAAAGGAGAATACACGCCCGGATATGATTGGAAACCTCGAGGTGTGGCTGTCTCAGCTGAAGGATTCGTCTATGTGAGTGACAGTAAAAACTCCAACATTCACATTCTAACGTCTGATTTAAAGCCGCACGATGTGATCATTGGTACAAGGTATGGAATACGTTATCCAACAGGACTTGCAGTATGTGATAGAGAACGTAAACTGTACGTTGGAATGGACTATGGTAAATCGATAAGTGTTTTCGGCATATGATTAATCTTAACAAGACAATAAGTGTTTTTTTAATGCAAATATGAGACTTTGAAGTGAGCCGTGTCTTATGGTTGTAGGTAGTGCTGTATCTGCGTACAGTGTAGACTCAGGCTAGCAGTAATATACATACCAACAGTATCACCAGACTCTTCATCGTGTGATATAACTCTAAATGCAAATCCTAACAAAAGAATTCACGTTTAGTTTTATTCGTACCACGTATCACGTTTAGTTCTACTAGTACATATATGTATCACGTATCACGTCAACGAATCGATAAGTGATCCCGTAACGGAGAAGCCATGAGACAAGATTTCGCTGGAACTCGTTCTTCTTTCAAAACGCAATCTTATTTCTTCTCACCTTAAAGGGATGCTAATGAGAATGATTGGACATTTAGAACAAACACTTTGATTTCCACCCGTCAAATTCAAGCCTTGTCACAAGAATATCGATATTTAGAAACATTATATGCATCCTTGATCCGTCAGGGTCTCAGTATAGTCTGATCAACGTCTTACATTTAGACCGACATTCATACGAACAAAAATCAAAGTAGAAGATTTATGATCTCAAGTAGTCTCACAATGTGTATAGACTGATCTTGTACTTTGCATTTCATTATGTCCTAAAGTTCAGTGCTTTCGTATGACAATTTTTATTATAACCAGAGATAACGCATTAGTATCCAAGTTATAACATAAATCGGCTTTAAATACATTTATCGTCATGGAAACATTGAATATGAAAACTATGATCAGACTGTGCAGATGTACAAGCTTATATTGTAATTCACAGATTGAGCTTTTATGTAAGTCTATTTTACAATGACTAGGTTCGAATAAAGATAAACATATATGTAAACTTTAGAAACAACCATCTTTCCATCTAAACAAGATTAGTTTAATATCAACTGGGTTCATAATTTTCTTTTAGGAGGTGAAATTGTGTTTTTGCCCCTTATAGCATTATTTATTTTGTTTTCGTCTTTAACTCTTTTTCAGATGTAGAATCCGACGACTTAACTAACTAATTAGAAGTCCCAGATGTGAGCAATGTCTCATTTTCCGATAAAAATATATTTTGATTTCCACCTATCATATTAAAGTAATGTCTAAGGAAAATATACATTTAGAAATGTTAACCTAATCGAGGTTGGTCTTTGTCTAATTACAGTCTTGTTAACATCCCTGAAAAATGCTTCGAAGTTTTCAGATATTACTCTTCACGTCCCACTGCTTATAAAAAGTC
This sequence comes from Serripes groenlandicus, assembly GCA_031761405.1. Classification (NCBI taxonomy): domain Eukaryota; kingdom Metazoa; phylum Mollusca; class Bivalvia; order Cardiida; family Cardiidae; genus Serripes; species Serripes groenlandicus. Next base: position 68,054 of record JASEVX010000301.1, on the reverse strand, counting down.
ATTACTCAAAACTATAATATCATGGAAACTGTTAACCCTTAACCCACTGTAGTACTACCACTGCCTTCGTCATCAATATTTCTTTAATAAGTTTGTAGTTTTTTCAACATTTTGATTCTATCATAGTGCAGAATGTAGACCAGGATTAGACAGCACGGATGAGCAGACTAATCCCTGCAATGTTCGTTATCGGGTTTTAAAGTTGTTCATTTTGTTATTAGCAATTGCTGTTTAAAAAAGCTTAAGTGAGTAAAGGGTCAAACGCTTACCTTGAGAGTCAACAGAAATGGTTGAAGACATGATGTGATTAAAGAAGCCTTTATTAAATAAACCGGCTGGCATTCAATTTACAAAATTTAGACGCATTCACCATTTTAATATATTTTATATTTACTTGGAAAAATACAAGTGGTACTACTTACTGTGCATTTCAGACGCATGTACAATTATACTGTTTTTGATATTTACTCGGAATAATAAAAGATTAACCCATTACTAAATATTCGTTTCTGTCCTTTCGTCGCAATTATTAATCTTCTATACCGTACATGTATGTCTATCTATATGGCATTTCTGTCACATTTACACACAGCAAAGATACAGGCACATGCACAACATATGCATGCCACGTGCTTTGTTTCAAATATCTAGAAGTGTAGCAGTACTGTCTACATTATACCATTAAGTGAGTTCAAAACCGAGATAGGCAAACGCGAACATTCCCATTGAACGGCTTGTGTGTGTTTTTATGAACAGGTTATTCATAATTCTGCGTGAAAGTAAAAAACTAAGATAATCATTAACATTCGACCTCCTTCGTTAAAATCCCTCTTTCTTATAACAGGATAATATGCGCGAACGTTTCGTATTAGCTTCCGTGTTTACATAAAATGTGACGTCAACTTTAAATCGATGATTACTTCATTTCTTATCGATGTCACTATCACCGGTTTTCTCATGGACTGGCCTATATGTATTTACTGTTAGGAGATGCAGCACACACAAGTTTTGCCTGCTGCGGTTCAAATATATTATGATGACAAACATGGCTTTCAGTACGTTTGACCTATGTTACATCAATACAGTTGCGTTCTAATATCCATTTTTGTCTGTAGGGGTCATATTTTACATCCAATCTTCATGAACAGTTCTCAGAATATTTGTCTCCATCAAATCTCGGTCAATTTAAAACTGGGTAATGGTGGTCAAGTGAATAGTAGAAGTATATTATTTCATCCAATGTTCATGACAATTCATCACAACAGCTTTATCTCTATTGGTCTCTATGTCAAGTTATATGATAACTTTATTAACATTCATTTATTTTCCAATCTTTATGACAAATCATCAGAACTGGTATGAGAAAGCCAGGAAACACTATGGTAGGTGAACTGGCCGTCGTGATATGTCTACAACATTGCTGAAAAACGACGTTAAACTCTCAATCTATCAATCAAAATGTGTTGTAGTTTATTTCAAGAAAAGTGAAAAATGTGATGAGCAAACTTTAAAGACCAACATTAGAATGTGCATTCGTCTCTTGATCTCAAATGTTTCAAAATGGTGTTAAAAGTCTTGCGTAAAAGAGTATGCAAATGTTGTTTATCTGGTGTATAGCAGCAGATAACGTTAATTCATGATTTTTTCAAATTTATGCTTCTATTTTAGAACCTGATTCTTATCACACCTCGAGTGCTAGATACTATGGTAAAGTCCCCAGTCGTACCATACAAACTATTTAAACAGGGTAGTGGGTGCTTTCCTTGCCGCTTGGGTCTGCGCCATAACGACTGCTGTCTGGATAAGTAAACACGTAAAAAGGCTACAATAGTGTTGACCAAATGCACAACATTACATCCAAACCGAACTATTATCAATAAATAGTTTACATGAACCATATCCATACGACATTTGGACGTTTTGAAATCAGTGACAATTATGACCCGAATTGTAAATGCATTTAGGGACATAAAACGTGATCTCGAGTTTTCGTGATTTATGTACAACTAGAAGGCGATCATGCGGTCTTCACTAGTCATATCTTATCACGCATCAAGGTCGGTTTGCTAAATGGCGAAGAGGGTAGATCCTGATCAGACGTGCATCTTCACATACCGCATATCGACGATGTTATATGGCTGATAGTGTGTAAACAGTGAAGGTTATGTGGAATCTGTATCAATACATGGTCGAACCCAAGTCTTCACTGTACGTAAATACAATAAGACCCCATTTCATTCGAGGCTGAAACTATTAAGTAAGTAGCATTGTTACATGTGGTGGCCTTTGTTTATATAACCTTAATCCGCAGCGTTCCATTCCGAAGAGTCCATAGCCATTTCAAAGAATATAAAGATAAACATGTTGAGATGAACTATTAAATAGTGTTGTACATAGGTTGGTCTTTGTTGAAATACACTTTTTTCCGCAGACGTTTACCGTTTCTATACTAATTACTTAAGATGGACTTGTCTGCTTGTAGCTTGGTATTCCGGAGAGTCCATAGCCTTTTCTAAGAAAATAACAGATTTCAGATGAGAAGATAGCAGTATAGAGCCTTATCGTACAGCGCTGAACAGACTTTAACAAATCGATTACAAAGTTATCAGAGGTTTGGTCCGTGATATTAAGCAGAAGGTCCAAGAAACGTTGTTGAACAGTTGCTTAACGTTTAGGACTCTGGTTGAATTGTACACACGAACATTTTGATCATAGTCTACATTTGTCGTAGATATATTAAAGTTGATTTTCAGAGCCACGGCTCAAATATACCTAACGGGGGTAAAAGCTATGTTCTATACTTATTAATCGTCCTTGACATACACGTATTAAGACACTATATCTATAAGCGATATGTGGCTCGGTCAAAGTTTTCAGATCATTCTACTATCTTTTTTAGCACGATTACTTATCGTTTAAGATTTTGGGAAAGTGTACGCATACGCAAATTGATCCGAGTCTACATTTCTCGAAGATACAGTATGGTTGGTTTTCAGAAACACGTCTCAAATATAAATGTCAAAGCTTTATTTCTATATGTATTCATATTACTCCACATACATGTTATACGATAATATATCTATAAGCGATATGTGTTTAAGTCCTTCTGATTAATCGGGTGTCTTTTAAGCATGATGACTCGATCAAAAACATTGGCTAACATCCTGTGTTGCAATGATCCTAATGTATCGATTTACTAATCTAAACAGTGTTAGTGTTTGGAACTTGCTACAGACATCTATAGAACTTCAAAGAATGGTATTATACAATTTTGTCATTTGGACCCTTTTATGATGCCAAATTATCTTGGCATAGGACAAGCTTATTAAGAGATGAATAATTTTAAAGTTTGATCTTTTCGCCTCTGCCTGATGCCGCAGCAACTAAATTAAACATTTACTTTTTTTCAAAAGAGGACAATCAAAGGAACATTCCTGTGAAATTATAATGTAATTGGTACATTGGTTTAGGAGATGTTGTTTAAAGCTAAAAGCTAAATACGGACGAACTATGATTTGAAAGACAGAAATTCAATGACATGTAAAGGTACATATATACATTTGTGTGATAACAGTTTTCGGAGCATATTCGAAGGAGTCACACAATGTAATGTTATAAGTAATATATTTTGAAATTACTTGGGCCGGAGGCTTTCATTAATATGAATGTATTGTATTGTTGTAATGTATTGCTTTGCACTCCTCGGAGGCATACGACTTTTAATAACGTTACATTTAATGATCGGATAAACGAATATGAACATGTTCACATTACCTCACAATGTTTTGAGTTCGGTGAATAGCATTGAACCCTTGGAACCATTTAAAGAAATGTTTTATATCACTTTGTTAAGCAATTATAGTTTTATATTAGGTGCAAATGTGAAATGTGTATTTCTCCTTACATAATTACTTACCCTTTGTTCGTCTTTAGCTTTTGTCTCATACAGACTGATTCATACAAATTGCAAACATACGTATTTTAATTAATTATGATGATCGAAAAAAGAAACTGAAAACTTTAACATTACCTCACACTGCATTGCCTAGAAATATACACATTTCAAACAAGAGTTTTAACTGTGTCTCAAATAACTTCTTTCAATTTAGATATTATTCGTTTACTGTTAAAGTGTTCAAAGCAGACGACTCTTTAAATGGGTTATCAGTTTAAGGGTTGACTGAATAGCATGTATGGCATCATTGTTTTAAACGTGTTTATGAAGGATCATGTTCTAAAATTATTGTTACAATTTGGAATGTGTATTGGCTTTAAATCTAATTTTGTCATGTTTTCAAAATGGAGGTTTTAGATTCTCCTGACGTTTCTTTTGACGATGCTGGACTTTCAAGTCTACAGGATACATCACGTGTCAGTATGTTTTGTGAACCTTGTAAAGAAGATATTATTATGAGGTGGAAGGATATTGTGTGGATTGTACCCACCGCCTATACGAGAAATGCCTTCAGCTTCACCGGACACCGATACCAATGCGACATCACAAATTATTAGATAAAGAGTAAAATGCCGCATACGAAGCGAGTTAATGTGTTCAAAGATGAAGATGAAAGGGGCTGCGTCCATGGGGATAAGATACGGAAATATTTCTGCGAGGATCATAAAATGTTCGGATGCATTGTCTGTGTTACACTTGAACATAGGACATGCAAGGTGGGCTACATTTCGACCCTTTCTGCTGATATTTGTAACACCCATGAGCATAAATCATTTAAATTATCCCTTGAGTCAATGGTCAGGAATAATATCTCTATTCAGGATACTGCAAATCATAATGTAGAAGAGGCTGAACGACGAGCAGATATTGATATGGCGAAAATACGAAAATTCCGGAAAGTGATTGATAGCTTCTTTGATGAACTTGAACATAAGATTTTATGAAGACTCACACAAATGAGGATTGAAAACCATGAAACCATAGCTGACATAATAAAGCAGAACAACATAATGACAGAAAAACTTAAGGAAATTGAAAAAGAAATGAAAGTAAAAGAGTACAACGTACAGAATTGTCGATTGTTTGTTGACATCACCCGGAAGTGAAAAGGAACCCAAGGTTTGGCTGTCTCATCAGGCGGACTCGTCTTTGTGAGTTACAGTAAAAACAACAACATTCATATTTTAACATCTGACTAAAGGCCGTGCGACGTGATCATTGGTACAATGTACGAAATACGTGGTCCACGAGGACGTGCACTTTGTAGACAATCATTGTTTTTTTACTGCAATATGAGACATGGAAGTGAGCTGCGTCGTTCGATTTGAGGTATTGTTGTATCTGCGTACAGTGTAGACTCAGGTTAGCAGTACTAGACATACCCACACTATCACAGGACTCTTCATCTTGTGACATAACTCTAGATGCAAATTCTTACAAACGTATTCATGTAGAACATATATACATGTATGTATCATTTGTAGTTCTACTAGAACTACGTATCACGTGTAGTTCTACTAGTATATATATGGATCATGTATCACGTCAACGGATCGATAATTGATCCCGTAACGGAGAAGGCATTAGGCAAGATTTCGCTGGAACTCTTTTTTTTCTTTCATAATGCAATCTTATTTTGTTCTACCCTAAAATGTATGATAATTAGAATGATAGCGAAGACATTGAACATTTCGAACACACAGCTTGATTAACACGCGTCACATTTAAGCCTTATTTTAACGCATCCTAGATCCGTCAGGGTCTTACTACAGTCTGATCAACGTCCTACATTCAAACCAACATTCGTACAAAAATCATCAAAGTAGAATATGTATGGCCACAAATAGCCTTACAATGGATATAGACTGATCTAGTTCTTTGCTTCTTATGAAGTTTCGAAGTTAGGTTTTCGTATGGCATTGTTTGGTATAACGAGAGTATAAGTAGCCAAGTTATAACATCAATCGGCTTTATATACATTTATCGTAATGGAAACGTTTTATAGGAATACCATGATCAGTCTGTGCAGAGGTACAAGCTTGTATTGTAATTCACATATCTGAAATTTATGTAAATCTATTTTAAAAATGAATAGGTGCGAATCAAGATAAACATATTGAACTTTTTAGAAACAACCATCTTTCCATTTAAACAAGACTCGTGTTTAATTTTAACAGGGTTACTAATTTTAGTTTTCTATAAGGAGGTGAAAATGTGTTATTGGCTCTTATAGTATTAATTTTTTTACTGTATTCGTCTATAACTCTATAACTCTTTTTCTGATGTAGATTCTGTCTGACGCATTGGCAGCAGACGATATAATAAAACATTGTGGGGAAAATGCTCAGTGTCAGCCATGTCTCATCTTAATATTAAAGCGACTGAACTCCAGATACCCAACTGTCGAACAAAAAAATCAAATTTTAAGAAGGTTAGTGTTATTTTTGTATTTGAGGCATTAAAATATGATAACTGACATATTACATACCCCTATAATCGGTGAGATTTTCTTGTTTTCGATACTTTTTCCATCGCAAATTCTACCCTGTCAGTAACGGGGTAAGTATTTTTAAATAGAGAACCCCTTCATCGAGACAATTGAAAACGACTTAAGTTCACTTTATTGATAAAAAACGATACATTTTCTACCATGGTTTTATTTGGATAACATAAAGAATAACATTTAGGGCGATTCGCTTTAAGGTGAAGTTTTAAAATGAATGTTCTGCATACTTACCTTTAATTGTTTTCCTTAAGAAATAAATTTCACTGAAAAAAATCAGTGAAAACGTATGAAATATAAATTTTTTTTTTGAAGCATAATAAGTTTTCAGTTATTTATCTTCAATTTCAACTTGTACACCTCTTGGGAGCCTTGCGTATAATCTTCCGTCATGTAAAGTATTCTCGGCCTTGAACAGAACAACGTGATGTCACGGTGGTGTAATGGATGTTAACTTGGATTGTCAAGTGAAATGTCTGTGGTTCGCTTCCCGGCAGAGGCAAGCCTTTTTTTCTCTCTCATTCATATCGAAACCAGGTACTGATTTTGAGCAGTCTTATTTTTTCCGTCATTTATTTATTAAATGGCCTTTTCAATATCAATTTGGTGTTGTTCATTTATTTTAAATTGAATCAAACAAGCGACCCCTGCAGTGTCAATCATGACTGTTATAGCCGAACATAAATGTAATTTTATATACATGTATTAAAATGTTTTATGTGAACTGTTAACCACTATCCTCTTAAGATTTAGCTGAGGTAGCGAACTGGGAATTATTAGTTTCTTGTTCGAACATACCAATGGGGTTAACTACTCGAGTCGGACAGCCGAAACGTTATATAGACTTTTGTGCTCGAGAGTTACCTCCCTTCTAACATTCCATTCTAAAATCGTCGATTGGTAAGCAAATTAAGGAAAATACCAACCCACCTACCTCCCCATTCACCTCCTTTAATGACATGTCATTTTCTTTTGCTTGGATAGTGGTTTCTGTGTTGCGTATATAGTGTTTCCCCATCTTTGATTCATATATGACATTGTAACTGTTTCATTGCATTTTGGTATTTACCATAATTGTTGAGATTAGGTTACATGATTGGATATACTGTTCAGGTACTGATTTTGAGCAGTCTTATTTTTTCCGTCATTTATTTATTAAATTGCCTTTTCAATATAAATTTGGTGTTGTTCATTTATTTTAAATTGAATCAAACAAGCGACCCCTGCAGTGTCAATCATGACTGTTATAGCCGAACATAAATATATATATATATATATATATATATGAACTAAAACATTTATGAACCAAATATTACATATTTAACGTTATTTTTTTCTGTCATTCTAATAAGTAAGATAAAATATCAAATAATATGCGCATGTTCCATTTCTTAGTGTTTTCTTATATTGATCGCCGTTTATCTTTTTTAAAGATATTTCTTGTTTCAACTTTCTTCAGCAATTAAATATTTATTTATAACGATTTTTCATTTATGCCTAGATGTTTTCAAAGTCGTCGGTTGCAGATGTGTTGAATGTGGGAAAGAGTTAAGGTAAACCAACACCAGTGTGATTATTACACGTGCCTAAGTATCAATGGTAATTGATTAAAATGGATACGGTTTAACAGAAGTTTAATCAAACCTTCTTTGACTAATTGGTGAGCAGTGCAAAGTCAAATCCGATCGCTCCGATGCGCTAGCTGATCTAAATATACACTGATTAAAACTGCCTGACTATTGATTGACGCGGACCACCGGTCATATAAGTATTTTTTGAAAAGTGGACATACAGTGAAGCATTCTATGAGATTATTATTATATATTTAAAGGCTTATATGTGCATTCACTCTTGAGAGATGCATCAACAAACCAGCTTCGCCGCTCGCGGATTTAATATATTTTGGTGAAAGCATGATTACCGTTCATTTAACGTTTGTTATATTAAAGCAGCTGCGTTCTAAGATCCATCTTTCTTTATGTCGACCAAGTTTTTCATTACAGAGCAAGGCACACACACTGAACATAGTCTAACGAGTCTCATGATTAATATTGTTCAATCAATCAATCTTTGATTATAAATTTGTTTCCAACTGAAATGAATTTGTTAATATCTGATCATGCTTTATTCCGACAACAAGTATCGTTTCTTTTGACTTGATAGATGTTCCAAATTATGGAGCAGTATATTTTAAGAAAAGTGAACAATGTGACAAGCGAATATTGAAGATCATTATTAGAGTTTACAGTCTCATCTTGCTCTACACTGTTTTCATATGATTCTTAAAGTCGTGTATGCGAATGTTGTTTAGGTCGGTGTATAGCAGATTACGTTATTTCTCCTTATTTCTGCTTCTATTTTAGAACCTGATCCCTTATCACGTATCGAGTGCTGGAGACAAGGGTTCGACACCGGTCGTGTCATACACAATACTTAAATAGGCGTTTCCCTTCACGCTAGGGATTGCGGAGATAGCAATACGACTGAAATGTAGGTGATTCCCTTCACGCTAGGGATTACGGAGATAGCATTACGACTGATATGTAGGTGTTGCCCTTGACGCTAGGGATTGCGGAGATAGCATTATAACTGATATGTAGGTGTTGCCCTTGACGCTAGGGATTTCGGAGATAGCATTATAACTGATATGTAGGTGTTTCCCTTGAAGCTAGATATTGCGGAGATAGTATTACGTCTGATATGTAGGTGTCAGGAAAAAGAAACACGTGATAAGGCTACAACAGTGTTGAATAAATGCACATCCATCAGGTCGAACCGAACTCTGATCAATACATATTTTACTTTGACCACATCCATGGGAAATACGACATTTGCACGTTTTGAAATCAATGACAATTGTGACTCGTATTGTTATGTATATATCTTTTAGTTGGTTTGGGAACTAACAACATTCTCCCGAGTGTTCCAAGATCTTTGTACGACTAGAATGCGATCAGGTCCTAACTAGTCATATTTGTTTTCTAGCAGTGGTGGTCGGATTTGCTAGATGTCGAAGAAAGTAGAACCTAACAGATCGCGGTCGATACGTATGAGATATGCCAAGTGTAACCCATTTTGTAAATGTATACATATACATATCTTAGTTTGCTTGGGAACTTAAAACATTCTTTCAAGTTTTCCAAGATCTTTGTACGACTAGAAGGCGACCATGGGGTCCTCACTGGTCATAACTTTTTTCTAGCCGTGTTGGTCGGTTTGGCTAGATGGCGAAGAGTGCAGAACCTGATCAGACTAGCATGCATCTTTACAGATCGACGACGGTCGGTACGCAAGGGATTTGCCAAGTGTGACGAATATAGTAAATGTATATATCTTATTTGGTTTGAAATATTATGCAACGTTCTCTCGAGTTTTCCATTATTTATGTACGACTTGTAGGCGACCAGGAGATTAGGGGATCCTCACTTGTCAAATCTTTTTCTAACCGTGAAGGTCGGCTTGGCTAGATAGCGAAGCTAGATGACGAAGAGGGTGTATCCTGATCAGACGTGTATCTTCACATACCGCTAATCGACGACGGTCGGTACGCTCTGTCTAACCCGAGTATTCACTATTCGTAAATACAATAAGACCCCTTTACGTTTGAGGCTGCAAATATTTAGTAAATAGTAGTGTTACGTTAGCTTTTGTTATAACATTTATCCGCAGCATTCAATTACGAAGAGTCCATAGCTATTTCAAGGAATATAAAGATAAACATTCGAAGGTTTCAATAAATGAGCGGTGTTCTACGATAATCAACATTACCATAATTATTACACGTCTGGAAAAAGCCTGCACTTTTCAGCTAAAGGATCCAAATGTATACTGATTTACGGAAGCTTCTCAAAACCTCTTGTGTACAATTTGCGAATAGTTTAGAGCAAAATCAGACTATATGGATGTGTTGATTAATCTTGATCCACAATGCCCGTGAATGCCTAACGGTTGATTGCCGAAGAGCGTCGCTTAAATAGAGTCTATTATATTGTTGATGGCATAGTAAATGTGTAACAGCTTATATTGGGTAAAATGTTATCAAGAGTATAAATGAAACTTCAAGGAGTGGAAACTGCAAATGAAACAGCATATCAGTAATGTGTATTCAATCTTTGAACAATGTGAAGGAGGACCAATACAGGAGCACTCATTTGAAGTTTGGTCCATATTGGTCAAATGGAGGAGATGTCGTTTCAATCATAAAATAAGTGCTATACCCTTTCTGATGTTGCATGGTGGCTATATGTTTCAGTCAATATGGCATGAACAAATTATGTAATGGGTCACCGAAGTAACATTTCTGCGAAGTTATATTGAAATCAAACAAGAACTTTTATAGGAATGAAATAATAAAGTTTTGCCTTTTTTGCCTCATTTATGATGTCACCCGGGCAACATGCTTTTAAACCAATCAATATAGTTTATTTGTTTATATGGTGTTTTACGCCGCTATCAACAAATGTTTAGTTATATCACGGCGTTCCCTGTGTGTTATCAGGACATTATATTGAAATCAAACAAGAACTTTTATAGTAATGAAATAATAAAGTTTTGCTTTTTTGCCTCATTTATGATGTCACCCGGGCAACATGCTTTCAAACCAATCAATATAGTTTATTTGTTTATATGGTGTTTTACGCCGCTATCAACAAATGTTTAGTTATATCACGGCGTTCCCTGTGTGTTATCAGGACTACTGGTCCATTTATCCTGACACGAGCGATTCAGTCGTAATGATAACCGCATAACCCTGAGAGCCATGGAGGTAAAGCCATTACTACCAATTTTTACGCTCGACCACTACACCCACGAGGTTGTCCAATATGTCTTAAACTACGTTTGTAGAGTGTCATTCAAGGAGCATTGCTACCAAATTATCTTAGAATCAGACAAGCAGAAAGTTTAAGTTGTTTTGCACCTATCTGTTTTCACAGCAACCAAAATGTTTAACAGAGTTTAAAGATTTGAACAATTTTGAAAGAGGACCACCAATGGAACCACCTGTAAAATTTGCTTTTAATTGGTCCAGTGGTTTAGGAGATGTCGTTAAAAGCTTAGCGTTCAAGACGGGCGGACGACGAACGATAGACAGAAATGCTAATACATGCAGTAATCAAATATCTCCGTTCTTTTACTGGTATATTCGGCTTTTACAAAAGCTTCGAATACTATACTCCAATATTTGCTGGTTTATTCAAGTGGTCGAAAACCTTTAAGGAACACACTTCATTTTAAAACTAAAAAGAGAGATGGGAAACACATTTTCGAAACATTCTTTCACTGACCGAATGCATTTGTAGCTAAATAATTAACAGTCTAGCAACTAAAACATTTTTGAAAGAGAACTTCCGAAGAATATTTCTGTGAAATTTGGTTGTAAGTAGTCCAATGGTTTAAGAGATAACGTTTAAAGCTAAACGTTAAAGACGGACGGACTACGAACGAAAGACAGAAATGCAATGGCTTCCATGTAAACGTACCTACATACATGTATGTGGTAACAGTAATAACAGCATATTCGCTCTATTCTGGATAAATGGGGCTTTTAGCATAGTTTCGAATAGTATAGACCAATGTCTTTTAGTCAATTCAAGCGGTCGAAAACATTTAATAGCCTTTTCAAGGATTTTTTTCTTTTTTAAAACAAAAAAGAGGGGGTGATAAAAATACATATTCGAAACATTTATTCACCGACCGATAAATGCGTTTGTAATTCGTTGACAATTAACTAGCAATCTAACTATGTAAATCAAAGCGCTGAAGGCAGTGTAGTGGCGATCCTGTAGAAAATCCTGCAAAGTAACAAGCAGTATCTCGGAGTACATGTATCTATGCAGATAGTAAAATCAACAGGACCAAGATCATCCTCATTATATCACCTTCTAACACCTTAGTGATGACATAGAGCTTAATGGGTCCAGAAAACGTAAATGAAAGGAAAGCTGTTGATTCTTACAAGCAAAGTGTCTCAACAAACCCCCAAACTGTTGAAGTCAGTCCTATCAAACAGTACTCATTTTGACCGTTGACCTTTACGAGTGACCTTAACATTTGAGGTACAGGCATGCATTTTGTGCACGACACACCGCCTCATCATGGTGCATTGTTTTGCCAATTTTCTTAGAAATCTGTTATGCATGGTTATGATGCGGGTCGGAAGGACACATCTATGGACGCACGGACACACTCACCGAACCGCCATTGGGACAGCTGTATGTCGAGCTCACCAAAAGCGGACTGGACAACAAGTGATTTCAGACAGTAAATTGTTATCAAGAGTCAATAAACAACAGGCTACTGAACAACCATTTCCTACAATCAACATATTTGCAAAGAAAGAGCTGCTCCTATTGATAAATTGATTGTAGCATTATATTCTATAATATGTTTCCTGGCTTTCTCACACCAGTACTGACTACTCCACAATTTTTTTTTCCGGGCAACTGGCTGCTTTACGACAAAGACTGTAAGCCCATTGGTGGAAGACGAATGCCGCTTGTCTCAGTGACCTTTGTTATACGTCGGAAAGAATGTTGGCCGTGCAAGGGTTCGAACTTACAACCACTGGTTTGGGTTAGGAGTGCTCAAGTTAGATATGTCATTAACTCTATATTACTTCCGATTAAATAAAAATACTTTCGATTTATCTCCAACTCGGTTACAAAATATAACTTTATAGTAGGATTTTACTTCGAAAAGTGTTAAATAAATGTATTTGTACCATATTCAACATAGAATCTAAGAAGAATTTAATGATTTCTAAATTATCTCCCTTTTTATAAAAATTCCATTCACGCTCTATTTACGCTGGAGGTTATTTTGCCAACCGAACGTCGGGTGACCTAACGGGCACCTGCTTACTACGTCACTCCTCAATGGGCGGTATGTCTCGCGCACAAATATTCTCAGTCTCCAGACACGAAGAGGGCTAATGTTTACATTATTTAACTCAGTTACATCTTAGTTATCTTAGTATAAATTTTATACCAAAATAGCATTATTATTGTTAACCATATTTCTACAGCTATGATGGAACTTTTAGGCGGTAAACGTTTTAATTAAGCATTTCTGACGTACTGCCGAAATCTCCCTATATATTGTTCTTCTTGTGTCATAGTACAGTCAGTGGCTATTGTTACCACAATCGCCACACAAAAGTACGTGATTTTAATGTGTACAATTTCTATATCCTAGAGTCTGTTATTCCAAATATGAAACAATGTATTTGTAATGTTGTATAGCATTGTGTTCATAGAAAATCAATACACGAATCAAAATACTTATCGTACACATCTATATACTAGTCTGGATTACCTTCCCCTTATTACTATGTAAAGTATTAGTACGACGGGAACCAGACTAATCTATATACATGTATATGGTCTGATGAATTTATCTGGCCGGTAGTATGTATTAGATAAAGGTTTGTGGTCCCTACATTAGTAGTCTCATATTTGTTATATTGCATGCGTTCATTAGGAGTCAAAAGCTATTTGCATTGGTACAAAATACATCCTGGCCAATTGTTTCGGGTGCGGTACTTGTAATTTGGCAACCCAGATTCGACGTCCCTGATGGGATATTCTTTGGCAAGGCAGAACTACCTAGCTTAGTACGTGTTAGTCGTGCGTTATAGAGGGAGAAGTGAAATGTTGGAGTGATATTACATGCATTCTTTTGACAACGACATTAATTATCAAGTAATCAAATCAAATAAGACATTTTGGTCATGATTAACACATGACGTTTCTTTAGACTGAACGGAAGGAAGATAACTTATGTGATGTTGAATAATTTGAAAGACTTCCGTTACCTTACTCTAAAGATTAACTATTTTCATTTTACCATTTACTGGATTCAAATAATTATAAAAAGGTATTAACATACATTATGGAATCACACTCCAAGTTACTTTTAGGCAATTGTCTAGCCTAGTACTGGTTTGTTTATCCAGGGATCATGAATAAGTGAACTGTCGCCGTGATATAACTGAAATATTGTTGAAAGCGGCGTAAAACCTCAATAAACAAATAAACAAACTTTTAGGGAAAGTGCTCGAAGCGATACACCATTTCATTTGAGTTCACATGGTCATATATCTGCTATCTTGCTTGATTATTAGTCGCCGGGCAGAAGCCCGCGACTTCTATTTTTAATAGCTTTTCGGAAATCACATGGGAGGGCGGCTTATTATTAGAAAGAAACAAATCTAGATGATTTGAACATATTACAATTGTGGTTGTTTACGAACACTAATAAATGACACATCTAAAATGAAATAAATATTCCGATTTTTTAATGTTTGCAGTTTTTTTTATTTCACTCGCATTTAAGTTTTTTGTCTTATTTACGAAGACAAAAGTGGTCCCTTCAAGACGTGAACCAACACCCCCTAATGCAGACTCTTATGTGTCATCATTGAGGTCAATTTCGGATTCTCCTTTTAATAGCAATTTTAACTTACTAAATGTTGTTTTCATGTTCAAAGAGATGTCTTGATTTGTGTAGAATTCATTTAATAATGTTAATCCATGAATATCTAAAGTAGGAACTGTTTCTAAGCTAAATATAGACCCTATTCTGTTGTGTAGTTTCGTGACCTTTAACATCGATTTTCGCGCATGCGCATTTCGATATGAAAAAGCGAGTGATATTATTTTATTTTAGACAAGTACAAGACGAATGTTTGACGCAAAGCGTCAAAGAGAAGCCGCAATATTTCGTTGTACATGTAGAAATAAGAAAAAAAGAACATTTTTAAATCAACAAACAATAGAACAATTTAAACTGTAGACGGTAATGCTGATATATTTCTCCTTTTGAAGACTTTTGTTTTCTTCAAATTACCTCCCTTTAAAGCAATACCAGGATATTTACCTTGTGATTCGAATAAGATTGACAAACATTGAAATTATATGAATGAATACTATTATTTAAATAAGTAACAACAGCAAAATTAAATTTAAGCCAGATAAATGTGTACACATTTCGTTAATTTTTTATAGATACCCTAATGTATAGGTATGTATATAAAATTTATAAGCAAATGTTTTCATTACTACGATAGACTAAGGAAAGTCAAGAATACATAAATAAATCAATGCAGTCTTTTTCGGCGACATTGATGCCTTGCATCAACTTTCTCTTGTA
Organism: Serripes groenlandicus; assembly: GCA_031761405.1. Classification (NCBI taxonomy): domain Eukaryota; kingdom Metazoa; phylum Mollusca; class Bivalvia; order Cardiida; family Cardiidae; genus Serripes; species Serripes groenlandicus. The sequence continues at coordinate 52,446 of JASEVX010000301.1, read as the reverse complement.
TCCACAAATATGCCTCTGATATAAAGGTTACGCGCAGTTAGATTAATCCATCGCCGTTTTTTACATACGAGCGTGAACTGAATTTAGTTAGTAAAACGGTATGTGTAGTATCATGTTGTTGATTATTACGATTGTCGCCCGTGACTCTTTCGGTCTAATGTAACGACTTATGCGTTTTTGAGCGAAGGGTCGCGAAGCGATCCGAAAGCTCATAGCATGCCTGCTTTCGAAAATCCAACTTAAAGCTGCAACCACTCTCAACCGCGGAAGGATTTGAGATTACTTCATTTGATTGGCTTTCATTCGCATCGCACTACTTTCGACAGGCCTTTTTGCCCGAGTCCGCCTTCCTCATGAATGAGTTCAAAAAGTAATTCCACTGTGGACTAGATTGTTATCAATATGTACAATGTCAAATACTTTTGATTTCATTCAATATTATCACACTGTAGACTAGTCACCCAGTCACTTTAAACAACGTTTTATAATATCATAATGTATATACACAGAAAACTGATAAACTCAGAGGAACACTTTGAAATGGCAGGCTTCGAACGTTTTCATTAATGAACTGTCAGTGTTCACCCTTTACATGATAGAATACGACATAAAGCAAGCGGGTGAATTTTGAAAACTTTTCTAGAAAATGTAACAATTACTCAAAATGACATATTCCTCCCTTTTACACAATGTCTCAAACCTGTAGCATGAAAATTAATTCAATATTCTAGATATCACACACTTTTCTACAGCTATTCTTATACCATTTTCCGCCACTTATCTGCGTTCATGTTATTAGGAAGGGACAGTGTATAACACTGTCCCTGTATTAGGGGAAATTAAGCAGAACACTTGAACATCATTGTGCCAACGCTTCCCGCTTTATATAGTTAAACTTATTATTCCCATATTTTTGTTTGGATATGTTCCAATTCGCCGGCTTCTAATTACGGTTTAGAGAAAAAGGGTAAGTAAGTTGTAAAACTCTCAGATATCATAAACGGTTATGAGGTCTCCTGTTACTATCTCGATTATATAACTGATTCTCGCTCAGTAAGTTCAGAGAGCGGTCATACAGGGCATGAATAAATGGTCTCTTCCTTTATTCCTTTCCTCTGTGTTTTGAATTAAGGTTTAATTAATGTCTTTCGGATAAACATACACAAAGATAATATAATATTTTGCATAACCTTTTTTTGTATCAAAAGTAGCACTTTCAACAATAAGGGTAAGTCCATATATTTTGATGCAAATAAGATGTAAAATGTGTTACATTCATGTATACAGTCAAATTGTTTCAACAACAATACACTTATCCATGATAATACCAAGGTAGTGTTATTGCATTATTTACTGCGAATGGACAGATACTCAAATTATTCTTTAAGGTCAATTAGCGCATCTGCGTATTCCGATCAGGATCTGCATTGCACACACAAATTAGTCATAGAAAGTTTAACCCTTTCCCTCATATAGACGATTTCTGACGCATCTACAGCAGACGGCTTTTTGAAAACATAGTGACAAAAGGAGAAATTGCACAACACGTGCAATTTCTCCTTTTGACACTCTGTTTTCAACTTTTAGTCTTATGTTTTTCATTAAAATATAGAGATTTTCCATTTTTTGTAAAAAATATGTTCAAAGTCGTCTGCTACAGAATTGCCGTATGAGGGAAAGTGTTAAAGGATTTTTTTTGTAACACAGAATTCATTTGTTTCTTATGTGTTGAACCTAAGACAGTTCTTATACTTATTGTCATGCTGGTTTTCAGAGTTACAGCGTCAATATCAATGAAGGTACTTCGCTTATTAGTGCTATCAGCGCTTTGATTTCTCCTTGTGACCAGACGTATACGGTAAGTAAGTCCTATATACACGTATACTTATACCTGGACATATTGTGTACATTAACTTGTCACTGTTACCAGATGTATATGGTCAGTTAGTCCTATATATACACATTACCATCTCATTGTTTGATGACTTGTTCTGTCGGATGGTCCTAAGTAAAGACCTATACGTGCAAGTATTCCTAGTGCGTATTGACCTGTCACTGTTGAGTGGCATTTTCTATCGTGCATGCATTCCTTGTGCCTATGATCATGTGTTGAGTGAGTTTTCGATTTGATAACCCTATATATAGACGGACGTATTTATTGTGCAAATAAACCTGTCAATATTACGTATTCGGTTAGTCGCTTATATCGACTTCTGTGCGTATATATATATTTACGAATGCATTGTATGCATTCTGCACAATTATCTGTTTCGTCACGTTTTCGGTCAGATAGTGTTATATATTCATATACACTTTTACCTGCCACTGTTGAGTGACGTATTCGATTTTATTACCCTATATATAAATTTACGGATGCACATATGTCTTATGTATATTGACCTGTCAGTATAACGTGACGTATTCGGTCAGTTAGTCCTATATATCGACTAATGTGCGTATCTATGGCTTCTGCACACTTATTTGTCACTATGTCATGACGTTTTCTATAGGACAGTGTATATATTTACTTATGCGTGCACACATTCTTGTGCATATTAATCTGCCGGTCAGATAGACATATCTGAAGACGTGAAAGTGCACGTGTTTCTAGTGCACATTTATCAGTCACTGTTACGTGACGTAGTCGATCAGTTAATCCTTTAAAAGACTTTCACGTGCATGTATTGACCTGTCACAGTAACTTATTTGATCGAGTGTCTTTTCCATTTCATACATGAACATGATATAGCTATATAAACTCGCATTTGAAGAAAGAGTTCCTACGTTTTGATCATATGACATAATACCAACTATATCCGATATATCTTTAATCAAACATTGATTGCTGATAACGACTGTTTAACATTTCTCTAGTACAGACGATTTCTACCAATTCTTCAGCAAAAGACTTTTGAAAATGTATAATAAAAGTAGTACAAATGACTTGAAGTTGTATCCTTTCCCCCACAGTGTTTTTATCTGTGTTTCAAATTGTTATTTCAAGTTAAATCGTTACAAGTTTTCTGTAAAGTTGCTCAAAGCAGACGATTTTTAAAAAGGTTATCAGTTTAAGGGTAGACTGAATTATATGTATAGGATACATGTTGTAAACGTGTTTATAATCTTATGTCTATAATTATTTTTACCATTGGAATGTGTATTGGACTGTAATCTAATTTTGTCAGGATTTCAAAATGGAGGATGTAGATCCTCCAGACGTTTTTTCGGACGATGCAGACGTTTTTTCGTACGATGAAAGACTTTCAAGTTTACACTATATATCAAGTGTCAGATTGTTGTGTGACCCTTGTAAAGAAGACGGACATTACTATGGGGCGGAAGGATATTGTGTGGATTGTACCCACCACCTATGTGGGACATGCTTTCAGCATCACCGGACACCGAGGCCAATGCGACATCACCAATTATTAGATGAACAGCAAATGCCTCAAACGAATACAGATAAAGTACTTAAAGATGAATGCACAGATATTTGCAGCGTTCATAGGGATGAGATTCTGAAATATTTCTGCGAGGATCATAACATTTTAGGATGCACTGTCTGTGTCACACTTGAACATAGGACGTGCAAGATGGGCTACATACCAACCCTTTCTGCTGATTTATTTAACACCCAGGAGTATACATTATTTAAATCAACCCTTGAGTCAATGGTGAGGAAAACCAACTCTATTCGGGATACTGCGACTCGTAATCTGAAAAGTGCTAAAAAGAGTGCTGAGTCGGCTTTTGCGAAAATACGAAAATTTCGGAAAGAGATTGACAGCTTCTTTGATAAACTTGAAAAAGAGATTTCATCAAGACTGACACAGATAAGTGATGAAAACCAAGAAACCATTGCCGAAATATTAAAGGAGAACAAAATCATAACAGACAAACTAAAGAAAATTGAAAAAGAAATGAAAGAAAAAGAGGACAAAGTACAGAAATGTCGATTGTTTGTTGATGTCAAACAGCTTGATGAATATATCTGCAAACTCAAGAAAGACATCGACACAATGGAGAAAAACATAACTATTCAAGAAGTAACATTTAAACCATCTGACAGTATGGCGAATATTATCCGGAATGAATCGGAAACATTTGGATTGTTAGTTTGCTTTCATGAGAGTTTGCCACTGGACATTGATATCGATTATATTGACGACATTGCTGTTTTATCCCGAGAACGAATAGCTGTTTATAATTCATACGCTCACACTATTGTGAGTATTGATACAAAACAAACGCCTACAAAAGTAATGGCATTAATGAAGTCTTCATTAATTGGTGGGTTAACAAGCGTTGGCAAAAATGAGATAGCTGTAACAACAGATAACGGTGACATACAAATATATTCTGTAACTAACAAGTTCGTGCTTAAGAAAACAATACGGAATACTGGACTATATGGTACAATTGTTTACACAAACGGCGTGTTTATTGGCTGTACACAGACATACCTGAATAGTATTGGTATGTTGAGCATGAACGATCAAGTCATGAAGACATTACCTATAGAAAGACAAATCTTAAGTGTGCGTTACATTGCGGTACACCCAGACCATACAACGATATATGTGTCTGATTGGGGTAAACAAACCGTTACCTGTTTCACCATTGAAGGTGAAGTGAAAGGAGAATACACACACGGATATAAGTGGGAACCTCAAGATGTGGCTGTCTCACCTGACGGACTCGTCTATGTGAGTGACAGTAAAAACAACAACATTCATATTTTAACTTCTGATTTAAAGCCGCATGACGTGATCATTGGTACAAGGTACGGAATATGTGGTCCACGAGGACTTGCAGTATGTGATAGAGAACGTAAACTGTACGTTGGAATGAACTCTTGTAATTCAATTAGTGTTTTCAGTATATGAGAAATCTTAACAAGACAATAATTCTGTTTGTACTGCAATAAGAGACATGGAAGGGAACCGCATCTTTCGATTTGAGGTAGTGTTGTATCTGCGTACAGTGTACACTCAGGTTAGCAGTACTATACATACCCACAGTATCACCAGAGTCTTCATCTTGTAATATAACTCTAGATGCAAATCCTAACAAACTTGTCCATGTGTAGTTATACTACTACCAGGCACCACCTCAAATGATCGTAAACTGATACCTTACAGGAGAAGTCATCAGCCAATATCCCGCGGAAACTCGTTTTATTTCAAAATGTAATCTAAGTCTTTCTACCATATATGTATGATAATTAAAATGATAACAAAGACACTGGCCGTTTAGAAAATATTATTTGATTTCCATCCGTCACATTTAAGCCTTACCACAAGAATATCTACATTTACAACATTATAATTAAACCCAGATTCATCAGGATCTCAGTATAGTCTGATCAACATTCTACATTCTGACCAACATTCATACAAGCCGAGCCCCGGTAGCTCAGTCGGTTCCGACGCGGGCTGTCAATCCAGGGGTTGTGAGTTCGAATCCCGGCTCGGCCAACTTTCTTTCCGACGACAAAAGTCAATGCGACATGCGTCATTCGTCTTCCACCAATTGGCTAAGTCTATGTGGAAAAGCAGCCAGTTGCTTGGGAAGATTGTTGTGTGGAGTACTGGTGTGAGAAAACCAGGAAATGCATGAGTAGGTGAACTGGCCGTGATATAACTGAGACATTGTTAAAATCGGCGTTAAACCCCAATCAATCAATCAATCAACATTCATACAAACACTCTCAAATCGCAACATTTATGACCACGGAAAGCCTTACATTGCGTATAGGCTGATTTGATACTTTTTTTCTCACATTGTGCCGAGTATCGATTTTCGCATGGCATTGTTTGGTTAACATTAATAGATTCAAATACAGTTATCGTCATAAAAACACTGTATAGGAATATCGTGATCAGGCTGTGCAGAGATACATGCTTGTACTGTAATTCACATATCGCAAATGCCTGTAAGTCTGTTTTCTTATGTGTAGATTCGAATAGAGAAACACATTATATTTGGAACTATAGATAAAATTAGATTTTATTTGGATTATCAAAACATGAAAATAAATAGTGGATCTCAATCAGGCGTGAAATGTCAACCTTATCATAACAACGTGGAAAGAAGAGCATGAGTACATTTCGATGTACTCATCTTAAAAATCTTACTCCAAGAAGGTTTTGATTTATGCTGAGGAGATTGCGTTTGATATTGTAACCATTATCGGATTGTATTTATACTCAACCGCATTTCTATCTAAACATGTGTCCAGTTAAATATCAACTGTATTAACTATTCTAGTGTTATGTATACACAACCACATTTCCATCTATACAAGTGTCCTGTATAATATCAACTGTGTTATCTTTTCTAGTTTTCTATTAGGAGGTGCAAAAGTTTCCCTTTTCACTTTGACGCTTTGACAGCATACGATTTTACCAAACAGTGTGGTGAAAAAATCCTCAATGTGAGCAATGTCAACATTTTTCATTAAAAGACCAAGATTAGATAGCACAGATGAGCAGACTAATCTTACGTTAAGTTGTTAGTAATTGGTTTTGAAAGTTGTACAGTATGTGATAAGCACATGCTGTTCAAAGTAGTGTTAAGGAAGTAAAGGGTTAAACTCTTATATTGTGAGTCAGCAAAAAAAGAATAATAAAACTGTGACTAATTACCTTGCATTTCAGACGCTTGTACCAATATAATGTATTTAATATTTTCTCGGAATTATTAAAGATTAACACATTACCAGATATTTCCTCGGAATCATTCTTGTTTAATATTCTATATCATTTATTTATATATGTGGCATTTCTGTCGCATTTACACATGGTGAAGATACAGGTACATGAACAACATCTGCAGAAGTTTCATCGTCAATCTACATATACATGTCATGTGCCACAAGACAACACTGAAATATCTAGAAGTGTAGCCATACTTTCTATATTGTACCATTACATGTATGTGAGTTCAAACACGATTTACACAATCGAGCATATTTCACATTGGGCGGCTTGTTTGTGTTTTTATTAGGGATGGCAACGAATACCAAAATAAGTATTCGAATATTCGATCACAAAGTATTCGAATATTCGAATATTCGACCCATTACTGCATGCTTCGCCCCAAAAAAGTTTATGAATAAGTTACTTGCCGTAAAGTGATCTTACTGTTGTCTTATTTTGTTCAAGTTCCAGGACTTGCTTTTTACATGTTCGTTCGTTCAACCCGTGAATTTGAAAGAAAACAATGTTAGTGAAAAATGTGTCAGTAAAGTGCTCAGATTTCAATTAATTGATCACTTGCTTAATGTATTTTTGTATGAAGCATGTAGTTCTAATTACCATGTATACAACTGAAATACTGTTGAAAATGACATGAAATGTTCCCAAGTCTCAAATCTTTTAAAAACATGACAAATTGGACATGGACCCTCGTACTGTTGAAACCTTATACAATACGCGTAACATTGACCATTGGTAACCCTTTACTTGCAGTTTTTAACAACAACAAAGCATGGGTAAATATTTCAAGTATCGTCAATTTGATTTAAATATATAAATATTTTATAAATACTTCTGATTTTTCTCGAATATTCGATCGTGATATAGTATTCAAATATTCGTTGCCATCCCTAGTTTTTATGCTAAGAAAATTATATTTATAATTATGGGTGAATGTAAAACACTAAGATAATAATCAAAAGTCAACCTCGTGCGTTAAAACGCGTCATTCTTCGCTCATATAATAAATTAAATAATACATAACGTTAGACGAGGAGAGGGCTGGTATTCTTGTTTTATTTCACCCGATGGAATCGGTGTCTGATTATTGAACAGTCCTTAGGTTAACGATGTCATGCTGTTTAATAGATCACATGGTATACCATGCTCCTTTATGTTACGGTGTCTGCTTATTCAATAATGTGACACAGTAATGTACGGTGCATCCAATCAAACCTCTGCAAGTAACGCATGCGCTCGCAGAACTATCAGAACTATACGCTTGGCATCGTCAGCCATTTTTTAAAGCGAAATGAAACGTGCAAGATTCCAAAAGAAACTGCCTAAGGTAAAGGTGATACGGTATGAAGGTTCCCGTAAAAGGACGATTTTTGTACGCCGTCAGTTTCAGCCTCTTGTTGGTCAACCTGTGCTGAATCCAGATTTGGGTCAACGTCGTGGAAACACAGTCGAACCCGAAGCATCAACGTCAACAGCAGGTAATGTCTCAATTCTCATGACTGTCCTGTATTTACACCAATAATTAAGATTTTGAACTTAATGACTGAAATGTTTAATATAAATTTGGTTAAGGACTATGGCTGAAATTAGAAAATGAGTGGGTGGGGTATACAAGTTAAAATTGTCAAAACGTAGAGGACCTTGGGCCATGTTACTATTGTAACCGGCCACGGCAGGTTCGATTTAGGATACAACACGACAACAGAGAAAGAATGCTAGTTTATACTTTTAATAAGTGTTTGCTTTAACTCATTGCCAACAGGACAAATATATACAGTAAATCACTAAATGAGACATGTTAACAACTACAATGACAATATATATCTTAATAGAGGGAAAGTCAGAGAAAGAGAGTGCTCAGAGTGGTCAGCATGGTAGGTAAACGGTACCTTTGGAGCTGGCCACAACTGGGCAGAGAACAGAAAGAGACAGGCCTTATATAGTACAGAATACCTTGTGTATACACAAGAATCACAATAATCACATGAACCATGCATACCACAAGTAAATAAGGCAGGCATACATATAATAACTAGAAGAGTCATAAGAAAAGGTAGAGGCAGGTATATGTATGGTGGCTTCAAGAAACCGCTCCCATTACACTATTATAACTGGTCAGATAAGCTTTTTTAAATGTATCGTATATAACTGAATGAAAGAAAATAATTGAAGGGATTATGTTGGTAATTTATAGGCAAATTAAGAGACCATTTTTCGGCTCAGCTTTGCACATTATTAAGTTACCTAATATATAAAAAAAATACCTTTAATAGTTGGGTAAAGTATCCTTGTAGATGCGACGTTTTGACAATTTTAATTTGTATACCCCACCCACTTATTTTCTAATTTCAGCCATGACAGTCCTTAGGGTTGCACTCAAATAAACAAATAATCCTTTATTGAAAAACCACTTTAGAGGTATAAAAAAAATAGGCCCCCAAAACCATAAATGACTGGAAAGAGCTATCATTTAACCTTCAAAAAATCACAATTGGAAAAATAGAAATGTATCATGTAAGAGAGTTATGCTACTTTGAAAACCATACACATAAATTTGCAACTTTCATGCTGTGAAACTAGCAATTCAATTGGGATGAGTGTCCCCAGAGAATGCGATCCTTTGCACATTGAATCATTTGAACTTTATGTCGATAAAGTTGAAACTAGCAACATGTATCATATCATTCCACATTTATGCATTTCATAATTTTAACTTTCCCCACTAAAGTACCATGCACCTACACCCAGTGTCACACAGATATACACATAAATTTGATAAACATGAAGAAACAAATGAAAAAAACTGATCATGTGTGACCATCTTGTGTTTTTACAGGAGGTACAAACAGCTCATATGCCTTGAAGAAACAAAAACTTCTTGAAGCCTGGGAATCTATTCGTGTCAACCTACTGAATGTGCGGGTTGAAGAGATGGCTCCAGCATCAACAACGTGCTGTTTGTGTGGAGTCATTCAAGATTGTGGCATTATACGGTGTCAGGAATGTGGGCCATCTGCATACTATTGTGAAGAATGTTGTGTGAAGGTGCATGAACACATTATTTTCCATAGACCAAAGAAATGGAATGTAAGTGCAACATAAGTACACATCCTCTCATACTTGGTATTGCCATTTAATTATGTTAAGAAACTCAAAGTTGAAATAAAAAAAAAAATGAGAAAACAAATTTTACAAAATTAACGAGAATAAAGTTTACTACTTTATTAATAACACTAAAATGTTACAAGTATGTCAATTCACATCTAGTTTTGATCATTCATATGTTACGAAACAAGTGTAGTAACATGGAGATAAGCTATAGATCAGGGTTTACTTTATCTTATATAACAGCAACACTCCGAAATAAAACTTACCAATTCCGTACCGATTCTTTTAGCCCAAATTAATTTGTGTATAAAATCTGTATTTATAAAAGTCAAGTTATCTCTTATTTAGCTCACATGAGCACGTAGTGCTCAGGGTGAGCTTTTCCCATCGCCAACCGTCCTGTTGTCCATCAACAATTGCTTCAAACGACATCTCCTCCTAAACCGCTAGGCCAATTTTGATGAAACTTCATAGGGATGTTCCTTGGGTGGTGCAAAAATTGTTCAAAGAAATTAATTCCATGCAGAACTCAGGTTGCCATGGCAAACCGAAAGGAAAAACTTTAAAAATCTTCTTGACAAAAACCGTAAGGCCTAAAGCTTAAATATTTTATGTGTTGCATTGCCTAGTGTTTCTGTACAGAGATTGTTCAAATTATACCCCTGGGGTCAAAATTGGCCCCGCCCCGGGGGTAACCTGTTTTACATAGAGATATATAGGGAAATCTTCTTGTCCGAAACAGCTGGGCCCAGACCTTTAATATTTGTTATGTAGCATCATATAATGGCCCTCTACCAAATTTGTTCAAATTATGCCCCTGGGGTCAAAGCTGGCCAACCCCTTTTGACATACTTTCTTATTTTTTAAGCTACAGCAGTGAAATTTGGCTCATGTGTACAGGTTGCAAACAAATATCAATATTGTCCTTGGATGACCTTGACTGTGACCTTTTGACCTACTTTCTAATTTTTTAAGCTACAGCAATGAAATTTGGACTGTATATAGTTTTGAAAACAAATATCAATGTTCATTGTTGTGCTTGGATGACCTTGACTTTGACCTGTTGACCTTCTTTCTTATTTTTGAAGCTACTTCAATTAAATTTGGACCCTGAAACTTTTACTCATGTGAGCGATCTTGTTCATATTTCTTATATTCAATGATGATTAAGATTTGCTTAATGACAACACCTACATACTAACCTCGTTTTTCAGATTTTTAAGTATATTTGGTGTTACATTCTATATTATAGGGGAACCAACTTGTATATGTGCCTATTATACAATCACCTCTTCTGCAGAGGAAAGATGGACATGACTGTGGTATGCTGTACACAACAAATATCTTTGCTGTTGACGGAGAAGGTAATGGAACTTCAATGTGTTATTATCCCCTCGTCAAACAGAGTTTGAGAGGGGACATAGTAACGGGGCTGTTCGTTTGTGCGTCCGTGTGTCCGTCCGTAACAACCTTGTGACCACTCTACACTGAACATCCTTTGACCAATCTTAACCAAACTTGGTATACAGTTAGTATATGGTAAGGTCTAGAAGCCTATTTATTTTCAAGGTCATACGGTCAAGGTCAAAATTTGACTTTGACTATTTTCCCATATAACAACCTTGTGACCACTCTACACTGAACATCCTTTGACTGATCTTAACCAAACTTGGTATACAGTTAGTATATAGCAAGGTCTAGAAGTCTATTTATTTTCAAGGTTATAGGGTCAAGGTCAAAATTGGAATTTGACTATTTTCCCATATAACAACCTTGTGACCACTCTACACTGAACATCCTTTGACTGATCTTAACCGAACTTGGTATACAGTTAGTATATGGCAAGGTCTAGAAGCCTGATGTTGATCACAAGAGAACTCAATGTGATGATTAAATACCGAGGGGATGCATCCGCTTTGCGGTGCCCTTGTTAGAAATTAGCATGATTCCGTTAGATTGATCTTCTGTATTTAACTGTAGAATGGATATGTTTGTGTTGGTTTTATGTCCTACCATCAATTTTTCATTCACTGATATCCTGTTGCATCATACACCAAATCACATATACTGACAAAAGGCAGGCAGCTTTTAGCCAGTCCTAGCACTAGAATGCAGAGGATCCTCAGGTGACATTTTAACAACTTTGTTAGTTCACAGCAAGGGATGGGACCTGTGACATCTCACAACCAAACTAGCTCTCTTCTACTAAGCTATCCAAGCTACTTAAATGTACAATTACCGTGTTAGCATATCTTTATCTATGTAATGAGAGCTACTAAACAAAACTCAGGATGAATTTGATTCAGGCACATGGAGCATCTTCTGTATTGCAGGAAAACAACACCAGTGCACAGTAGAACTTTGCCGATGTGAAGCAGCAGCTTTGACCTTCTTGCGATACAGTTTATGGCCAGCCACTCCTACCAATCCGAAGATAGGATTTAGCCTAAAGTTCATGGAGCTACTGTCAGTCCTTCAACTAGAATGTCATCTTCCTGCCAAAACTTTCTGCCAGGCGTTGAACTGTATGCGTACTTACAGCTTGGACTTGGTGGCTGAAGTGAGTAGTAGTGGTACTATCCCAATTTGTATGTAAGAAACATAAATGAAACAACATCTATGTATCAATACTAAATGGTAGATTATAGTAAAAAGGAGTAAAGCTGTCTCATGCAGTGAAAACAAGGAATTCAATGGTAATTGAGCCCATGTAGACCTTGTTAAGACAGGCAACTCCTTTAAATGACCAAAGCTGTCAATAGGGTGTTAAACTAAACAAACCAAAACCATAAAAAGAAGTAAAGTATCTGTTTATTTTACAAAAATATCAGACCAAGTTTAGTAGAAAACAATTAACTTCAAGAAGAACTTGATTTGATAAAATATAGTAAAATAAGTAGAAATATTTTTTAGCTCACCTATGCCTGAAGTGCAAGGTGAGCTATTGTGATCAAATTTTGTCAGGCGTCCGTCCATTGTGCGTCATACTTCGTCAACATTTGCACTTGTTAACACTCTACAGGCTACATTTTGCATCCAATATTCATGAAAGTTTATCAGAGCATTCATCTCTATGAAATCTTGGACAAGTTCAAAACAGGGCCATATGAGGTCAAAAACTAGGTCACTAAGTCAAATTGAAAGGAAATCTTGTTAACACTCTGTAGGCCACATTTTCAACTTGAGCATGTTGAAATTTTATCAGAATGTTTGTCTTGATGATATGTAAGTCAAGGTCAAGTTCGAACATGGGTCATGTCGGGTCAAAAAATAGGTCACTAGGTCAAATTGAAGGAAAATCTTGTTAACACTCCAGAGGCCGCAATTTTTGCTTCAGCAGTTTGAAATATAGAATGTTTATTTTAAAGCTATCTAAGTCAAGTTTGAATATGGGTCATATTGGGTCAGAAACTAGGTCACTAGCCCATATTGAAGGAAAATCTTGTTAACTCTGTAACATTTTTGCTTCAGCAGCTTGAAATTTGGTCAGAATGTTTGACTGAATTATATCTAGGTCAAGTTTGAATGTGGGTCAGAAACAAGGTCAATAAAGGAAAATATTGTTAAAACTCCAGAGGCCTCATTTTTACTTTGAGCAAGTTGAAACTTTGTCAGAATGTTATCTTGATGATATCTAGTCCATGTTGGAATATGGGTCATATCAGGTAAAATAATATAGATCACTAGGCGAAATGAAGGAAAATCTTGTTAACACTGTGGAGGTTGCATTCAGAATAATTGTCTTGATGTGTTTTGCATTGCAGTACAATGTATAATTACGGTGAGCGAACTAGGGCCATCATGGCCCTCTTGTTTATCTCCATATATATAGTCAATTTTAAAAAAAATTCAGGAAAGAGACATTTACCGAGCAGTTGTTGGGGACTCTCTTACAGAATACAACTACCACAGGTCTTCTCTTAATACCAGACATCAAATAGTTGATAAAACCATTGGTAGAGAATGTCCCATCTGTGAAAAGGTATGAATTTAATGTTTATTTGCAGCATAGATTTTGTTATATGATATATATATCTATATAAATATATCATTACATGGATGAATGTATTAAAACTGTTTTTGCATTATTTTCAAATTAAGGACAAACATAGTTACAACTAATGTCAGCATAATGCTACATCATAAAATGGATTATAGCATGTTGAAAATTGACAATGGATGAATAACAATTCTCAGGAACCATGAATGTGTTTTGAGAGATGAAAATGAGAGCAAATAGTCAGCACTAAAACTACTTGTGGGATTTCAATCGAACTATTAAAAATATACATGGTGCAATTTGCACAAGAGCAAGAACTATAATTCTACCTTCAATCATTGCTGAATTATCTCCCGCTTTCACTTGAACTGAATGCATTTATAAGGAAGCTGCTTGTTCGGACCATAACTCAAAAAGTACTGAAGATATTTAAAAGATACTTGGAATATAGATAGGTAGATAGAAGTGTGCAAGAGCTTTCAGCTTTCCATCCATATTTATTAAATTATCGCCCTTTAACCACAATTTTTCATTATGGGTGCTTGTCCAAGCCATGGAAAGTACGGCAGGAATTCCAGTGAAACTTTGAAAATAGATAGTTGTCAAGCAGATGAAGTGCAATGCACAAACACCACAATCCTATCTTCTATATTTACTGAATTTCGCCTCTTTTCTCATTTTTATACACCCGAAGGGTGGCATATTAAAATCGCACGTCGGTCAGTCGGTCCCAATTTCTTGTGTCCTGTCTGTAACTTTCTCATGTATGGATAGATTTTAGAATAACTTGCCACATGTGTTTGGCATATCAAGACGTGCCGCATGCAAGACCTGTGTCCCTACCTCCAAGGTCAAGGTCACACTTAGTGTTTGATCACTATGCAATTTTCATATAAGGACATAGAGTATAGGTATAATTTCAAGTGATAACCATTTTGGTTCATTTCCTGAAAGGGAGTCGAAATTTCTATTCTCTGATTTGACTATAATATATTTGCATGTTATCAAATGTTTGAGCAACAATATTCATGCTACAACCACTTCCCTTCTACCAATATTTATGTATTGCAATTTCTGCTATTTGTGTTCCCTTTCTTTAAACCTAGTATAATACTTTAAATTTTCATTCTCAACTATGCCAACAATTTTGCCCTTTTTATGGGCAATGTGTGTTTGGCGCATACCCATGGCTTCGAGGGAAACGTTTGTAATTGAAACTATGAAATAGTTAAATTGTTATTTCAGGAACCTCCATTGGTTTCTATGGATGGAAATTTTGGACTTGTCCACAAGGTTTCGTCAGGTCTAGGACATGGACAGCATGGCAGTAGGCATGGAGATTTGTTTTTCAAGGACCATGCTACAATAAAGGAATTCATATCTAAATACAGCTCGGACCGCAAGAACAAAACCAATGTAAATATATATAGGCCCCTTAATACATCTAACATTAATTACATTATGACTAACTGACTAGAATGGACTTTTTTCACTCTGAAAGGTGGGGGGGGGGGGCATATAGATTTGCCCTTGTCCGTCCGTCACAAAATCTTGTGTCACGCTTATCTCCAAAAGTATATGAGCCATTCATAAAACCTTACAGCAATGTTAACCAGCATGTGTAGTTGTGCACCTGGGGTTTCATGTTTAGCTGTGATCAGTTAGTGCAAAGTTATGGCCCCTGACTTAGTTAAAATATATACACAGCATGCAATCTTTTGTCGCGCATATTTTGGCTGCGTCCAGTAAGTGCAAATATATTGCCCTTGACTTAATCAAAATATAACTTATATAGCATACACTGTTGTGTCGCACTTATCTCCAAAAGTATATGAGCGAGAGTCATCAAAATATACAGAAATGCTAACCAGCATGTGTATTTGTGCACCTTGGAAGGGCAAGGTTACTGCTACTAAAAATAGAAAGAAATGGCTTTTACTTAATGCATCTATTTCAAGTTACTATAAAGAATTGAGGAGCATATTAATTTGTTTATCTGGTAAATGGTAATTTAGATGCACATTCATCAACTTTGGGAGTAATAATGGCCCATGACTCTGTGACAAAGGTCAAGTGATTGCATCTTTGTCATATGGACCCATTTCTAGTTTCTTTTACCTCTGGTCTTTTTCTTTTGCCGTCCCATCCATTTTAATATAAATTATAATTAAAACCCTTTTAGCAATATATATTCATTAACATAAGATCACAAATAAGCCTAGTAAAGATGCTACATTGCATTTTTACTTCAGTAACTGGTATTAATAATGATGGTAGGTTACTCATAGCAATGTAACGGAATGTGTCTCTCATGTCTGGCGGGTTAATTTGGTTGCAGTAAATGCAATTACTGTAGTTGATTTTAAGATATTAATTTTTTATAAAGGTGTAAGCCAATATAGAAATATTTCAGATTATAATTAATGCATTATATATAAGTTATTAAAATATGCTTGCCTTTATGACCTAGTTGTTTAACTCAGGACTTAGGACTGCATTATTTTCTATGCCAGTGTCTTGTTTACAATTGTTGTGTGTCTTTTAGACATTAAATGATATTTAGTAAGATTCCATTTCATGTGTCAGTTTTCTACACGAGAAAATGTATCTCATATATTGTACTTATTGAACAATCATAACAAGTCTTAAATGACCATTTATGTATATATGTTTTAAAAATGTAGCCAGTCTTAAAAAACATGTCTGCTTTAATCAGAAGCAATTTTCTTTTCTTTTTTTTTTTTGGATAGGAGTGCTCCAATTTTCAGGCTGGAAGTGTGGTCCGGTCCAAAAACAAGAACAGCAAACTTGACATAACTGGTGTATTTGGATGTGTTTGCAAGCATGACATTCCTCTGATATTCTTAGACTTGTTCCATGGGGAAAGGTGAATTATGTGTTCATATGTTTTAATTTTAACAGGATATGTTATATTTGATCGAATTTCTCCTTGATTACAATGAAAGAAGTGGGTTTTTTCTCTAATTTTGGTGATTTTCCTTTCATAAAACAAAACCAATATGGAAATTATGTTGGACAAAAAATAATGAAATAAAGTGAAATTGGACATACCCCAACCCTCAAACTTTATTTCAAAAACAGACAATACAAAGAGATTTAAGAACTAGAGTATGAAACTAAATGTTTTTTGTTTTAAGCACACCTATGCACGAAGTGCAAGGTGAGCTATTGTGATCACATTTTGTCCGGCGTCCATCCATCGTGCGTCGTCAACATTTGAGCTTGTTAACACTCTACAGGCTACATTTTGCATCCAATCTTCATGAAAGTTTATCAGAACATTCATCTCCATCAAATCTTGGACAAATTCGAAACTGGGCCATAAATCTTGTTAACAATCTTGAGGCCACATTTTCAACTTGAGCATGTTGAAACTTTATCAGAATGTTTGTCTTGATGATATGTGGGTCATGTCGTGTCAAAAAGAAGGTCACTAGGTCGAATTGAAGGAAAATCTTGTTTACACTCCAGAGGCCGCAATTTTGCTTCAGCAGTTTGAAATTTTGTCAGAATGTTTGTCTTAAAAATATCTAGGTCAAGTTCGAATATGGGTCATATTGGGTCAGAAACTAGGTCAATAGGCCAAATTTAATGGAAATCTTGTTAACACTGTACAAGCCGCATGTTTTGCTTGAAATTTGGTCAGAATGTTGAGCTTAACAATATCTAGGTCAAGTTCGAATATGGGTCATGCCGGGTCAAAAACTAGGTCACTAGGCCAAATTGAAGGGTAATCTTGTTAACACTCTGGCAACTGCATTTTTAACTTGAGCATGATGAAACTTTATCAAAATGTTTTTCTTAAAGATATCTAGGTCAAGTTTGATTATGGGTCATATTGGGTCAGAAACTAGGTCACTAGGCCACATTGAAGGAAAATCTTGTTAACTCTGTAGAAGACGCATTTTTTGCTACAGCAGCTAGACATTTAATGATAATGTTTATCTAAATAATATGTAAGTCAAGTTTGAATATGGGCCATGTATGGTCAATATCTAGGTCACTAGGCCAAATTGAAGGAACATTTTGTTAACACTTTGGATGCCGCATTTTTTGCTTCAGCAGCTTGAAATTTGGTCAGAATGTTTGTCTGAATTATATCTAGGTCAAGTTCGAATATGGGTCATATTGGGTCAGAAACAAGGTAAATGAAGGAAAATATTGTTCAAAATCCGAGGCCATATTTTGACTTTGAGCAAGTTGAAACTTTGTGAGAATGTTGTCTTGATGATATCTAGTCCATGTTGGAATATGGGTCATATAAGGTAAAAAAATATAGATCACTAGGCGAAATGAAGGAAAATCTTGTTAACACTGTGGAGGTTGCATTTAGAATAATTGTCTTGATGTGTTTTGCATTGCAGTACATTGTATAATTAAGGTGAGCGATCCAGGGCCATCATGGCCTTGTTCTTTTTAAATGTTGGTCGTTTTTGTCACATAGTTGTTCCTTCAACAAATAAAAATGTCTTTACATGTTATTTTCACTATTTTTAGACTTGGTTATCCTGTGTACGCACTGAACCATCTGCTGCAAGACAGGAATGAAGAACTGATTGTTATGTATGATATAGCATGTTCGTTACAAAGACATTTAGAGGTGAGTAAATGGAATGAGGTCATCTAAGAACATTTTGTCACTGTGTTGGTTTTTAAGTTGCTAATGCAGAAGATGCAAACATGCCAATGTCCAGCATAATACTCAATATAATTAATGTCTGGGAAATTAGAAGGATTCGTTAACATTTTTAGCAATACAAAGTCAAAAAGATCTGTGCATATCTTGTGCAAATGAATGAACCATGGAATTCAAGGAAGGTTTTGGTTTTTTTTTGTCGATAAATTGTGCATATAGAACTAAGACAATCAGTTTGTAAAACTGTCACTGTAAACTGGAAAATGTGGAAAGCATAAACTACTTTTATATTAAAAATATCTATGTTTTATTAAAATGTAAATCCAAAAACCATCCTGAGGTACAGTAACTTAAAACTTTTAAGTTACTGTACCTCAGGATGGTGTTTGGATTTACATTTTCAGCATATTTACCACGTATGATGATGCTACTTTTAAAAGTTGTGGAGATAAATTGCTTGACTTCCTTGATAGATTTGTTTAAAGTAGACAAACATTGGAAAAATAAATCATTTTCAGATGACATTGATTTTAATTTTCCTGTAGATGCTTGTATACCTTCTATTTACAGAAAAACAAGAATGCAGAAATCTTGCAAATGTGTAGTTTTGCAGTGCCAGTGTTCCACAGCTTTGCTCATAATACTTCCTGTCAAGTAAGGAGCTTTTTATGGTAGCTTAGGTTTGTGTTTTCATGATTGAATGAATGGAAGTTAAGCTTGAACATCAGAACAATTTCTACCTCTTCAGTTTATTTTACTCCTGCCTTTAAGGCTAAGTGATCAAGGCTAAATAGGAGTCAGCATAGGGTCGGGCAGTAGGTCTGTTGCAGAATTGTGTTGCAAACTACATCAACAGTATCAAAGTCATCGAGCTGAAACTTTGTTCACATGATCCATACTATAGACTGTGAGTGTTTGTCAAGGAAATTTATGTGCCTTTTTAGCTCACCTAAGCACGAAGTGCAAGGTGAGCTTTTGTGATCACTCACCGTCCGGCGTCATCGTCGTCTGTTAAAAATTTCCTACAAATGACTTCTACTAAACCAATAGACAGATTTCAAAATAACTTCACAGGAATGGTCCTTAGGTGGTCCTCTTTCAAAGTTGTTCAAAGAATTTAATTCCAAGTAGAACTTTGGTTGCTGCGGCATCAGAAAAGAGGACAATTGCCAAATCTTAAAAAATCTTCTTGTTCAAAAGTACTGGCCCAATTTGAAAATTATTTTGCACAAATGTTCCTTGGGGTACCCTCTACCAAGATTGTTCAAATATTTCCGATCAATTTAAAACATGGCCTCCTGGGGCCAGAGCTTATTTTCCTTATATGTGCATTGTTAAAACTTTAAAAATCTTCTTGTCCAAAAGTACTGGCCCAATTTGAAAATTATTTTGCACAAATGTTCCTTGGGGCACCCTTTACCAAGATTGTTCAAATATTTCCAATCCGTTGAAAAACATGGCCGCCAGGAGGCAGAGCTTGTCCTTATATATGCATTGTAAAATCTTTAAAAATATTCTTGTCCAAAAGTATTAGCCCAATTGTTGCTTGTTTTCCTTATATGTATAGAGTATAAAACTTTGAAAACTATTGAAGTTCTATTAAATCAGGTGAGCGATATAGAGCCATCATGGCCCTCTTGTCATGAAATTCTGATATGTCTTTTAAAATCCTAAACCAACTAACTGATAGACCAATCGACCTTGTAAAGGACAACAAATATTAAAACACATTTGTAATTGTCTTACAAAATAATGATATATGTAATACTTATCTCTGCCTAAATGTTTCACAATTATTTGAAAATGATTGATAAAGTGCTCTAAAATATTCCAAATCGACCCTGACTGAGATGTATGTTTACAAACACATTTCCGTAATGATTTCACATAAACCTACGACCACAGTCGTGAATTTTCAGGACAGCTTTCTATGTGAAACTTTTTAGATTTATAATTGCATCATTAGCCTATCGGGTATAACGGAAACCCCCCATATATTACAGATTGACTCGCAGAAACATTCGATGATTTTTTGTATCGAATCGAAAGTTAACGAACGTTAAGAAAAAGGTGTTTATACAAACTGACACTATATACACCCATACGTTGTATCGTTTATTTTAGAGGGTTGTTATTAATACAGAAAGTAATTTATTTGTATATACCCTTGCTTTGTCAGCTGGATTATGGCTTTTATACAATTTTGTGTAGCTAACTACTTAAGTTTTCAAATAATCCAAAGGAAACTTTGTAAACATAATGTCTTTGAAGCGTAGTTGTGCAGACAAGATATTTCTGATTGTTAGTCTAGTACTATCGACTAAGTCAAAATCATACATTTCAGCTACAATACGGGCAGAGGTACACAGATGGTACAGGCTTAACAGACGGTGAGGGTATAGAGCGTCTTTGGTCTTACTTGCGAAGCTTTAAGAAAATAACCAAAGAAATGTCAATCAACAACCGACAAGATCTTCTGTCAGAAGCATTGTTGCACCATACTGACAGAGTGATATGGAATTTAGGTAAAGTTTTATTTAGTATTTGGAAATTGATGTTCCACATTCTGATAGTGATTAGTAAAGATTGGTAGAGAAAACCGTTTGTGTGTCCTTTGTCTTTGTTCTGCCTGCTAAATTTATCTAAGATATCTTCAGTCATTTTTTTCCCCACTAAACTTCGGACACATACAGTTACAATGCTCAGTTGTATGACAAGTAACACCAATTGTACATAAATGTGAACGTTGGAGTTATAACCTTTGGTAAATTTTACTAAAACCTCCACTGGTATACGCAGTTTGGACAACATTTTCAAAATGTTTTATTATAAGTTATATATTCCAATGTTCTGTGTTGACATGACGACAGTAACAAATGGTTGCATGCTGTAAAGGTGTAATTCTTTAATGCTAAACATACGAGTCATATCCATATATTTCAATGAATTGACAATTGCTTTTTTCCCAGTTTCAAACTGCAATCCTTGCTTGTGTTCTTTTTGCAAAATATAATGAATAAAACTTTATGCCTGCAATTCTTCAGACACTTGTTATAATAACCCCTTGAATTCTACTTTTTAGCCTCAAGACTGAAGGAAAGGCTGACAAAAGCAGAGAGAACAATCACAGAAAATGAAACAGTTCTGTTCGAAATACTCGGTGGCTTAAATGGTAAGAACATTATTTGTAAACCATTTTATGAGTTACTTAAAAAAAGTTAAAGACCATTGAAAGCTGAAATCAAATATAAAGACAAATGTAAATACATTTTATCTATCAGCCTGTCAGTTACTTCAAGTGTCTTCTCCTTATTTTTCAAATGCTGGTAGGCTTTTAAAATAACTTATAAAAGCAGAACAGTTCACCTTAGGAAAATATACAGACAGCATAATAATGGCAGCCTGGTCATAAAGGACAAAGGTTGTATGCAATATCTTGTGCCAGCTATGTATCTCTCACACATTGAGGTATGTAGTAATGTGACCTCAGTTTATGTCCACACTGAATCACTGGAACTGCTGTTCAGATTTTTAAAAACTTGGCAGAATTAGTCTTCATATTGACAGAATGTGCAGAGCACATATTGTGGCCAGCCAAGGTAGAGACTTGCATTAGCAAAATAGCAAAATATAATTGTCTAAATATTGAGTATAGGTATTGCAAGTAGTCCCTTCTTTACTAAATTCCTAACACACTTATGTTATTATCTAACCAGAGAGCTCGGATGCAGTAGATGTTTGGTACAGGAACTGGAAATTGTCATCGAGAAAAAAGGGCACACAAGGTTGGTTTTTAAGTTGATACTTATGTATACAATTAATTGCCTTCAAGGGTGTGGACATCTTTATTTTGCATAGACAAGAAGCCTGAAACTCTGTCGCCATAATGTAATAATATTCAGAACTTTTGACCATTTCTGAATATTGTAAACGAAGTTGTCGACTGATGAAGGTCATGAGAACAAAAGTGATAAAGTATATGTTTTTAGTTTACCTAAGCACGAAGTGCAAGGTGAGCTTTTGTGATCATCCGGCATCGTCGTCGTCTGTCCGTCTGTTAGCAATTTCCTACAAATGACTTCTCCTACTAAACTAATGGACAGATTTCAAAATAACTTCACAGGAATGGTCCTTAGGTGGTCCTCTTTCAAAGTTGTTCAAAGACTTTAATTCCAAGTAGAACTTTGGTTGCTGCGGCAACAGAAAAGGGGAAAATTGCCAAATCTTAAAAAATCTTCTTGTCCAAAAGTACTGGCCCGATTTGAAATTTATTTTCAACAAATGTTCCTTGGGGTATCCTCTACCAAGATTGTTCAAATATTTCCGATCCGTTGAAAAACATGGCCGCCAGGGGGCGGAGCTTATTTTCCTTATATGTGCATTGTTAAAACTTTAAAAATCTTCTTGTCCAAAAGTACTGGCCCGATTTGAAAATTATTTTGCACAAATGTTCCTTGGGGCACCCTTTACCAAGATTGTTCATATATTTCCGATCCATTGAAAAACATGGCTGCCAGGGGTCGGAGCTTGTTTTCCTAATATGTGCATTGTTAAAACTTTAAAAATCTTCTTGTCCAAAAGCACTGGCCCGATTTGAAAATTATTTTGCACAAATGTTGCTTTGGGCACCCTTTACCAAGATTGTTCAAATAATTCCAATCCGTTGAAAAACATGCACGCCAGGGGGCGGAGCTTCTTTTCCTTATATGTGCATTGTTAAAACTTTAAAAATCTTCTTGTCCAAAAGTACTGGCCCGATTTGAAAATTATTTTGCACAAACGTTCCTTGTGGCACCCTTTACCAAGATTCTTCAAATATTTCTGATTCATTGAAAAACATGGCCACCAGGGGGCGGAGCTTGTTTTCCTAATATGTGCATTGTTAAAACTTTAAAAATCTTCTTGTCCAAAAGTACTGGCCCGATTTGAAAATTATTTTGCACAAATGTTCCTTGTGGCACCCTTTAAAATCTTTAAAAATCTTCTAGTCCAAAAGTACTGGCCCGATTCAAAGATAATTTGGCACAAATGTTCCTTGTGGGACCTTCTACCAAGATTGTTCAAATATTTTCGATCCATTGAAAAACTTGACCTCCAGGGGCGGGGCTTGTTTTCCTAATATGTTCATTGTAATATCTTTTAAAAATCTTCTTGTCTAAAAGCACCTGCCTGATTTAAAAATTATATGGCACAAATGTTCCTTGGGTGACCTACCAAGGTTGTTCAAATAAATCCGATCCGTTGAAAAACATGGCCACCAGGGAGGGTTGCTTGTTTTCCTTATATGTATAGAGTATAAAACTTTGAAAACTATTGAAGTTCTATTAAATAAGGTGAGCGATATAGGGCCATCATGGCCCTCTTGTTGATTGTAATGTGTCCGTGCGAAGCTTTATTTGTCACTTGTATGACCGGGGTCATCGTATAAGAGTGTATTCTTCTGGTTTGTTTACAAATAAAGCTGATCTGTTGCAATAAATCAACCGCCCTTTCATTTGTGTTCAGATAAAGCCTATGTGTCACTATAGCCAATTATTTACTTAATACATTTCTTACAAATATCACAATTTGTTTCTTTTTTAAAGGTGACATTAGTACCGCTGAGCTGTTTGTGGAAAGTTTGGAAACAATCCATGAAAAGAGGTAAACTCCACTGTTAAATGACTATTTAATAAGTTTGGTGTGACATTGAAAAGAACATCTTTTTATCGGCTTATTTGTTGGAGCTATATGATTTACATAGTCACACCAATTTACAGGAATGTTAACCATCATGTGTTGTTGTGCACCTGGGGTTTCATATTTGGCTGTGGCCCTTAGCATAGTTATAAATTGCTTATAAAGCATAAAATCTGTCAACTAGGTCAATAAGTATATGACGCCAGGGCCATAAAACGCAAAAAGGATATTAACCAGCATATGTAGTTGTGCATCGAGGGGGGGCTGAGCTTAACAAAGTTATGGCCCTTGATATAATTATAATTTGGCATATAGAGCATGGATTTAGTGTTAAACATAATTATATCACGTAACACATAAACGTTCACAAATATTTTAATTTGCATGTGAACCTGTGCTCCAGGGGAATTAGACAAGTTTTCCTTTTTGGGGTCTAATTCCCAACCCTAGAGCCAATAATTATACCCCCAGATACATAGTATATGGGGGATATATAGGATTCATGTTTGTCAGTTGGTCTGGACATTTCTTGTGAACACTATTTCTCAGCAACCCTTGGTCAGAATTCAATATTACTTCACAAGAGTGATTGATACCAAGCCTAGTTGTGCATATTGTCGGCGTGTTGCACTGGAATTATTTTTAAATGAGTTATGGCCCCTTGAATTTCTCATACATATGTATATTGTCAGGCACCAGCTGGGGGTATACATCACCTTCAGTGATATTTCTAGTTTTGTCTAAATCCCCATAGTGGGAGATGCATACTCCGGGTACCGGGATGTAAAATCCGGCCAATTTCTATTTCCCGGGACCCGGAATTATTCGGTGTGTCAAATTCCCGCCTGTCGGGAATCATCTTCTGTCTTAAGTCCTGTGTATGCCCGATCCCCCCACTGGGGCAAAATATTGATAGGTGCATATGTATATATGTATTTAAGCTGCAGCCATCAAACTTGACTGGACTGTTTTATCAGCATTTGAAGTTTTGTGTTATTTTGATGTATATTCATTGAGTATGGGTGGAGTAATGGTCCTTGGTTTTGTGATGCTTTGTTACATTCAAAAACTTCTTTCAGGCTAAAGTTGACAGAAGCTGTATGTGAAACTGAAAAGATGTCACTGGCCAAAGAAATTGAAAAGTATGTATAGGCAGTTTAGTGGCTAAAAGTCTAGTTTATTATAAATTATGCCGTCACATGTACCCATTTCAGGTAAAATGTCTCTGTTTTCACTATATTGAAGACGGGAAGCAACCAATGTCTTGCCTTTATCTTTTGAATCACTTGGTAAAGTTTCTGTTTCATTTTAGGATAGTAATGTACAACTAAAAGTAAAAAACCCTTCTACAAAGTTTATACTGTTAGAAAAAGAGCAAACCAAAAACGTGTTTGTCAATAATATCAACAGAGAAAAGCTGGTAGCATATACATGAGCATGAAGGAAATTAAAAGATACTATTTTGTGAAAAAAAAATACAACAAGCACATTTTTATGATAAGCCCTATTTAAGCAAAGATGCAGCAGTAGACACTGTTTATCAATCAACCTAAGACTGTATATGTATTGTTTTTATTGAATGTCAAATAAGGAAATTCAACAGGGTCGAAATTCACCTTTAAATTTATAATGTTAATATAGAAGTCCCAACTTCAACATATGATTAATTAAATTATTTATTTCACAACGTTATACATACATATTTATTAGTAGAACAATTAGAAGTGTTTAATTGGTAAATTTCTTTTACCAGTCACTTAATGATTAATGAATTCATACCATTAGCGGAGACTGTAATGAATAGATTATTTGCTTATTGTTGCAGACAAGAAAAGGAATCCAATAAGCTACGATTGAAATCGGGTCAACCTCAATTGATCAGCATTGATACGGAGCCAGGTCACTCCCTGCTTTTAAGTGCCAAAGCAAAGAGGAAACACAGCAGTCTTGCAAAACTCAAGTCTCATGCGACAGAAAGACAATATTTGTCAACTCTAATGAAAAAATATGCTGGTATGTAAATAACTCTTGCTCCATATCTTTACAGTAATTTGTTTACAACATTCGTTAGGTTAGCAATTCATATATTTTATATACTCGGTTAGCTATTCAAATCTATATATTTACCTTAATACGGTTTTTGTCTAATGGTTTGAACCAGTCAGTCTATGCTGGTTGAGAAGCAGAGAGAACAATATGGTATAATTATATGCTATTTAAAGCAAAAAACTTATCAATTGAAAAGTCATATTTATTTATTTGTAATGTTGACATGACCTTAAGATCTCAATGTTTCTTCAACCAGTGAAGTTTCAAATGAACTTGTGCGCCTATTTTTTCTATGAAAAAAATGTGATTTTGTTTCAGTACTTACAATACCTAAATAATTATTGAAGATGTATACATGAATTGAGTGCATATTTTAAGTTTGTACCTTGATGTCTGAGTGGTGAAGCTAATAAACAAAACAGAATGAAATTTTTCATGTAATTCTGTTTCATTAATGATTGCAGACGGTCAAGGAGTGGGTCTTCGCGTGAGCAAGTCGTTTACTATCAACAGCGGAAAAATGAAAAAGGAGCTGGACATTTTTAACAGTTACACTGCTGAAAAGGTGGACATCAAGGACGTGTCTTCACCAACTTTGCCTATATTTCATGAACTGGAGACAACTACATTAACCAATTTGCAGCAGAAAGCAGTAGTTACTCATTTCCATCTTTTACATGCAAAGGATGAAATAACTCACATTCAAAAGGAAGCGTTGGCTTTTCTGTTATATCTAAGTTCTCAAAGTCAGGCAATTTTGAATTTGATAGAATCAACAATAGAAGTTGCAGACAGGCACTCTCTAGGGAAGCGAATGTACTTTATGAACCAACACCTTTATATTGAACACTTATGGGATTTGTGCAGACCATTGGCTGATAGGTTTCAGATTGATTTACAAATACAGAACATTGTATATGAGACGATTTCAAAGTCTTTAAGAAAAGATGATGATTCATCACCTGACACATTAAATGCAATTCTTGCTGAAATCGACGCATTTGAAGATCAAATAAGGATGGACGTGACAGATGATTCTGATGAAAGTGAAGAAGAATTGGAAGACATTTCAGAGATTTTAGAACTGATAGATCCATGAATCGATGCGTCTCACTTATGCTGTACATGTTCATATGTTAGCATGTCTTGTCATTTCTTAAATACTTTGAAATCGTTTCATATACAATGAATATACCAAAGCACGTTTAATAGATATTTTTAGCTAGACTATTCGAAGAATATGAGAGCTATACTACTCACCCTAACGTCGGCATTCACGTCACATTTTGGTTAAGGTTTTGCATGCAAGTACTTAAATACTACATGTATTGCATTGAAACTTTCTACAACCCTACCAAACTATCAGAGCTATGTAGATTATTAAGTTAGATAACTCTATCCTGTATTTTAAGCAAGTTATGGCCATTTTTGACTTAGAAATTCTGGTTAAAGTTTTGCGTGCAACCTAATTAAGAGTCCATATCTCAGTATATACTTGATGCATTGCATTAAACGTTTATACAACCCTACCCAACTATCACATCTATGTAGATTATCAAGTTAGATAACTCTATCCTGCATTTTATGCAAGTTATGGCCCTTTTTTTACTTAGAAAATCTGGTTAAAGTTTTGCGTGCAACTAAATTAAGAGTCCATATCTCAGTATTGACTTGATGCATTGCATTGAAACTTTCTCCATCTCTACCCAACTATCACACCTGTGAAGATTATCAAGTTAGATAACTTTATCCTGCATTATATGCAAGTTATGGCCTTTTTTTTACTTAGAAATTCTGGTTAAAGATTTGATGGCAACTACATTAAGAGACCATCTCTTAGTAACTACTTGATGCATTGCATTGGAACTTTATATAACCCTTTCCAACCATCACACCTATGAAAACAATCAAGTATGATAACTCTATTCAGTATTTTTTGCAATTTATGGCCCTCTTTTTAACTAGAAATTTGGTAAAAGTTTTGCATGCAACTACATTAAGAGTCGATATCCTAGTATTTACTTGATGCATTGCTTTGAAATGTTATACAACCCTTCCCAACTATCACACCTATGTTGATTTTCAATTTAAATAACTCTATCCTGCATTTTATGCATGTTATGACCCTTTTTGGACTTATAAATTCTGGTTAAAGTTTTGCATGCAATTACATTAAGAGACCATATCTTAGTAACTAAATGATGCATTGCATTGAAACTTTATACAGCCCTTCCCAACCATCACACCTATGTTAACAATCAAGTATGATAACTATCTATTTTATGCAAGTTATGGCCCTTTTTGGAATTAAAAATTCTGGTTTAAGTTTTGTAACTACATATAGATTATAATCTCAGTAACAACTTGAAGCATTGTAATGAAACTTTATACAACCTTTCCCAATTTCACAACTATATACACAACCAATTAAGATAACTCTATCCTGCATATTGTGCAAATTGTTGCCATTTTTTTACTTAGAAATTAGGGTTAAAGGTTTGCATGCAACTACATTAAGAGTCCATATCGTAGTAACTGCTTGATGCATTCCATTGAAAAGTTATACAACCGTTCCCAACTTTAAGAAATTGTGGTTAATGTTTTGCATGCAACTTCATTAGAGTATTATCTCTGACAGTAAATTTAATAAGCGGTGAGATAGTCGAGCACGCTGTCTAGGACAGCTCTTATTATAAATGAATGGAGACAAGATATAAGTATGATACAATCTTTGTCATTATATAAAGAAGAAAAAAAAGATTTTCATTGTAGGCCGTATTTAGACAAAATTACAGATAGTAGGTTTAGGTGTTTTAGCAATTTAAGATTATCTTCTCATCAGCTTAATATAGAAACTGGGAGGTATACTTATACTGCTGAAAAGGTTGACATCAAGGATGTGTCTTCACCAACTTTGCCTATATTTCATGAACTGGAGACAACTACATTAACCAATTTGCAGCAGAAAGCAGTAGTTACTCATTTTCATCTTTTACATGCAAATGATGAAATAACTCGCATTCAAAAGGAAGCATTGGCTTTTCTGTTATATCTAAGTTCTCAAAGTCAGGCAATTTGAACTTGATAGAATCAACAAAAGAAGTTGCAGACAGGCACTCTCTCGGGAAGTGAATGTACTATATGAACCAACACCTTTATATTGAACACTTATGGGATTTGTGCAGACCATTGGCTGATAGGTTTCAGATTGATTTACAAATACAGAACATTGTATATGAGACGATTTCAAAGTCTTTAAGAAACGATGATGAATCATCACCTGACACATTAAATGCAATTCTTGCTGAAATCGACGCATTTGACGATCGAATAAGGATGGACGTGACAGATGATTCTGATGAAAGTGAAGAAGAATTGGAAGACATTTCAGAGATTTTAGAACTGATAGATCCATGAATTGATGCGTCTCACTTATGCTGTACATGTTCAGATGTTAGCATGTCTTGTCATTTCTTAAATACTTTGAAATCGTTTCAATATACAATGAATATACCAAAGTACGTTTAATAGATAATTTTAGCTCGACTATTCGAAGAATATGAGAGCTGTACTACTCACCCTGGCGTCGGCGTCCACGTCACACTTTGGTTAAGGTTTTGCATGCAAGTACTTAAATACTACATGTATTGCATTGAAACTTTCTACAACCCTGCCAAACTATCAGACCTATGTAGATTATTAAGTTAGATAACTCTATCCTGTATTTTAAGCAAGTTATGGCCCTTTTTGACTTAGAAATTCTGGTTAAAGTTTTGTGTGCAACTTAATTAAGAGTCCATATCTCAGTATTTACTTGATGCATTGCATTGAATCATTTATACAACCCTACCCAAGCTACCACACCTATGTAGATTATCAAGTTAGATAACTCTATCCTGCATTTTATGCAAGTTATGGCTCTTTTTTTTTACTTAGAAAATCTGGTTAAAGTTTTGCGTGCAACTAAATTCAGAGTCCATATCTCAGTATTGACTTGATGCATTTCCTTGAAACTTTCTACAACCCTACCCATTTATCACACCTGTGTAGATTATCAAGTTAGATAACTCTATCCCTGCATTTTATGCAAGTTATGGCCCTTTTTTAACTTAGAAATTCTGGTTAAAGTTTTGAGTGCAACTACATTAACAGACCATCTCTTGGTAACTACTTGATGCATTGCATTGAAACTGTATATAACCCTTTCCAACCATCACACCTATGTAAAACAACAAGTATGATAACTCTCAGTATTTTTGAAATTCATGGCTCTCTTTTTAACTAGAAATTTGGTTAAAGTTTTGCTTGCAACTACTTAAAGAGTCGATATCCTAGTATTTACTTGATGCATTGCTTTGAAATGTTATACAACCTACACACTATCACACTATGTTTATTTTCAATTTAAATTACACTATCCTGCATTTTATGCATGGTATGACCTTTTTGGACATATAAATTCTGGTTAAAGTTTTGCATGCAACTACATTAAGAGACCATATCTTAGTAACTAAATGATGCATTGCATTGAAACTTTATACAGCCCTTCCAAACCATCACACCTATGTTAACAATCAAGTATGATAACTATCTATTGTATGCAAGTTATGGCCCTTTTTGGAATTAAAAATTCTGGTTTAAGTTTTGTAACTACATATAGAGTGTAATCTCAGTAACAACTTGAAGCATTGTAATGAAACTTTATACAACCTTTCCCAATTTCACAACTATATACACAACCAATTAAGATAACTCTATCCTGCATATTGTGCAAATTGTTGCCATTTTTTTACTTAGAAATTAGGATTAAAGGTTTGCATGCAACTACATTAAGAGTCCATATCGTAGTAACTGCTTGATGCATTCCATTGAAAAGTTATACAACCGTTCCCAACTTTAAGAAATTGTGGTTAATGTTTTGCATGCAACTTCATTAGAGTATTATCTCTGACAGTAAATTTAATAAGCGGTGAGATAGTCGAGCACGCTGTCTAGGACAGCTCTTGTTATAAATGAATGGAGACAAGATATAAGTATGATACAATCTTTGTCATTATATAAAGAAGAAAAAATAGATTTTCATTGTAGGCTGTATTTAGACAAAATTACAGATAGTAGGTTTAGGTGTTTTAGCAATTTAAGATTATCTTCTCATCAGCTTAATATAGAAACTGGGAGGTATACTTATACTGCTGAAAAGGTTGACATCAAGGATGTGTCTTCACCAACTTTGCCTATATTTCATGAACTGGAGACAACTACATTAACCAATTTGCAGCAGAAAGCAGTAGTAACTCATTTTCATCTTTTACATGCAAATGATGAAATAACTCGCATTCAAAAGGAAGCATTGGCTTTTCTGTTATATCTAAGTTCTCAAAGTAGGGCAATTTGAACTTGATAGAATCAACAAAAGAAGTTGCAGACAGGCACTCTCTCGGGAAGTGAATGTACTATATGAACCAACACCTTTATATTGAACACTTATGGGATTCGTGCAGCCCATTGGCTGATAGGTTTCAGATTGATTTACAAATACAGAACATTGTATATGAGACGATTTCAAAGTCTTTAAGAAACGATGATGAATCATCACCTGACACATTAAATGCAATTCTTGCTGAAATCGACGCATTTGAAGATCGAATAAGGATGGACGTGACAGATGATTCTGATGAAAGTGAAGAAGAATTGGAAAACATTTCAGAGATTTTAGAACTGATAGATCCATGAATCGATGCGTCTCACTTATGCTGTACATGTTCAGATGTTAGCATGTCTTGTCATTTCTTAAATACTTTGAAATCGTTTCATATACAATGAATATACCAAAGTACGTTTAATAGATATTTTTAGCTCGACTATTCGAAGAATATGAGAGCTGTACTACTCACCCTGGCGTCGGCGTCCATGTCACACTTTGGTTAAGGTTTTGCATGCAAGAACTTAAATACTACATGTATTGCATTGAAACTTTCTACAACCCTGCCTAACTATCAGACCTATGTAGATTATTAAGTTAGATAACTCTATCCTGTATTTTAAGCAAGTTATGGCCCTTTTTGGCTTAGAAATTCTGGTTAAAGTTTTGCGTGCAACCTAATTAAGAGTCCATATCTCAGTATTTACTTGATGCACTGCATTGAACATTTATACAACTCTACCCAACTACCACACCTATGTAGATTATCAAGTTAGATAACTCTATCCTGCATTTTATGCAAGTTATGGCTCTTTTTTTACTTAGAAAATCTGGTTAAAGTTTTGCGTGCAACTAAATTAAGAGTCCATATCTCAGTATTGACTTGATGCATTTCCTTGAAACTTTCTACAATCCTACCCATTTATCACACCTGTGTAGATTATCAAGTAAGATAACTCTATCCTGCATTTTATGCAAGTTATGGCCCTTTTTTTAACTTAGAAATTCTGGTTAAAGTTTTGAGTGCAACTACATTAACAGACCATCTCTTGGTAACTACTCGATGCATTGCATTGAAACTTTATATAACCCTTTCC
Organism: Serripes groenlandicus; assembly: GCA_031761405.1. Lineage (NCBI taxonomy): Eukaryota > Metazoa > Mollusca > Bivalvia > Cardiida > Cardiidae > Serripes > Serripes groenlandicus. The sequence goes on along the minus strand of JASEVX010000301.1, from coordinate 19,715 downwards.
AACCATCACACCTATGTAAACAATCAAGTATGATAACTCTCCAGTATATTTTGAAATTCATGGCTTTCTTTTTAACTAGAAATTTGGTTAAAAGTTTTGCATGCAACTACTTAAAGAGTCGATATCCTAGTATTTACTTCATACATTGCTTTGAAATTTTATACAACCCTTCCCACCTATCACACCTATGGTTATTTTCAATTTAAATAACTCTATCCTGCATTTTATGCAAGTTATGGCCCTTTTTGGACATATAAATTCTGGTTAAAGTTTTGCATGCAACTACATTAAGAGACCATATCTTAGTAACTAAATGATGCATTGCATTGAAACTTTATACAGCCCTTCCCAACCATCACACCTATGTTAACAATCAAGTATGATAACTATCTATTGTATGCAAGTTATGGCCCTTTTTGGAATTAAAAATTCTGGTTTAAGTTTTGTAACTACATATAGAGTGTAATCTCAGTAACAACTTGAAGCATTGTAATGAAACTTTATACAACCTTTCCCAATTTCACAACTATATACACAACCAATTAAGATAACTCTATCCTGCATATTGTGCAAATTGTTGCCCTTTTTTTACTTAGAAATTATGGTTAAAGGTTTGCATGCAACTACATTAAGAGTTCAAATCGTAGTAACTACTTGATGCATTCCATTGAAAAGTTATACAACCATTTCCAACTTTAAGAAATTGTGGTTAATGTTTTGCATGCAACTTCATTAGAGTTATTATCTCAGTAAATTTAATAAGTGGTGAGATAGTCGAGCACACTCTCCTCGGACAGCTCTTATTATAAATGAATGGAGACAAGATATAAGTATGATACAATCTTTGTCATTATATAAAAAAGAAGAAGTAGATTTTCATTGTAGCCCGTATTTAGACAAAATTACAAATAGTAGGTTTAGGTGTTTTAGCAATTTGAGATTATCTTCTCATCAGCTTAATATAGAAACTGGGAGGTATAATTATATCCCCCAGAAAAGATAGGAATTGTACTATTTGCCATTGAATTATTTAGAGAATGAGAACCTCCAAGGTCAAGGTCACACTAAGTGTTTGACCACTATGCAATGGTGCATATATATAGGATCTGACATGAGTTGTCATTTCATATAAAGTTTTATTAAATGAGTTCAAGATTTTATTTTATTAAGCGAGCCTGTGGCGAGCTCAATAACAAGTTTCTTGGACGAGTTCAATAAAACTGTTTATGAAATGACAACTTAGTCAGATTTTTTTTATCACATGATGAAAATCGGATTTTCCAAAGAAATTTTAATTTCGTCAGTAAACCATATAACAATGCCTCCAATAATTATGCCGAAGTCATATTCAGCTTAGTTAACTAGTTTACTAAAAGTAATAATTAATAAATAACACTCATGAGATATTCTATCTATCACATAAAGTGACTTATGAGGCGTTATTCTATAAAACGCACTTTACATTTGCAATATTTCTAGATGAAATTTACAGGTTTTTGCGCCAAAGTGACTAACGTATGACGTAATTTTCCTAGTATTTGGTCATGTTATGTTACACATTTTGTATATAAAGAAATACGTAATTAGGAATTCTAACACTATTGACAATTTCTCTTCCATACACAAAGAAGGATTTGAGCGTGAATGACGTCATTTAAAACAGTTACGTCACAGTTACAATTCAAATTTTCAAACGGCATTTACAACAAAAGCTTGTGACTTCATTCATAAAATGTCAAGCCCAACGTAGTAACACATGCGCTCTGAGAAACATTGTATGAAAAATACTCGGGAGGGAATATCAACAGCCAAAAAATAGTTCCGGAAATTTAGAGTGATATACTGCATTTAGATCACGCTCAAATCCTTCTTTGTGTATAGAAGAGAAATTATCAATAGTGTTAGAATGGGATATAGAGTATAGGTGGTGGTTTCCGAGCTGTAACTTTCTCATGTATCTACAGATTTTAAAATAACTGTACATGTGTTCGGCATCGCAAATTGACTTGTTGCGTGCAAGACCCGTGTCGCTACCTCTATTTGTTAATATTTATGTCTGAGGGAATATGTGTTAATGTATTAATTATGTCTCCCGCATTCATGGGGGTGACATATTGATTTTGCCCGTTCCGTCCGTCATCCGTCACACTTGTTTCCACTCAATAACTGAAGAACGCTTGGGCGTAGGAACTTCATACTTGATTTGCAGGTTGGTCATGACCAGTAGATGACCCCTATTGATTTTGGTGTCAGAAGGTCAAAGGTCAAGGTCATGGTGACCGTGTGAGGTAAAAAATGGTTTCCGCTCAATAACTGAATAATACTTGGGCCGAGGAACTCCAAACTTGGTATGCAGGTTAGCCATGCCCCGTAGAAGACCCCTATTGATTTTGAGGTCAGTACCTACAGTAAGGTTAAGGTCACAGTGACCTTGAGCTGAAAGGTCTCAGTGCCAATGAGCTGAAAAATAGTTTTTGCTTAATAACTAGAATGCTTTTGCCATGGTAGTTAATACTTGGTGTGCAGATTGGTCACCACCAGCAGATGACCCCTATTGATTTTGAGGTAACTAGGATCGAGGTTATGGTAACCTTCAGCTGAAAAATGGTTTCCTCTCAATAACTGAAGAATGCTTGGGCCCAGAAACTTCATACTTGGTGTGCAGGTTGGTCACCACCAGCAAATGACCCGTATTGATTTTGAGGTCGCTAGGTTGAAGGCCAAGGTCATGGTAACCTTCAGCTGAAAAATGGTTTCCTCTCAATAACTGAAGAATGCTTGGGCCCAGAAACTTCATACTTGGTGTGCAGGTTGGTCACCACCAGCAAATGACCCGTATTGATTTTGAGGTCACTAGGTCGAAGGCCAAGGTCATGGTAACCTTCAGCTGAAAAATGGTTTCGCAGGTTCGTCCTAACCAGTAGATGACCCCTATTGATTTTGTCCGATTTTGAGGTCACAGTAACATTAACCTGAAAAATGTTTTACTCATACTTGGTGTGCAGGTTGGTCCTACTTAATAGAGGACCCCTATTGATTTTGAGGTCACAAGGTCAAAAGTCAAGGTCACGGTAACCTTTAGCTGAAAAGAAACTCAAGAACGCTTTTAAAAAAAATGTCATTACTTTTTCACAATATAAGGTTACCCTGCAGTCAATTTCCATGTCTTTTGTTTGATATTAGTTTGTTCAAATGTTGACCCTGGAGTCGAAATTGAGTCGGCATAGGGGCCACCTGTTTTATATAGACTTGTATAGGAAAAAAACTTTCATCAGACTTGTTCTAAAGTATCCTTGCATGGAACTTTTAAAATCTTCTCTTTTACTAAATTGATATTTGGTTTGAAGCATCTAGTTGACCTCTACCATGTTTGTTCAAATCATGATCGGGGTCATAGTTTGCCCTGTTTGATGGTCAAATGATTTACATAAAGTAATTGAAAGACGCCAGAGACCAAGGCCTAGACATCAGATATTTATTTAGTATGTAGCATCATCTTCTTGACATTAATGGGTTTGATTACTATGTCTTCATGTTTCTATTACTGTTGTTATAAGACCAAAAATGAACACTTTTATTCAACACTTATGTCAACATTGTATCAAAGATTAAAGAAGTATTCTACTAAGTCAACAAATATTGTTTTTACATAAGGAAATTGTAATTGTGTGTATGCAGTATCTAGCTTTGAAGCTTATGATATTAATTTTCTTTAATAACATTTTGGTCGTGTATTATGCAAAATAAAATGTCGAACATATGAAGATTCTTGATTATGTAATAAGTAAAAAAAAAACTACATTCAAATTGCGATATTGGTAAGTTTCTAATTATTTCTACAAAACATATATTGTGGCAGCCAATTTCAGGCGTTTACAAGTGCACACAACTAATTATAAGTAAAGCATGTAACAGCGAGAAATGTCCGAATTACGGATCGAACCCAGGACTCGCATGCAAATATCTTATAATCATACCCTGCGTGTATAGTTGTGTGGCAGAGTATAGCATGTTACATGTAATCTACCGCTAACAGCGAGAAATGTCCGAATTACGGATCGAACCCAGGGCTCGCATACACATATCTTATAATTAGACCCTGAGTGTATAGTTGTGTGGCAGAGTATAGCATGTTACATGTAATCTACCGCTAACAGCGAGAAATGTCCGAATTACGGATCGAACCCAGGACTCGCATGCAAATATCTTATAATCATACCCTGAGTGTATAGTTGTGTGACAGAGTATAGCATGTTACATGTAATCTACCGCTAACAGCGAGAAATGTCCGAATTACGGATCGAACCCAGGGCTCGCATACACATATCTTATAATTAGACCCTGAGTGTATAGTTGTGTGGCAGAGTATAGCATGTTACGTGTAATCTACCGCTAACAGCGAGAAATGTCCGAACTTCGGATCGAACCCAGGATTCTCATGCAAATATCTTATAATTAGACCCAGAGTGTATAGTTGTGTGGCAGAGTATAGCATGTTACATGTAATCTACCGCTAACAGCCAGAAATGTCCGAATTACGGATCGAACCAAGGATTCTCATGCAAATATCTTATAATTAGACCCTGAGTGTATAGTTGTGTGGCAGAGTATAGCATGTTACATGTAATCTACCGGTAACAGCCAGAAATGTCCGAATTACGGATCGAACCCAGGATTCTCATGCAAACATCTTATAATTAGACCCAGAGTGTATAGTTGTGTGGCAGAGTATAGCATGTTACATGTAATCTACCGCTAACAGCGAGAAATGTTCGAATTACGGATCGAACCCAGGGCTCGCATACACATATCTTATAATTAGACCCTGAGTGTATACTTGTGTGGCAGAGTATAGCAAGTTACATGTAATCTACATCTAACAGCGAGAAATGTCCGAATTACGGGTCGAACCCAGGGCTCGCATACACATATCTTATAATTAGACCCTGAGTGTATAGTTGTGTGGCAGAGTATAGCAAGTTACATGTAATCTACCGCTAACAGCCAGAAATGTCCGAATTACGGATTGTACCCAGGGCTCGCATACACATATCTTATAATTATATTTTTGTTTGTTTGGAGTTTAACGCCGCTTTCAACAGCGTTGGTCATATCACGGCGGTCAGTGCACCTACCCATGTTTTCCTGGCTTTCCCACACCAGTACTTACACAACATTCTTTCGAAGCCATATAATTAGACCCTGAGTGTAGATCTATATATAGTTGTGTGGCAGAGTATAGCATGTTACATGTAATCTACCGCTAACAGCGAGAAATGTCCGAATTACGGATCGAACCCAGGGCTCGCATGCAGATATCTTATAATTAGACCCTGAGTGTATAGTTGTGTGGCAGAGTATAGCATGTTACATGTAATCTACCGCTAACAGCGAGAAATGTCCGAATTACGGATCGAACCCAGGGCTCGCATGCAGATATCTTATAATTAGACCCTGAGTGTATAGTTGTGTGGCAGAGTATAGCATGTTACACGTAATCTACCGCTAACAGCGAGAAATGTCCGAATTACGGATCGAACCCAGGGCTCGCATGCAGATATCTTATAATTAGACCCTGAGTGTATAGTTGTGTGGCAGAGTATAGCATGTTACATGTAATCTACCGCTAACAGCCAGAAATGTCCGAATTACGGATCGAACCCAGGGCTCGCATGCAGATATCTTATAATTAGACCCTGAGTGTATAGTTGTGTGGCAGAGTATAGCATGTTACATGTAATCTACCGCTAACAGCGAGAAATGTTCGAATTACGGATCGAACCCAGGGCTCGCATACAAATATCTTATAATTAGACCCTGAGTGTATAGTTGTGTGGCAGAGTATAGCATGTTACATGTAATCTACATCTAATAGCGAGAAATGTCCGAATTACGGATCGAACCCAGGGCTCGCATACACATATCTTATAATTAGACCCTGAGTGTATAGTTGTGTGGCAGAGTATAGCATGTTACATGTAATCTACATCTAATAGCGAGAAATGTCCGAATTACGGATCGAACCCAGGGCTCGCATACACATATCTTATAATTAGACCCTGAGTGTATAGTTGTGTGGCAGAGTATAGCATGTTACATGCTAACAGCGAGAAATGTCGGAATTACGGATCGAACCCAGGACTCCCGTGCAAATATCTTATAATTAGACCCTGAGTGTATAGTTGTGTGGCAGAGAATAGCATGTTACGTGTAATCTACCGCTAATAGCGAGACATGTCCGAATTACGGATCGAACCCAGGGCTCGCATGCAAATATCTCATAATAAGACCCTGAGTGTATAGTTGTGTGGCAGAGTATAGCATGTTACATGTAATCTACCGCTAACAGCGAGAAATGTCCGAATTACGGATCGAACCCAGGACTCCCGTGCAAATATCTTATAATTAGACCCTGAGTGTATAGTGGTGTGGCAGAGCAAAGCATGTTATATGTAATCTACCGCTAACAGCGAGAAATGTCCGAACTTCGGATCGAACCCAGGACTCCCATGTAGTCAGGAATGTTAGGCCATTATAGGGGCTGTTTGGTTCAGATTCTTCCAAAAGCACCACATTTTACCCAGAGATCGCCCATGCCATACTTTTTACATTTTTGACGGGCGCCAAGACGGGCGACCCATGGGGCCTCTATATTGGGAAAATCCAAAATGGCTGCCAGCCGGGTTGTTTGTCAAACGCAGTTAAAATACTAAAAGGGGTCGAAACTACCACATGTTCGGGGTCGGGTAAACCGATTCAGATTTTATTTCATTGATCTGAGATCAAATTAACCCCTCATCGACTCGGTAAATGTCATGTTGGGTGTTAACCCAGTGTTTTTTGATGTCATCTCCAAAATCCTTTCCCATTATTAGCTGTATGTCGCAGTTTTCAAAGGTCAAGAGGACGCACTTATATTCATGTGGGCTGCCGTAATGATGCACAAGTTTTGTCAACAGAGTCAAGAGCCCTTCGACGGCTCCTTCTCCCTAACTGCCTCACGGCTTCAGTAAATAAGGAGTTTCTCCAACGTAGTTCTCCGAGGTCCACCAGCTCTTCCTGGACGTGAGAAGACAAGTTGAGATGCCAATCTGGATGCGAGGGTGAAGATCGCATGCAATATCTCACAACTACTTATCTACAATACTAGTAACCATGCAGTCAAGATAGCTGCAGTACGCCACAACTAGGAGCGAGAAACCCCATTTTCTCTGTATCATGGCCTCACTCTGCATGGACGGGACAACAAAACAGATTGAAATTAACCACAAACAGGGTATCTCAGTATCGTACAATCGCGTCATGGAAGTTAAGCGAGATGTTTCGCACGCGGTGTGTGATGGGCATGCTCAAGTTGGGGTGGTTTTACCAAACAACAGCCATCTCAAGGTCTTCACCACCCATGATGTGGATAATATAAATAGCAAGGCTCAGGACAACTTCTCACCTGGTGAGTTTCACGGATATGGCCTGAGCTACCAGATACTTACATGATCCAACCCCTAGTCGAACTCACTCAAACAGATGTCTTTGCACCAAGACTCGCCAACAGCGTTGTCAGACCAACCATTGATGTGCAAGGTGCTAATGTCAAGGATGAGGCTTGAATGGCACACGTCACTAGGAGGCTGAAGCAAGGCACGTTGGCAGAGGATGACGTCATCACCTGGTCGGGATACAACTCCATGCTAACAAGCGAAGAGATGGTGAAACCCAAAATCGGGGTCTACCCGCTATTCCCAAAAGAAGGCTGCATCGGAGTTCATCAACCAAGGTCAGATCAGCATTATTGATGCAAATCAGTCACTGTATGCTCTCATCAAACTCATCCAATGACAATACCCTGACCATTTGGGAAACGACAAGGTGGTAGCTATTATGGATGCACTGCACAATGAAGACAGTATGCATATTATGATAGGGAAGCTGCTACTAGACTCTGGGTGGGCCATCATGCTTTCTCAGGCTGAGGTCCTGAAATTTGCTCGCACAGTCTGCACTAAATGAGCATCACATCAAGCGCCTATCAAGTCTCCCTCATGTCCCTTTACCTGTTCAAGCAGACCGCTTACTCCGAGTATTGGCAAAATGTAATGGGACCACTTGAGCCATTCGATATATCGGATCAACGTTCCAAAACTCTACCCCAGTTAAAGTTCTGGTCAACCATAATCTAGCAGGAGCTGCTGGTGTCTCGTTTCGTGCGGTCACTGCAGAGGGGGACTATGCACTATATGTGCAATCATGTGACGACGAACTCTGCGGCTGGTTTTACGCAATGGACCACACAAACTATGCTGGTTGGCTGACGGTACATGTACGCGACATGGTTGAGCTAGCCGAGAAACACCCTCAAGTACACGTTGAATTCCTGAAGGGCAATTTGGTTGTGCGGAAATCAGATAGAACGTTAATCCTTATGGCCAAGGACCAAGCGCATGGACAGTAAAAAAAAGCCTCCAGACACATGGTGGAGCTGGTTGACTTTATGAGATACCCGAAGCCCTGACACTTTTTATGCTGGCCGGACCTGATTGCACGCGGGTAATTGAGGAGTTTGAGGCCGTCAATGACCCACCATTGTCATCCACCGCTCGTCATGAGAAAGGACACACCTTGCAATTAAAGTTTCAAAAAGATGTTCATCAAGGTCGAAGAGAGCTGGGCAATCCTTTCCTTGCTAAAAGTCAGGAGCTCATAGTTCTCGATACATGCCGTTGCTACTTCTCATCTTAAATCCGTGAAGCTGCCCAAATCCTGCATGCAGCATATGTCATGGAAAGATTGGAAAAGGCTTCATAACATGCTAACCTAACCTTCGCCAACTGAGGCTCTCACACATTACCCGGACCTCTTTATTCTTGAGTATGTGCATATGCAGCGCCTCGAATGCTTTATCATAGTCATGTATAGCGAGCGCTGCTACGAGTTTCTACTGTCGTCAGGCCCTCTTAGTGTTTTTACTTCGATTGACATATAACCTGTCTGGTGGCCATTTTGTATTTTGCCAATATGTCGGCCCCATTGGACGCCCGTCAAAAATGTAAAAAAGTACGGCATAGGCGATCTCGGGACCAAATTCGGTGCTTTTGGAAGAATCTGAACCAAAATATCCCTAACGCTCCTGACTTATGCAAATATCTTATAATTAGACCCTGAGTGAATAGTGGTGTGGGTATAGCATGTTACTGAAATCTACCGCTAACAGCGAAAAATGTCAGAACTTCCAGCAAGCAAGCGCAACTGGGGCAAGTCCTGTATTGGTTACCGATTTGGGGCCCATCTGGGACCCATATTAGAATGGTTTGCCCTTATTGGACCAACACGGGACCCGTGAACAAGTAACGTTTCAGAAGTATAGTGTCTTAAGTTGAAAAAATAAAAGCTGGTCCTTTTTCTGTAATTTATGAATAATCTTTCATAAATATTCGTACATCGAAAGCCGTGTGTTGCCGGATTACTAATGTGGGCCCTACGTGGTACCTATAGGAAGAAATGCTTCCTTCTTAAACTTTATAAAATACGATAAACATGTGAGGATTTTAAAAAATGTTCTTTTTCGTTATTTTATGAATGTAAAGGCATTGAGGATCGCAGAATACAGGGAACCTGCGTAATTAAATTCATATATTCGGGTTCGATATTATGTTCAAGCGCATTTATCTGAGATATATTTACAGACAATGATGACATTTGCTCAGAACTATTGATTTCAGAGCCAGACATTGAACATACTCAAATTTGTAAAGTTTTATCTTTAAATAATTTGTTCATTTTACATGTATGATTTTATGCGATTGACTTCCAGTGTCAATTTACTTATATGTTGCTAGCTGGGTTAGGTCTAAGTGGTGTAGCAGTTAGCACACTGGACCGGCAATACAGAGAACTGCGCTGTTGACCGATTTTTCATACATGTAGTTTTAATAAGAATCTGTTCATTGATACTAAATATTTCAATCAGGGACAGACATGTGATATTTTCCTAAAGCCAAATAGGGAGATTTGGTATTTTTGGTAGGGAGATTGGGGTCCCAAATAGGGAGCTTTTTTCGCGGCAAGATTTTCTGCAATATACTTTTCATTTGATGCTAAAATAGACACTTTTCAACCTTTAAATTGACATTAGCTAAGGGTCATGACTGTGAACATGTTGTTTACATGCATGCATACATAATTAACGATCATCTGTTGTAACAATGTGGAGAAAAAAATAAAAAATTTTTTTTTTTTTTTTTTTTTTTAAATTTTCGGCGGGAGACTGAGCGGGAGCAGCGTTAGATGAGGCTTCTAATCGGGAGCTTCCGCCGATATCGGGAGATATCACATGTCTGATCAGGGATAAAATGCATCTGGCATTTTTGCAAGTAATGACAGAAAATTGTGTCAAGTTTACCAGATTACTGTTCAATTTGGGAAGTTTTTAACTTGTTTCATCATGGAACACTTAACACGTTTAGTTTTATTTGTATTGTTTATTAAGTTTCAAGTTTCAAGTTTTTACTCATGTAATATATAACATCATGACAAAATGAGCAAATCATACAAACAAAATACATTTTACATACTGAACGAGGATTCATTACCATATAACATACATACATATACATATATTATACACATATACCAAGACATTCATTTTATTTGAAAAAAGTAGATATAACACATTTTATCAACTGTCAATGTTGATAATTATCACATATATTTCCGTATTTCAAGGGCCATAATCTGGCTGGTTTTCTAAAGGAACCGAGCTCTCATCAATATTTAACAACTATCTATGTTTGGTGAAGATCAGAGAGTAAATGGAGCCTCATTTGTGTTCACAAGCTCTATTATAGCAATTTTGACAATTTCAAGGGTCATAATTCAGTCTTACATGGGCGGATCTGGCTGGTTTGCAAAAGGAACCGAGCTCTCATCAATATTTAACTACTATTTAAGTTTTGTGAAGATCGGATAGTAAATGGAGCCTCTATTGTGTTCACAAGCTCTATTATAGCAATTTTGACAATTCCAAGAGCCATAATCCAGTCTTGCATAGGCAGATCTGCCTGGTTTGCGAAAAGAACCAAGCTCTCATGGATACCTAACTTCTGTATAAGTTTGATTGAGATTCAATCATAACTGAAGACTATCGCGTTCACAAACAATTGTTTACTGACGCACAGACGACGGACACCACGCTCTTCTCCACTAATAAGCGTAATGTTTTAGACATAAAAACAAGAGGCCCATGAGGGCCTATGCTCTACTGGGATGGTTCTTTGGTCATTTTCAATCCAGAGCATGTATGTATGGTGAAGATCGGATAGTGAATGGAGGCTCTATTGTGTTCACAAGCTGTTTTATAGCAATTTTGACAATTTCAAGGGCCATAATCCAGTCTTGGTGAGCGGATTTGGCTGGTTTGCGAAAGGAACCAAGCTCTCATCAATATTTAACTACTTTCTAAGTTTGGAGAAGATCGGATAGTAAATGAAGGCTCTATTGTGTTCACAAGCTGTATTATAGCAAAAGGAACCAAGCTCTCATGGATATCTAACTACTTTATAAGTTTGATTGAGATACAATTAAAACTAAACACTGTATCGCGTTCACAATCAATTGTTTACGGACGCACAGACGACGGATACCACGCCACGGCATAAGCTCTTCTGGCCTTTGGCCAGTAGAGCTAAAAACAGAGGATCTATTGTGTTCACAAGATGTATTATAACAATTTTGACAATTTCAAGGGCCATAATCCAGTCATGCAAGAGCACATCTTGCTGGTTTTCTAAGAGAACTGAGCTCTCATCAATATTTAACTACTATCTAAGTTTGGTGAAGATCAGAGAGGAAATGGAGCCTCTATTGTGTTCACAAGCTGTATTATAGCAATTTTGACAATTTCAAGGGCCATAATTCAGTCATGCAAGGGCACATCTGGCTGGTTTTCAAAAGGAACCGAGCTCTGATCAATATTTAACTACTATTTAAGTTTGGTGAAGATCAGATACTAAATAAAGTCTCTCTTGTGTTCACAAGCTCTATTATAAGAATTTCGACAATTCCAAGGGCCATAATCCAGTCTTGCATGGGCGGATCTGGCTGGTTTGCGAAAGGAACAAAGCTCTCATCGATATCTAGTTACTGTATAGAGAACTGAAAAAAATAAAATGTTATAAGAGTACATCAATTTAGAAAGCTACTAATAATATGTCCTAGTGCTTATGATTGTTTATCGAAATTTTGATGGACACAACATTGCCCAAGATGCTGGATGAACAGTGTTGAATAAGCTTGACCATGGGTTACAAATGAAACAGTTAGAAGAGTTTATATGTTAAACACCACACAGTTTTGCCAAAAGAGAACAACCTGAATACAATTTTGCATATATAAAAATAAAATGTTATAACATGCAACTTTTCCCGTTTGTATTTGTGAATAGCCTGATCCCACATAATGAAGCAACCATGTGCAAAAAGGATTTTACAATTTCGCTAAAATCAGAAGCCGATATGTATAGTAAGCTGCAGTATTTAGAAAACATGGCAGGTTTACTATCAAAGATATTTTATCTGACTGCTGCATTCTTCACAAAAGTCTGATGTCTTTTTACAAATTATTATACAGTAAGTTAACAAGAGATATACAAAATCTGAAGTTACCCCGGTATTTCTTTTTTGATCCGTTTCTTTTGTCGGACAAGATCCACCAGATTTCCCAGAAGATTCTGCTCTGAAATTAACAAAAATCACATTTTAACCTGATGTAGATATATAACAAAACCTTAACCTGTTATTTGATTTACGCACAATTTAAAATTGGAATATAACTGCTAGGTCAGTATTCCTGCAGAACGAGTATAGTGAATATACACAGTAGTTTTGTAAATTTCAAGACATTCAGTTTGGCTACATCTACCATTTCACCAGCATCAGAGGATGGTGCATCTTTCACAATTCCATTTTTTATCATGTACTCCAGTATTAGCTATAATTAACAAGGTTTATGAATTTGTCAAGTTTGCAGATTCCTATTAAAATCAGGTTTCATAAATAAAACAACTCTGACCCATACAATCTTATGCTATTCAGAAAAGTGTTTATTGGCAATCTGCTATACAGCAAATAATATGCCCCAAGTGACCTTGTACCAAAATATTTAATTGATTAAAACCTTAACATCAACACAAAATAAATAAACAAGATTAGTGTACCTTCAAGAAAGGGCCTCTTTAGCTGCTGCATACCTGATGGTCTGATGGCGTTTTTACATGTTGCAGTGTGTTTGTTTGCGGTTGGTGTGGCATTTGTGTTTGCAAGTGATGTAGTGTTTGCAGTTGGTTCTGCCTGTGGGTTTGAATTTGATGTTGTGTGTGTATTTGCGTTCAATGTATTGTGTGTTTTTGCCAGTGATGTTGCATGTGCGCTTGCCAGGGATGTTGTGTGTGCGTTTGCCAGCGATGTTGTGTGTGTGTTTGCATTTGATGTTCTGTGTGTGTTTGCCAGTGATGTTGCATGTGTGCTTGCCAGCGATGTTTTGTGTGTGTTTGCATTTGATGTACTGTGTGTGTTTGCCAGCGATTTTGTGTGTGTGTTTGCATTTGATGTACTGTGTGTGTTTGCCAGCGATGTTTTGTGTGTGTTTGCATTTGATGTACTGTGTGTGTTTGCCAGCGATGTTGTGTGTGTATTTGCGTTCAATGTACTGTGTGTGTTTGCCAGTGATGTTGCATGCACGCGTGCCACGGATGTTGTGTGTGTGTTTGCCATCGATGTTGTGTGTGTGTTTGCATTTGATGTACTGTGTGTGTTTGCCAGCGATTTTGTGTGTGTGTTTGCATTTGATGTACTGTGTGTGTTTGCCAGCGATGTTGTGTGTGTGCTTGCATTTGATGTTCTGTGTGTGTTTGCCAGCGATTTTGTGTGTGTATTTGCATTTGATGTACTGTGTGTGTTTGCCAGTGATGTTGCATGTGTGCTTGCCAGCGATGTTGTGTGTGTGTTTGCATTTGATGTACTGTGTGTGTTTGCATTTGATGTACTGTGTGTGTTTTCCAGCGATGTTGTGTGTGTGCTTGCATTTGATGTTGTGTGTGTGTTTGCCAGTGATGTTGCATGTGTGCTTGCCAGCGATGTTGTGTGTGTGTTTGCATTTGATGTACTGTGTGTGTTTGCCAGCGATTTTGTGTGTGTGTTTGCATTTGATGTACTGTGTGTGTTTGCCAGTGATGTTGTGTGTGTGTTTGAATTTGATGTACTGTGTGTGTTTGCCAGTGGTGTTGCATGTGCAGGTATGGTTTGACTGAAAGAAACAAATATTTTTTTAATTTCCAAAAAAACAAAGGGAACATGTTTTCACAACATATTCATTTTTTCTTTCCATTCATTTTATAGGCTTATAATAAATAACAAGAGGTCCATGAGGGCTTATGCTCTACTGGGATGGTCCTTTGGTCATTTTTAATCCAGAGCATGTATGTATGGTGAAGATTGGATAGTAAATGGAGGCTCTATTGTGTTCACAAGCTGTTTTATAGCAATTTTGACAATTTCAAGGGCCATAATCCAATCTTGCATGAGCGGATCTGGCTGGTTTGCGAAGAAACCAAGCTCTCATCAATTGTCAACTGCTATCTAAGTTTGGTGAAGATCGGAAAGTAAATGGAGGCTCTATTGTGTTCACAAGCTGTATTATAGCAATTTTGACAATTTTAAGGGCCATAATCCAATCATGCAAGAGCACATCTGGCTGGTTTTCTAAAGGAACCGAGCTCTCATCAATATTTAACTACTATCTAAGTTTGGTGAAGATCAGAGAGTAAATGGAGCCTCTATTGTGTTCATAAGCTCTATTATAGCAATTTTGACAATTTCAAGGGCCATATTTCAGTCTTACATGGGCGGATCTGGCTGGTTAGCAAACGGAACCAAGCTCTCGTCAATATTTAACTACTACCTAAGTTTGGTGAAGATCGGATAGTAATTGGAGGTTCTATTGTGTTCACAAGCTGTATTATAGCAATTTTGACAATTTCAAGGGCCATAATCCAGTCATGCAAGAAAACATCTGGCTGGTTTGAAAGGAACCGAGCTCTCATGAATATCTAACTACTGTATAAGTTTGATGGAGATACAATCAAAACTGAAGACTTTATCGCATTCAAAAGCTGTATTATAGCAATTCTGACAATTTCAAGGGCCATAATCCAGTCTTGCATGGCCGGATCTGGCTGGTTTGCGAAAGGACCCAAGCTCTCATGGAAACCTATTACTGTGTAAGTTTGGTGAAGATCAGATAGTAAATGGAGCCTCTATTGTGTTCACAAGCTCTATTATAGCAATTTTGACAATTTCAAGGGCCATAATCCAGTCGTGCATGTGCAGATCTGGCTGGTTTGTGAAAGGAACCGAGCTCTCATGGATATCTAACTACTGTATAAGTTTGATTGAGATTCAATCAAAACTGAAGACTGTATCGCGTTCACAAGCAATTGTTTACGGAGGCACGGGAGACATACACCACGCCATGGCATAAGCTCTTCTGGACTTTGGCCAGTAGAGCTAAAAATTAATCTCTGTTTATAAATATCATGTTCATAGTTACATTTAGATTAATAGCTAATAGTTATTCTGAAAGCTAGTTAGAGCTATCCCTGAATATGATGAATACCCCCGATGCAGGTTTTTTTACAGGTAATAATGATATAATTTACTTTTAATTTATTGACATATAACCATTTCATAAAAAGGGCATAAGTTTTGATTTTATTGACCAACCATCACAATTTTTTCCAAATAACAATTGCTTGAAAACGTAAAAATTAGAGAGATTAATAATCCGAAGGTGTTCATAAAAAGAGTCATGAAAAGTGTCTGGCTATATCTGGGTCAACAGTCTTACATGCACATCACATGCGTACCAGTTTCATTGAATATTGTAGAAGAAATTTCTGACGCAAACTATGTACATGAGGACATATAAGAATTTCATGAAATGGGCATAACTCTGGAACCCCTTGATCAACTGGCACAAGAAATGTCCTGTACATCTACTACAGTTCATTGGGATCATGTATACACAGTTAAATTTGGATGACTTGAACATTGTGGAAGTAGTTTGCAACACAAACTGTTTACAACATACTGACCAACCGTATGATGACTTCTACAAACCCTCCCCTAATATTGTAAGTTGGGGGAATAATGAAACTGCAAACAGCTGACAAACTTACACTGTAATTTCTTCAATTTTCACAAATTCCAATAACTTCTGGACCCCATAGTTAGACATTGTTTTTAGAGGAAGAAGTTGTGGAGGGATGCCATTGACAATTACAGACCCATCCACCACTTTCTTGTACTGGAACTGCATAGTCTTCCCACAGGCTTTAGCTGAAATAGACAATATATGGTTTACGGAAAATAAAAGCAAGATAGGTTTGTAAAACAGTATGCCCCCTAATGCATTGTTGTCAAAGATATCATTTTCGTTCCAAAGGAATAGACAACTTGATCTTTGACTCAGTGTCACAAAAATCAATAGGGTTCCTCTAGTACATAGTTTTCAGATGGTAGGTCAAGTCTTTCTTGAATTATTCATCAGAAACAGATTTGTTACCGACCAACATTATGACTGACATATGCAAATAATTATGCCTTCTCTTCTTCTTGTAAGAAGAACAAGATGCCCCCGAATTCGTCTTGCAACACATGTGGCAAGTTCCAACTGTCACATGTCAGTATTGAATGTTTCAAATATTTAGTCCAAGGGTGGAAATTATCTACATGTACCTTATATATGAAAATACTAATTGTTACTTACATTCATCTTTGTAAACACCAATTAGATTTTTGTTGTGTTTCTTTAGATATTTCTGGTTGTTGTACTAGTTTACTCAAAAATCAATAAAATTTCATTAATAAAATTGATATTGATGGAAAATAGCACTGTAACATTGTACAATCCATACTTAAAGGGATATGCTCCCAAATGAAGTTTAAATAACATTTTATTGAGATTTTGTAAATGTGAACCTTAATTAACAAAATAATAAAAAGAAAATATGGGTTCACTAGGTTTATTATTTTTTTACAGGCTCTAGAAAATATAAGGTTTTATATATTTTGCTACATTTTGGTTGACGAAAAATGAAATGTTCTATTAAGGCTAGAGATGTACTGGCGGCCATGTTTTTCTAAACCAATCACATGGCTTGAAGGAATCTGATAGAGGGTCACCCAAGGAACATTTCTACAAAATCATTTGAAAAATCTGCTCAACACTTTCGGAGAAAAAAGATTTTTTAAGTTTTCACTTTGGTCATATAAGGCAAAATAGCACCCGCCCTCTGGCAGCCATGTTTATCAACCAATCAACATTTCTTGAAGGAATCTAATAAAGGGTCACCCAAGGGTAAACCAGACACTCCAAGAACGGACAATCCAAGAAAGACAAACCAAGAACGCATCAGGAAAATCCAAATGCGGACACTCCATGAACGGACTCTCCAAGAAAAGGACACTTCAGGAAAGAAAAAACAAGGACGGACAAACCAAGAGCGGACACATCAGGAAAATCCAAATGCAGACACTCCAAGAACGGACTCTCCAAGAAAGGGACACTTCAGGAAAGAAAAAAACAAGGACGGACAAACCAAGAACGGGACACATCAGGAAAATCCAAATGCAGACACTCCAAGAAAGGACACTTTAGGAAAGAAAATCCAAATACGGACACTCCAAGAAAGACGCTCCAAGACCTTCGATTTTTCAGTGCAAAATGATATCAGTTAATAGGTGCGTTTTTCATTTCGGAATAAATCTCGATTGATTTCAATTGATTTCAGCTCCATGCGACTCCTGCGCAGAAATCATTGAAAAAAGTGTTTTCAAAACATTTTCCCCAAGGGTAGAGTGTCCGTTCTTGGAGTGTCCGTATTTGGATTTTTCCTGTTGTGTCCCGTTCTTGGTTTGTCTGTCTTGAAAGTGTCCTTTCTTGGAGTGTCCGTTCTTGGGAGGGGTCTTTCTTGGAGTGTCCGTATTTGGATTTTCTTCATGTGTCCGTTCTTGGTTCTGTCCGTCCTTGTTTTTTCTTTCCTGAATGTGTCCTTTCTTGGAGAGTGAGTTCTTTGGAGTGTCTTTCTTGGGAGTTGTCTGCATTTGGATTTTCCTGATGTGTCCGTTCTTGGTTTGTCCGTCCTTGTTTTTTCTTTCCTGAAGTGTCCTTTCTTGGAGTGTCCATTCTTGGAGTGTCTTTCTTGGAGTGTCTGTATTTGGATTTTCCTGATGTGTCCGTTCTTGGTTTGTCTTTCTTGGAGTGTCTTTCCTGGAGTGTCCGTTCTCGGAGTGTCCATTCTTGGAGTGTCTTTCTTGAGTGTTTTTCTTGGAGTGTCTGTGTTCTCCACCCAAGGAACATTCTCTACAGAATTATTTGAAAATCGGCCTGACACTTTCGGGATTAGTGGATGGATCAACAAAATTTGAAAGAATTTAAGAGAGGACATTGAGAGGATGCTTCCTATGAAGTTTCAACCAAATTGGCCAAGTGGTTTGGAGAAGAAGTTGTTTAAGAAGGAAAAAGTTAACGCATGCACACACTACCTAAGAGAACTTGTTCTTACTTTATATTAAGCAAGATTATTTCAGTAGCTATCCATAAATGTAAAGAAATATATGTGTCAACGTGCTTATTTTCAAAATAATCACAAAAATATACATGTATGTTACAACAAATTTTACAAACAAGAGCTTCGGAGGACAGCACGCTCGACTATTCCACCGCTATATAGTTACTAAGATATGGACTCTAATGAAGTTGCACGCAAAGCATTAACCAGAATTTCTAAAAGGGTGATCATTTGCATCATATGCAGCATAGAGTTATCAAACTTGATTATTTTCATAGGTGTGATGGTTTCAAAGGGTTGTATAATGTTTCAATGGAATGCATCAAGTAGTTACTAAGATAAGGACTCTTCATGTAGTTGCACGCAAAACTTCAACCATAATTTCTAAGTAAACAAGAGGGCCATGATGGCCCTTGATCGCTCACTGATTTTTTTTTTCCACTTTTGCTATATATAAGCCCCACCCCTGGCGGCCATAGTTTCAGACCAATCAAGCTTAGCTTTAAGGAATCTGATAGAGGGTCACCCTAGGATGGCCATGTTTTTCGACCAATCAACATGGCTAAAGGAATCTGATAGAGGGTCATGCAAGGAGGCATTTCTTCAAAATTTATTTGAAAATCTGCCAACCAGTTTGGGAGAAGGAGAATTTTGAAGTTTTTTTCATTTCGTTGCCATGGAAACCAGAATTCTGCATGGATCCCAAAAAATTGAAGGAAATCTGGTGAGGTCATTGAGAGGATGCTTTCTGTGAAGTTTTATCCCAATTGACCCACTGGTTACTGAGGAGAAGAAGTTGACGCACACCGCACGACGGACAAAAGGCGATCACAATAACTCACCTTGAGCAAAGCTCAGGGTGAGCTAAAAAAGGGCCATAACTTGCATTATATGCTCTATAGAGTTATCCGTACTTGATTGTTTACATAGGTGTAGTGTGACATAAGGAGTGTTTTTTGTAATGGTGGTCACAGTGGCGTAACTAAGTGATCATGACCAATGTCCATATCAGGTTTAATGAACTTAAGTATTTCTAGGTTATTTGAGAAGAAAACATATCCAATACCCAAACCTAGTTTACATTGCTCTGATAACA
>JASEVX010000300.1:0-205917 GCA_031761405.1 Serripes groenlandicus | reverse complement strand
TAGGGAGTGAACAAATTCATTATTATCTAACGAAAGCTCTGAAAAGAACGAAAAAAATAATTAATTTTGGTAAACAAAGCCGTGATTGGGCATTTATTATTCTCGGGGCATCATTTATAGATTTCATTCCAAACATTTTCTTAGATAATACTAGCGTCCCTGATATTACGAATACTATGTCGATCATGAAGGTATTTCATATTTGATAAACGGCAAGATAAGATCTAGAAGTCGTCGTATTGTCTTTAATATTTGGATCAAATTTATTTCATTAACTTCTGCATGGCGAAAATTTTCTTCCAAGTCTTTCTGAACCGGTTTGCAAATATCGCATACCGAAAGTAGAAATATGGAAGGGAATATTTTAATTTCATTGGTTATTCGCTAGCATTCATTAAGACATAGCCCCAGGGAACAATTGTCACTAATGATTGGACCGCCTTAGCGGGTATATATATCCGTTAATTGACTTACAGACGCGATTCGGTTGGCTGAAACAACTCGATCTGACAGGTGGGTAACTCCGCCTACTGTTATCGGTAAATAAGGTACGCTCGCCAAATAGTTAATTCTGCATGGCGAGGGTAGATACAACCAAAATAGTTAATAAATAAGGTGAGTTCATATAATAAATTTGGTGGGTGGGGTAACGTCGTTTGAAAAATATTGTCATCTCCTTCTTTTTTTATTGAATATCTACGTCCCTGGTGTGGTCGCACTACTTGTATGTTATAGTATATTAACCGTTTAGTCATTCTTGGTGTATAATAATAATGTAATAAAGCAAATCAGCTTCAAATTTAAAGCAATTACTTGAAAAAACCAGTCAAGTGCAATCAGGTCCTTCTTGTTTTTAGTGTTGTTTTATTTACCTTTTTGTAGCGCATAAAACTTTTTCTTTGATGGATAAAACGCCAATTGTTTTATGATTTCTTCACAAACAAGCATTTATCTTATGCAAAAAGTAACACACATTTTAGAAATATGTTCCTAAATGAGAAAAAAGGCCATAGTTAATTTACTTCTTTCACATTGGAAGATAATCTCAGTCTTCCTTGGACAATATTTTCATGCAACTTTTGGTAACATCCCAGTTCGTCTTATCCCATTTCGTCTACAGTTTTTTGTCCCATTTCGTCTACACCCTTGTTCCCATGTCGTCTACTGTCCATAAAATGAATATACATAGATATATGTCTACGGAGATTGCCATTTCATCTTACATTGACCTTTCTTAAAGCAATTATAAATCTTTGTGTGAAAACTTTAAGCAATTACTGCTTTTAATTAATGTTAATTAGTTTTTGAACAAACTGCTGATCATCTTTTAATTAAGAAGTTTAAAATTTTAAGCAATTACCTTTGATCTTTATTGTTAATTGTTATGAACTTTGTGTTTCTTTTGTTTACAGCCTTCGGACTTTGTACATAATGTAGACTAAGACTGGCTGAATGCCATGAGTCCCCTAAAGTAATTGCGACATTCCAATATAATCAGATAAAAATTATCAAAAATAGAACGATAAAAACACACAATTTCAAATGAAAAGATGCTCTGGTATGGGTCCACAATGTATGTATAACCCACATATTTTAAACAAAATATGTCCGTCTTATTGAATTTGTCTGTCTGTCTGTCTCATTAATCTAAGTGTAGACGAAATGGCACCGGGGTGTAAATTGGTTGTAGACGAAATGGGACAAATTGCAAAAAGTGTAGACGAAATGGGATTAGACGAAATGGGATTAAACCGCAACTTTTGTAGCGCATAAAACTGTTTCTTTGATGGATAAAACGCCAATTGTTTTATGATTTCACCCCAAACAAGCATTCATCTTATGCATAAAGTAACAAAAAGTATAGAAATATGTTCCTAAATGAGAAAAAAAGCCATAGTTAATTCACTTCTTTCTTATTGGAAAATAATCTCAGTCTTCCTTGGACAATATTTTCATGCATCTTTTGTAGCGCATACAACTTTTCCTTTGATTGATAAAACGCCAATTGTTTTTATGATTTCGCAACAAACAAGCATTTATCTTATGCATAAATTAACAAAAATTATAGAAAAATGTTCCTTAAAGAGAAAAAAGGCCATAGTAAATTCACTTCTTTCACATTGGAAGATAATCTCAGTCTTCCTTGGACAATATTTTCATGCAACTTTTGTAGCGCATAAAACTGTTTCTTTGATGGATAAAACGCCAATTGTTTTATGATTTCACCCCAAACAAGCATTTATCTTATGCATAAAGTAACAAAAAATGTAGAAATATGTTCCTAAATGAGAAAAAAGGCCATAGTTAATTCACTTCTTTCTTATTGGAAAATAAAGAGAAAAAAGGCCATAGTAAATTCACTTCTTTCACATTGGAAGATAATCTCAGTCTTCCTTGGACAATATTTTCATGCAACTTTTGTAGCGCATAAAACTGTTTCTTTGATGGATAAAACGCCAATTGTTTTATGATTTCACCCCAAACAAGCATGTATCTTATGCATAAAGTAACACAAATTGTAGAAATATGTTCCTAAATGAGAAAAAATGCCATAGTTAATTCACTTCTTTCTCATTGGAAAATAATCTCAGTCTTCCTTGGACAATATTTTCATGCATCTTTTGTAGCGCATAAAACTTTTCCTTTGATTGATAAAACGCCAATTGTTTTATGATTTCGCCACAAACAAGCATTTATCTTATGCATAAATTAACAACAATTATAGAAATATGTTCCTTAAAGAGAAAAAAGGCCCTAGTAAATTCACTTCTTTCACATTGGAAGATAATCTCCGTCTTCCTTGGACAATATTTTCATGCAACTTTTGTAGCGCATAAAACTGTTTCTTTGATGGATAAAACGCCAATTGTTTTATGATTTCACCCCAAACAAGGATTTATCTGATGCATAAAGTAACAAAAATTGTAGAAATATGTTCCTAAATGAGTAAAAAGGCCATAGTTAATTCACTTCTTTCTTATTGGAAAATAAAGAGAAAAAAGGCCATAGTAAATTCACTTCTTTCACATTGGAAGATCCTCTGTCTTCCTTGGACAATATTTTCATGCAACTTTTGTAGCGCATAAAACTGTTTCTTTGATGGATAAAACGCCAATTGTTTTATGATTTCACCCCAAACAAGCATTTATCTTATGCATAAAATAACAAAAATTATAGAAATATGTTCCTAAATGAGAAAAAATGCCATAGTTAACTCACTTCTTTCTTATTTGAAAATAATAGATCTCAGTCTTCCTTGGACAATATTTTCATGCATCTTTTGTAGCGCATACAACTTTTTATTTGATTGATAAATCATTAATTGATTTAAGATTTCTTCATCTACAAGCATCAATCAAATGCAGAAAGTAACAAAAATGATAGAAATCTGTTCCAAAATTATGAAAAAGGGCCATTATAATTTAAATTCTTTCTCATTGGAATTTTACAGCAGTTTTCCTCATATAATATTTGCATGCATCTTTTGTAGCACATAAAGCTTTTAATTTTCTTAGTAAATAGTCAATTGTTTTAAGATTTCTAAATCCGCAAGCCCCGTTAATGTAGTGGAAGAGGGTCCGCCTTGGGTGCGGGAGTTTAGGGTTCGATCCCTGGCTAGTAGGTCATAACAAATACCTTAAACATGGTAGTAATGGCTGACATCCTTGGCGCTCAGGGTTATGATGTAATATTATGACTGACTGGCTGGCGTCAGAATAAATTGACCAGGAGAACTGGTAACACACCCAGAAAATGCTGTGATTGAAATTGAAAAATTGTTGAAGGCGCCATAAAACATCTAAACGTGCAAGATTAAAACGCATAAAACTTTTTGTGATTGTATATCAATAATTTTTATTATATCATCAAAAATCATAACCTGAAACTGGCAGTCTGCAAATATTTAAATGGGGAAAAGATGTAAATTAATAATAATATAAGTCTGTTATTTCTCCACTAAGGACATAGGTTAGAATCTGCCCCAAAAGAAATATGTTACAAAACATTGTCGCCAGAAAACACTTCATTCATTACCAAATCACTGAAAATGCAAAATTGCTTGAATAATAGACCTTTCCCACATATATCTGTGAAAGGAGTTTCAATATTGTAATTGAAAATTGAAATCAGAAGTTTGCAAAGTGGAAAATTCTTAAACCTTTTATACATACAACAAATCTGAAGCAAAAGGAGAAATTGCTCACTGTTGCCACAATGTTTTAAAACGTTGTCTGCTGCAGATGCATCTACAGGTGGGAAATGTTGTCCTTTAAATTCTTGAAAGATATATATACAGTATACAGCACTCTTTGATCTGTTTAACAGCTGTGATTTATTGCTGTCTCTTATCAGTGAATTGTTGTGATTGTCAGGACACAGATATGACACATTAACATGTGGCATTGTTAAATCCTTGTAATGTTTCTACCAGGACCCCTTGACCCTTTCCCTCATATAAATGTTTTCTGACACCTCTCCAGCAGACGACTTTTTGAAAACATGGGAATTTCTCATTTTGCCACCATGTTATCAATTCTATTCAATTAAAGCAGACGACTTTGAAAACAATCATGCAAAAACATAAAAAATCTTTATAAATGAAAAAATAATTACTGGAAAAATAATGAAAATATTGTGACAAAAGGAGAAATTATTCGTTTTGAGCCATTTTCTCCTTTTGTCACAATGTTTTCAAAAGCTGTCAGCTGCAGAGGCGTCAGAAGGCGCCTATGCCATGGGAAATGGTTAACTTCATTACAGATTCGATATTCCTTTCTATCCAGGGTTGTGTGTTTGAGCCTTAGCTTGGACAACTTTCTTTCTTAGTCTAGAGTTGAAATATTTCAACCCTTTCCCACATGTAGATGCATTCTGATGCATCTGCAGCAGACGACTCTTGAAAACATTGTGGCAAAAGGATAAATTGCTCATAAAGAGTAAACTTTCTGCATTTGCCACAATGTTTGCAAAATTCGTTTGCAGATGCGTTAAAAAAGAAAAAATAGATTGAACCTGGTTTCCCAATGTAAGAATCATTACTTACTCATGTTAGCTATGCAGTGTAGGGGAAAAGGGGAAGAAACTACAGAGCTCTAGCTAAGCTTTTTTTTCAGGGGGTCCTTCACCCCCTGATTTTTAATTCAATGCTGATTTTTAAGATTGAATGCTGAAAAATTAAAAAATGTATATTTAAATTATTGCAAACTATCATATGGTCGCATAGCTGTAGACAGAAACATGTTTAATATGTGGTTATATTCATGTTAATGCAGTTAACTTTTCCCAATGATTTTATTCGATATTAAATGCGATGTTTTGATATGAAATGGCAATATATAAGTCTATGGGCGTGATCGGAGGTACCGTAACTACCTTTGTCGAATACAGTGATATAAATAACATAGGATATCACATTACAACTTACTCGCTTAAGAGATGATTAAGTACTAGCTCGTTGTTATATCAAAATGCTAAATTGTTATATAAACCCAACTCATTTTATGAGGTGGAGTTATGTCAACGTTTTCATTTAGTTCCCATCATAAATATGTACTTCTATATAAAGAGGTAACTTTCGACTTTCGCCTCAAGTGCAGTTCGATGCCCGGCCGCGTCATACCAAATACTTTAAAAATGGTAGTAATGTCTGCCCTCATTGGTGATCAGGGTTGCGGGGTTAGCATTACGGCTGACTGGCTGGTGTCAGGTAAATGAACCAGTAGTACTAGTACTGGTAACTTATACAGGAAATGCCGAGATTTGTCTAAACAATTGTTGAAAGCGACCTAAAAACACCAATCAATTAAACAGGTAACCAGTTATATAATAGTCAGACTAACGGATCACATTTTGAACCCATAATAGCTGACGTTTGATCACGTTATCTATATACATGTAGCTAATCTTCATGTGACTAGATTGTGGTGAATAGACGTCAGGAAATGTAACGAGGGGCGTAAATCGGACGAGAAGGGATAAATTTACGGTAAGTCTGTTTTCTCTCACTTTTGCTGCTTCTACCACAATATACAGGAGCTACTAAGTAACTGACATTTTTCTTTCTAACAAAACAGTTTCAAAATGAACAGAATCGAAAACAATATCACTAAACATACATATATATCTTTTAATGAGCTTGTATATGAATGATCTGTGCGTTCGGATTCGATCCCCAGTCAGAGCAATTAGTTTAAACATGCAAAAAGTGGACCCCCTCCGTGACGGTCAAGACTGCGGTGGAGGCATTACACCAAGGGAACCGGTGTCAGGATAAATTAACCAGTAATACATATAATGCAGTGGTATAACAACAGTAATGTTAAACCTACCATAGTTACCTTAACCAATACAACAGGTGATAAAATAAACACTTAAATTACCACGAACAAAGATCCTTATTCACGTTGTGTACATGAAATTGTTATTGGCGTCATTTTATAACTTCAACTTTCTTGATTTGACGTATCATGGCTTTTCCAGTCGGCTGTATTTACCATTCGGAACAGCCGGAGGTCCGACTACTCCGACTCTATCAACTAGCCGTAGTTGCGACTTCATCGGCTGTTCTACCTAGCAGAAAAAGCCGTCGCGCCGGCTTCTCTGGCAAGCTTGAACAATCGATTCCGAAAAGTTTGAACCTTATGAATTATGTGCTGGGTTATTTTGAAAATTATGTCTGAATTTTGCTACCGACTGAAGAAACTCGCTATGACGGTAACTTGTGCAACCACAAGCGATTGCACTTGATATGCGTGCGTGCATCTTTCTCTAATAATATACATGCAAAATCAACCGTGAGAATTACTCTGTCAGCCAAACACCGGCTTGGTTTTGATATCCGACTGCCGGAACTAGGGATACAGCAACTAGTGCAACTTGAAGCTAGAGTTCGGGGCCTTTCCCTGACACATGTTAAGTTAGCGCTAAAGTCTGTAAATCGAGCAGCATAACGCCGGAGTATGGCTTCCGCTTGAAAGCCACCTGCCACAGCTCGGCTGAAAGGTACCAAGTGCAACGCAAAGTCAACGATGGGGCGTTTCCACCTGATACATTTCAGGTTGCCAGCTACATTTGAACAATACGGGTGCAAAGTGTGGACATACCCTATAAATTCTAAACCCGGCTGGGTTCTAGGGGCCGGTTGCCAAACTCGGTGAAAACGGCAACTACAGCAATATGAAATCAGTGTAAGGTGCCTCCCATGACATATGCTAGGAGTCCGGCGTTTGTCTGTAACTCAACCAATTTACAGCCGGTTGTTGCAACTCAAAAACCTTTGCTTGTGAGGCAGCCTTCCACCTGACATGTGTCAGGTTGTCGGTTAAATTATGTACCTCGAACAAGGTCGGGACATACTCGGGAAATTCCTACTCTGGCTTGGTTAAACTGCCAGCTGCCGAACTTCGCTGAAACAGGACCTAATGCAGCATGAAGTGTGAGGCGCTTTCACCAGGCATACATTAATGGGTCACGTAATCAGTTTATCTCGAGTAATTTGGGTTTTACTCCGTATTTCAACAATTTTTCATTCATATCACGGCGGTCAGTTCATCTACCTGTGTGTCATGGCTTCTTTACACCAGTACTCCGCACAACACTATTTCCAACCAATTTGCTGCATTTCCAAATAGTCTCTTAGCCCATTGGTTGAAGATAAATGACGCTTGTCACAGTGACTTTTGTCAGAAATCGGAAAGAATGTTGGACGAGCTCTGGTTCGAAGTCACAACCAGTTGATTGACATCCCGCGTTGTTGACGATTGAGCTGTCGGGGCTTGCCTCAATTTATCTCGAACAATAGGAGAAGAAATGAAGATAGAGCGACAATTGACGTCCTGTCAAGTTTCGGCAGCTGGCTGCAAAACTCAGCTTAAGTTAGATTGTAGGAATTTCTCCCTCGAGCAATTTTCAGCGCTTATTATTCGAGACAAAGGACATGAGTGGCATATTTGTGCGTTTCAAATGCCAGAGCATCGTTTAAGTGGTAAGGTGAAGTTGGTGTCTAGTGTCTAGTATCTAGTATCGTTTATCATAAACGATACTGGCAACCAGAATCTAGTATCGTTTATCATAAAGGATACTGGCAACTAGACACTAGTGTCGTTTAAGGAACTAGATATATAATTAATAAACTTTCAGACTCCAGTGTCGTTTAACACTAAACGACACTGGCAACCAGACACTAGTATCGTTTAAGGAACTGGATATATAATTAAGTGTGTGAAGTTGGCAGAGCATTAGACGTTAGACATAAGACATTCAAAAAAAAATATTCGAATGTCTAATTAAACATTAGACATTCGATTAGACATTCGCTAATTTTGATTATCGAATGTCTAATTAGACATTAGACATTCGATTAGACATTCGCAAATTACAAGGTCTATAAACCAAATTCGTCGGAGGTCATTGTACATTCAAAAAACGAATGTCTAATTGGTCAGTTAGACATTAGACATGCGATTAGACATTCGCAAATTAAGGGATTTAGGTACCAAATTAGTCGGAGGTCATTATACATGCAAAAGACGAATGGCTTATTGGTCAAATTAATAACTTGAACATATTGATAACTCGAACATATCGATATCTCGAACATACCGATAACTCGAACACATCGATATCTCGAATACATTGATAAAACGAATGTTTTTAAATTGAACATAATGACAACTCGAAGATATCGATTCGAGATATCCAAAGGTTCGAGATATCGATAGGTTCGACATATCGAAAAGTTCGAGATATCTAAAAGTTCGCGATATCGAAAGGTTCGAGATATCGTATTGTTCGAGATTTCGAAAAGTTCGAGATATCGAAAGGTTCGAGATATCGATATGTTCGAGTTGTCAATATGTTCAAGTTAAAAACATTCGTTTTTTCAATGTATTCGAGATATCAATGTGTTCGAGTTATCGGTATGTTCAAGATAGGAACTAGATATATAATTTTCAATTTTCTGACTCCAGTGTCGTTTAACACTAAACGACACTGGCAACCAGACACTAGTATCGTTTAAGGAACTAGATATATAATTTTCAATTTCAGACTTCAGTGTCGTTTAACACTAAACGACACTGGCAACCAGACACTAGTATCGTTTAAGGAACTAGCTATATAATTTTCAATTTCAGACTCTAGTGTCGTTTAACATTAAACGACACTGGCAACCAGACACTAGTATCGTTTAAGGAACTAGATATATAATTTTCAATTTTCTGACTCCAGTGTCGTTTGACACTAAACAACACTGGCAACCAGACACTAGTGTCGTTTAAGGAACTAGATATATAATTTTCAATTTCAGACTCCAGTGTCGTTTAACACTAAACGACACTGGCAACCAGACACTAGTATCGTTTAAGGAACTAGATATATAATTTTCAATTGTCTGACTCTAGTGTCGTTTAACACTAAACGACACTAGCAACCAGACACTAGTATCGTTTAAGGAACTAGCTACATAATTAATCAATTTTCTGACTCCAGTGTCGTTTAGTGTTAAACGACACTGGCAACCAGACACTAGTGTCGTTTAAGGAACTAGATATATAATTAATCAATTGTCAGACTCCAGTTTCGTTTAACACTAAACGACACTGGCAACCAGACACTAGTGTCGTTTAAGGAACTAGATATATAATTTTCAATTTCAGACTACAGTGTCGTTTAACACTAAACGACACTGGCAACCAGACACTAGTATCGTTTAAGGAACTAGCTATATAATTAATCAATTTTCTGACTCCAGTGTCGTTTAACACTAAACGACACTGGCAACAAGACACTAGTGTCGTTTAAGGAACTAGATATATAATTAATCAATTGTCAGACTCCAGTGTCGTTTAACACTAAACGACACTGGCAACCAGACACTAGTGTCGTTTAAGGAACTAGATATATAATTTTCAATATCAGACTCCAGTGTCGTTTAACACTAAACGATACTGGCAACCAAACACTAGTATCGTTTAAGGAACTCGATATATAATTAATCAACTTTCAGATTCCAGTGTCGTTTAACACTAAACGACACTGGCAACCAGACACTAGTATCGTTTAAGAAAACGGAACAAATAATTTTCACCTTTTAGATTCCAGTGTCGTTTAACACTAAACGACACTGGCAACCAGACACTAGTATCGTTTAAGGAACTGGTTATTTCATTTTCATTTTTCAGACTCCAGTATCGTTTAACACTAAACGACACTGGCAACCAGACACTAGTATCGTTTAAGGAAACGGAGCAAATAATTTTCAACTTTTAGATTCCAGTGTCGTTTAACACTAAACGACACTGGCAACCAGACACTAGTATCGTTTAAGAAACTAGATAAAAATGTAATCAATTGTCAGACTCCAGTGTCGTTTAACACTAAACGACACTGGCAACCAGACACTAGTATCGTTTAAGGAACTGGTTATATCATTTTCATTTTTCAGACTCCAGGTTCGAGATATCGAAAAGTTCGAGATATCGAAAAGTTCGAGATATCGAAAGGTTCGAGATATCGATATCTTCGAGTTGTCAATATGTTCAAGTTAAAAACATTCGTTTTAAAAATGTATTCGAGATATCGATGTGTTCGAGTTATCGGTATGTTCGAGATATCGATATGTTCGAGTTATCAATATGTTCAAGTTATTAATTTGACCAATAAGCCATTCGTTTTTTGCATGTATAATGACCTCCGACTAATTTGGTACCTAAATCCCTTAATTTGCGAATGTCTAATCGCATGTCTAATGTCTAACTGACCAATTAGACATTCGTTTTTTGAATGTACAATGACCTCCGACGAATTTGGTTTATAGATCTTGTAATTTGCGAATGTCTAATCGAATGTCTAATGTCTAATTAGACATTCGATAATCAAAATTAGCGAATGTCTAATCGAATGTCTAATGTTTAATTAGACATTCGAATAAAAAAAATTGAATGTCTTATGTCTAACGTCTAATGATCTGCCAACTTCACACACTTAATTATATATCCAGTTCCTTAAACGGTACTAGTGTCTGGTTGCCAGTGTCGTTTAGTGTTAAACGACACTGGAGTCTGAAATTGAAAAGTATATATATAGTTCCTTAAACGACACTAGTGTCTGGTTGCCAGTGTCGTTTAGTGTTAAACGACACTGGAGTCTGAAAGTTTATTAATTATATATCTAGTTCCTTAAACGACACTAGTGTCTAGTTGCCAGTATCGTTTATGATAAACGATACTAGATTCTGGTTGCCAGTATCGTTTATGATTAACGATACTAGATACTAGACACTAGACACCAACTTCACCTTACCTAAACCAACTTATAAAAAGAGCGTAGCCTAGGAAGTTTGGGAACAGTTATTAAATACAAATTAAACATGTCTAAAGTTTTGTAATAACGGTGGAAAATGTACATATTTTGTATCTTGTTGTTTCTTAAATCAGTTAATACAATTTATTCATTCATAAAGGTTATTTTTTCAAACATATTCATTCATAAAGGTTGTGTTTTCAAACACATTACAGAGTTTTTCTTTACAATAATATTTATTGGTTTCTCCCTTTTCGATTACGTCACCCCATGGTACAAAATTAAAACCTATCCCATACTGACGCCGCGCTCCCACGCGGCGTCAATGATGTATGTCATTGCGGTGAATCAACCAGTAATATATTAAATAAAACTATTTAGTTGTCGTGCGGTGTCAAAAGTCGTGTAGGAAAACGACGCCGTCATTTAGGTCATTTAAATAAAAAATAAAGCGGTTAACACATTTCTGTCTTAACTAGTTGTACCATAGCCAATCAGCGAGCAGCTACCATGCGTCGCGTCGGTGTGTGGAATATTTTAATCGACCGAATTCCTTTGTTTATCGAAGCTAACCAACTCCACCCTTTACTTCATCACTTATATAATTCCCTTTATCCGACATACAGGTCGAACTCTCTGATTGGTAGTGGGTTTATTATTCAATTGTTGCTCATATTTTTCTACTGTTCAATTAGTTTCCAGGCAGGCGCTTTTTTGTCCTGCCCAGATATGTTAAAAAATATATATCATTTTATCTACCCGGCGTTAAAAATTAAAATGCCCTATTTCAATTCACCTCTGTGTTATGTAATCATTTCTCCATACTGAGTGAAATGTGGTGTACCGCCATGCCACATAAATTTATTTGTATAGACATTTTCCATACTTTTGCCACAAGTCATCTGTTCTCAATAAATATACTTTGTATAGACATTTTCCATACTTTTGCCAAGACATTTTCGAAAGATCAGTGGGTTAAGTGTTCATCAATTCAAATCTAAGTTGATAATATTCTTTATACATGTATGTGTATTCGAAATAACCTGCCGGACCTAGAAATAAAACATACCTTATATATCTGCAGCAGTTCACTTTGAAAACCTTTAGTCAACATATTGAAAATTACTATAAAAAAGTATGATTATTGAATAAAGTTTAAAACACTGTGGCAAAAAGAGAAATTGCTCGTTTTGAGCTATTTCTCCTTTTGTCACCGTATTTTCAAAAGTTGTCTGCTGCAGAGGTGTATGGAAGTGTCTATATGTGGAAAAGGATTAAATCATACCCCATATTATATTTGTACTGCCTGACATGGAATTAAACTGTTTATATGATAATGTTTATTCAGAATCATCTGCTTTAAGAACATATGAGGAAATAAATTATTTTTTTGAAAATTTCAGTAAACAATATATGTGTGTGTCCAATGCATGATACAGATAGCTTCTTTATTTTATGCAGCAGACGATTTTTGAAAGCATCCAGGAAATATGAAAACTTGTTCTAACTCTGCATTAATCCCAGTCCAGCTCTGTACCATTTGTTCTAATTACGTTTCTTCTCCTAGTCCAGCTCTGTACAACTTGTTCTAACTACACATCTTCTCCTAGTCCAGCTCTATACAACTTGTTCTAACTACACATCTTCTCCTAGTCCAGCTCTGTACAACTTGTTCTAACTACACATCTTCTCCTAGTCCAGCTCTATACAACTTGTTCTAACTACACATCTTCTCCTAGTCCAGCTCTGTACAACTTGTTCTAACTACACATCTTCTCCTAGTCCAGCTCTATACAACTTGTTCTAACTACACATCTTCTCCTAGTCCAGCTCTGTACAACTTGTTCTAACTACGCATTAACTCATAGTCCAGCTCTGTACCATTTGTTCTAACTACACATTAACTCATAGTCCAGCTCTGTACCATTTGTTCTAACTACACATCTTCTCCTAGTCCAGCTCTGTACAACTTGTTCTAACTACGCATTAAGTCATAGTCCAGCTCTGTACCATTTGTTCTAACTACGCATCTTCTCCTAGTCCAGCTCTGTACCACTTGTTCTAGCTACACATTAACTCATAGTCCAGATCTGTACCATTTGTTCTAACTACACATCTTCTCCTAGTCCAGCTCTGTACAACTTGTTCTAACTACGCATTAACTCATAGTCCAGCTCTGTACCATTTGTTCTAACTACGCATCTTCTCCTAGTCCAGCTCTGTACCACTTGTTCTAGCTACACATTAACTCATAGTCCAGCTCTGTACCATTTGTTCTAACTACACATCTTCTCCTAGTCCAGCTCTGTACAACTTGTTCTAACTACGCATTAACTCATAGTCCAGCTCTGTACCATTTGTTCTAACTACACATTAACTCATAGTCCAGCTCTGTACCATTTGTTCTAACTACACATCTTCTCCTAGTCCAGCTCTGTACAACTTGTTTTTCTAAAACTTTATTTCTTTCCTTTAGATAATGTTAGATAATGTATCTGGACGTCTTGAATGCAAATTAGGCCCTATTTCATGTTACATGGCGATCAGTCAATCAGAAGAGCTTCTTCAAGTTCGTCAATTCATCAACTTTGTTGACGAATTGACGAACAAATTAATTTTCTGAAAATCTTTATTTCTTTCCTTTAGATAAGTATCTGGACGCATTGAATGCAAATTAGGCCCTATTTCAAATGTCATGGCCATCAGTCAATCAGAAGAGCTTCGTCAAGTTCGTCAATTCGTCAACTCGTCAGATAATGTATCTGGACGTATTGAATGCAAATTAGGCCCTGTTTCAAATTTCATGGCGATCAGTCATTCAGCAGAGCTTTGTCAAGTTCGTCAATTCGTCAATTTAGTTGACGAAATTGACGAAAACAATAATAGGAATACATATATATCAGAAATTTTTCAAATAGAGCAATTTGTCATTTTCTAATATGTTTTTCAACTGTTTAATATTTTTCTTAAAACTTTATTTCTTTCCTTTAGATCAGTATCTGGACGTATTGAATGCAAATTAGGCCCTATTTCAAATGTCATGGCGATCAGTCATTCAGAAGACATTCGTCATGTTCGTCAATTCGACAACTCGTCAATTGAGTTGACGAAATTGACGAAAAAAATATTTTGCTAAAAACTTTATTTCTTTCCTTTGGATAAGTATCTGGACGTATTGAATGCAAATTAGGCCCTATTTCATGTTTCATGGCGATCCGTCAATCAGAAGAGCTTCGTCAAGTTCGTCAATTCGTCAACTCGTCAATTAAGTTGACGAAATTGACGAACAAAATATTTTTCTAAAAACTTTATTTCTTTCCTTTAGATACGTATCTGGACGCATTGAATGCAAATTAGGCCCTATTTCATGTTTCATGGCGATCCGTCAATTAGAAGAGCTTCGTCAATTCGTCAACTCGTCAATTTAGTTGACGAAATTGACGAAAACAATATTTTTCTAAAAACTTTCTTTCCTTTAGATAAGTATCTGGACGCATTGAATGCAACATGATTAGGCCCTATTTTCATGGCGATCAGTCAATCACCGTACAGAGGCAATTTCTCCTTTTGTCATAATGTTTTCAAAAGTCATCTGCTGCAGAGGCGTCAGAAAGCGTTTTTATGTTGGAAAGGGTTAAAGATGTACAGCCGTTCTAAAGAGGTGTTGCTCTTAAGAGATTTAAACATTCTCCGAATAGAATCACTTTTCGAGTCATCTGAATGCTGACAATTTAGGAAAACATTATGGGAAATGGAGAAATTGCTAATGGAGACCAAATATCTTCTTTTCGTGCAATGTTTTCCACTCTATTCCCCCAAAATAACCTGACTTTTTTTAATATTTACTGTTTGCTTTTTGTAAGAATATGGAGAATGTGGTTCTAAAGAGGTTGCTATTTGCTCCACAGATGTGACATTTTGAGAGACTACTTTGGTGAGCTTATATTTGCTCATCCTGATGTAGCAGAACAGGGAGGACTCGAATAAAACTGTGAACATGTATAGTCCATCCTATCAGATCTCTAGATAACGCTTGTACAATGTATTTCACTCTCCAACCTCCTTTGACGACCTTCAAACCCTATGTTGTGGGTATTAAAAAAATCGTCCCACTAAGATAATTATTTTGAGTACCCACGACATAAGGTTATGAATGTTAAGCCAAAACAATGATATTCTTGCAAAAAGACCTGTTTACTCCTTCTTAACCTTTTTCCACATATATACACACTCTGACGCCTCTGCAGCAGAAGACGACTTTTAAAAACATTGTGAAAAAGAAGAAATTGCTCAAAACTTCTTTCAGAAATCATACATTCATTTATAGAGATATTCCGTACTTTTGTCTAGATGTCAAGATGGAAAGGGTTAATATCTAATTTCTCCTATGTTGTATACAATGTTTTCAGCTTGACTGACAAAAGAAGACCCCCTCAAAGATCAACATTTGTATAGAAAGCACCGTGTTTTTAAAGATTGCTGTTTTTGATATCAAACACACATGTTTTAAACTATAATTGGTAGAAAATTACTGGTGAATACTTAAATTAATTGAATTGAAATATCTGTTTTGTCAGTGTTTTCCTTTCCTTTGCTCAATAATTCTTAACCCTTTCCTATATACAACAAATCTGCAGCAAACGATTTTGAAAACATCTGAGGAAAATGTGGAACATCGCTATTTATAAATGAAAGTCAAATATTCAATGGAAATGAAAGCATTGTGGCATAATGAGAAATTGCTCACTATGTGCAATTTCTCCTTTTGCCAGAGGGTTTTCACATTTTGTGTGATGTAAATTTCTCAAATGCATCTGCATGTTGGAAAACAAAACATTTTGGCAAC
Source organism: Serripes groenlandicus (assembly GCA_031761405.1). Classification (NCBI taxonomy): domain Eukaryota; kingdom Metazoa; phylum Mollusca; class Bivalvia; order Cardiida; family Cardiidae; genus Serripes; species Serripes groenlandicus. The sequence goes on along the minus strand of JASEVX010000300.1, from coordinate 189,770 downwards.
CAATATTGGCTCAGACATGCTTGATTAGTTGGCAAAGACCAATAGTTGTTCCAAGATTGCATGTCCTTTTGACTTTTGAAAACATTTTTGCAAAAAGAGAAATTGCTCATAACAAGCAAGTAGTATAGGCGTCGGTTTGGGTGTAAACAAAGATGACGTAATCGGCGGCCATTGTGTTGACCTAGTTACTATTTATAGTATCTCATTTGCATATAAGGATGGACACGAGTGAGGACGCCATTTTGTAGTTATACAATGACTGCGCATGTCCATGTTAGTTCTATATTTAGAATGACATCATGGGTCTATATTTAGAAAGCTTTAACAATGGAGCAAGTGTTTCAGTAACACCCTTCGGGCGAGACCACCAACGATTTGTCTCTAGCCTTCTACCAATAGATTCTAGCGGGTATGTTGTTGGAACCCTCGAAAATAATGGCGGGGAAATTCGACCTAACCTTTGCTACATTGTTTCGGGAAACCTGACACGAGACATCCATACGACACGATATATCCCTTTAATATGTCGTATAGTCGAGCCGAAGAACGCAGTCAAACATGTAGGGTAAAGCAATAAATTTAACGTCTGACCTCGAGAGCGTCCACAGTTCAAATGACAGAGATCCCGCTCTATTTTTAGACTCGGTATTTCACCATATTTTTATAAATAGATTATGTGTCATGTTCTATAAATAGATTATACGTCATTTACTATAAATAGATATTTCTAATAGTTCTATATTTAGAATGACATCATGGGTCTATATTTAGAAAGTGTTGGAGCTGGCGGAGAAATTCGACCTACCCTTTGCTACATTGTTTTGTAGGAATCCATACGACACGATATATCCCTTGTATAGTCGGCACATAGTCAAACATGTATGGCAATAAATGTAACGTCTTACCTCTAGAGCGTCCAGAGTTCAAATGACAGAGGTCCCGATCTATTTTTAGTTTCGATATTTCACAACCACTATCGAATATTTCATCAGACCAGGTGTACCAACAATAGAGCATTGAAATGACAAAGTTAATCTCATTTAAAGGCGCCATACTGTCTGCGTCTGAACACCTGCAACGAACGTGTTAACACTTGTCTGAGAATAACACTTTACAGTGCGGTTTCAAAACCTGAATATTGACAGAGTTTCGAACTCATAACCCTCATCGTATTGCTCTCAGGTGTGTTAGCATTGACCCATTATCAGAGTCATCAGATTGTGTTCATTTGGTGACGGAAGTACGGACAAAGACCTTTTGAAATGCTAAACACGATATATCCCTTTTGTATGTCATATAGTCGAGTCGAAGCACGCAGTCAAACATGTATGGTAAAGCAATAAATTTAACGTCTTACCTCTAGAACGTCCAGATCTCAAATGACCGATGCGCATGTCCCAATTTATTTTTAGATTCGATATTTCACCATCGCTATCGGATATTTCATCAGAAACTCAACAGGTGTGAGAACAATATAGCATTGAAATGCCAAAGAAAACGTGGACAATGGATGAATAGACTGCTTTAAACCAAACGGCGCCACAGTGTCTGAAGAACACCTGCACGTTAACACTTGCCTGAGAATAACCCTTTACACTGCTGTTCAAAAGTTTATCCTTCATGATGAAAGTTATTATTATGTTTGAATTTGCACTTGAAAAGTGTCAGTGAAGTTATACACGACTTTACCAAATTGATCATATTTCAAATATAGCGGGAAAAGGAGCCCATTAAAAGCGTCAAATCAGTTTTTACTAATTCATTTCACTATTTACGCTTTAACTTTTTCTCTTTATGTTACCAAATGATAGAGGTCACCAAAAGCTTTCATTTAAACCCGGGGTTGTAGAGAAAATATTCAGCCGTTTTCGAGTTATGTAATATGAGAGATTTTTAAACCCCCAAAATGAACTTGCCCCGATCCTCAAGTTTGATATACCATTGGAAAGATCTCGTTGCGCCCTTTTCATATATGAAAAAATTATGGTCCTACGAATATTAGTTCTCTAGTTATCGTCGTTTTAAATATGTGTTTGTTTCAAAGTGCGTCAAAAGGCTTCTTAATGCGTAAATGCCGATAACTCCTTTATTTCTTGTCCGAATGTAGTCGTGTTTGGACTCGTTGAAAAGGGTTTCGTAAACTCTATCGATTGAGGAGGTCAAACCGGAATTTTGGTCTGTCTGTAAACCGGAAGTGTCGTCATTATATTTTACAATGGTCATATCTTCCTTAGTTCTGAACCGATGTTTACAATTTGTATATCATTCGAAAGCTCTCATCGAGATATGAGTATATTCGAAGTTGAAAGATATCCGATCAATGTTTTCATGACATTGTACTTTAAATAAGCAGCGCAAGGGGTAAATGAAAAACAAAGACATGAATACAATTTCTACAATTTTATTATATGATCAAGTATTGTAGTTCGCATAATCAAAATAACTAACACTATTTATTGAACACAGTATTCACAAATCACGATTCATTAAGGGATAAAAATGATTGTCAATTCGTCTCATATTCCATCCATGACGTCTATGAATAACTGTCAACCGTTCCGTTAAGTTGTAAACGTGGTTAATTTAGGGCTCCCCCCGGCATTTTCTTTCCGATAATTTAGTCACGTAGTCCCGGTGGTCCGTGTATTCGATACCCCTTTTTCGCATTGTCAAGCATGGTATGTTGTCTTTTACTGGATACCTCTGATTTGGCTAGTTCAACAGCTTGAGCCACGGGTGTCACAAAGTTAATGGTGGGTTCTTTCATCGACCCACCCATCTGAATTTTTTCCACGACGTATTGTCTTTTATGATTAGGTTTCAACTTCCCTTCGGCCATCCGTTGAAAATGTCGTGTCCACATTTCTACTCTATCCATCGTTGACGTAAGTGAAGTACACAGCGAGTGATAGTTTTATCTTTGGCTATTAGCTGTAACTTTCCTCCCCTTATAGCATGTCTTCACCATCACTGTCGTCGCTACCACCATAGCTAACGTCGTCGTTCTCAGACTTCACTATACCTTCTATTAAATAACTGTGTTTCTTAATGGCCGACTGTATGGCCTGTTCTAGTATCATTCCCTCGGACACGAGTTCATGTACATCTTCCATGACACGTTGGTGAATGACTCCGTGTTCTAATTGGAATGTGTGGAGAAGCAGTTGGCTATACATACGTAAGACATGTGTTGTATCTTCCGCTACTATTTTTGAGTCTGCCTTTTTCTTGGCCTCGTCATTGGACATTCCATCTCGCTCATACTTTTCCACTTTTTTTCGCCAAGATTTTTCATTATTGTTCGAAGCTTTACGGTACATGACTTCAAACACTTTGTGTTCTTCGCTGTCTTTATCTTTTACATCTTCTTCGCTCTGGTCATAGGATATCCACCGTTTTAATGGAGGCGTTTCCGAGTGATCCTCCGTGGCAGAACGCTTATTACACCATCGTTTGACATGATTTTGTAAAGAATGAACGTCACCAAACACGATACCACAATCGTCGCAAACGGGCATGTCTAGACTGTTATCAGACTCGAGGCTGGAATCACTCTTTATGTACTCCACAGGGGTGTCCCTTATAGTTTTCTTAACTGAATATCCTCGCTGATCATACGCTGGAGTATCACTTATATACTTGTGTTCAGCTACTGATACATTCTGTTCAAAAATGTTTGGTCTAAGTCGCATGTATTCGGGTGTAGAGGCTTGAAGATCAATAACGAGATGTCCATATGGCTTTTCGGTGGCGTTTCGATATACATTCATGAAACTGTGACTACTGGTAGGGTAGATCCGTCGTGCCAGTACAGAAATTTGATGTCTATCAACTGGGTTGTTAAACACAATTAAATATTTTGTATTAAGGCTGATATCTCGGCACGCTTTTCCTTGAGGAAAAACGTTCTGTGTCAGGAAAATGACCGTCAAGTTTCTATGATGAGATCCTTTAGTAAAAAGATTAGCCACTCTTTCATCCTTCTTCGCCTCTCCCATCAAATCATCTAATATGATGCAGTTCCGCACGTTTACGTCTAGATACATATCTTGTTCAAGACAGTCTGGAATACCCCTCACAAATTCAACGTTAGACAATTCTGTCTTGATTTCGTCGTATAATGGTTGATTTTGACTATAACACCAGATGATCCTCTGAGGTGGTGGTTGGATTGTATCTTGGCACAATATCATCTTAGTCAATACCGATTTACCACTTCCACTCGGCCCAGACAACACGAGTGTACACGGATGTTTAAACTTAAATACGGGCGCTCCGGGCGCTCCCAAATGCGCTCCGGGAGCTCCCAAATGCGCTCCGGGCGCTCCCAAATGCGCTCCAGGAGCTCCCAAATGCGCTCCGGGAGCTCCTAAATGCGCTCCGGGCGCTCCCAAATGCGCTCCGGGCGCTCCCAGATGCGCTCCGGGCGCTCCCAAATGCGCTCCGGGAGCTCCCAAATGCGCTCCGGGCGCTCCCAAATGCGCTCCGAGAGCTCTCAAATGCGCTCCGGGCGCTCCCTCATATTGTTGTACTCCTGGTGATATATTCCAGTATCTTTGGTCTGTATGTGAAGATGGTTCTTCAAAGTGTCTGTTTCTCTTATGTCTCATTAGATTGTATCTACTACAGAACGTCTGATCACACGTTGTACAGAAAATTGTACTCATCTTTTCAAAGTCGTGTGTTGCAGTTTATTGTGGATATCTTTCCCCTATAAACTTACAAGGCGCTCCCAAATGCGCTCCGGGAGCCCGGTCTCCCGGAGCGCTCCGAGCGCTCTGTAAGTTTATAAGGGGAAGATATCCACAATAAACTGCAACACACGACTTTGAAAAGATGAGTACAATTTTCTGTACAACGTGTGATCAGACGTTCTGTAGTAGATACAATCTAATGAGACATGAGAGAAACAAACACTTTGAAGAACCATCTTCACATACAGACCAAAGATACTGGAATATATCACCAGGAGTACAACAATATGAGGGAGCGCCCGGAGCGCATTTGAGAGCTCTCGGAGCGCATTTGGGAGCGCCCGGAGCGCATTTGGGAGCTCCCGGAGCGCATTTGGGAGCGCCCGGAGCGCATCTGGGAGCGCCCGGAGCGCATTTGGGAGCGCCCGGAGCGCATTTAGGAGCTCCCGGAGCGCATTTGGGAGCTCCTGGAGCGCATTTGGGAGCGCCCGGAGCGCATTTGGGAGCTCCCGGAGCGCATTTGGGAGCGCCCGGAGCGCCCGTATTTAAGTTTAAACATCCGTGTACACTCGTGTTGTCTGGGCCGAGTGGAAGTGGTAAATCGGTATTGACTAAGATGATATTGTGCCAAGATACAATCCAACCACCACCTCAGAGGATCATCTGGTGTTATAGTCAAAATCAACCATTATACGACGAAATCAAGACAGAATTGTCTAACGTTGAATTTGTGAGGGGTATTCCAGACTGTCTTGAACAAGATATGTATCTAGACGTAAACGTGCGGAACTGCATCATATTAGATGATTTGATGGGAGAGGCGAAGAAGGATGAAAGAGTGGCTAATCTTTTTACTAAAGGATCTCATCATAGAAACTTGACGGTCATTTTCCTGACACAGAACGTTTTTCCTCAAGGAAAAGCGTGCCGAGATATCAGCCTTAATACAAAATATTTAATTGTGTTTAACAACCCAGTTGATAGACATCAAATTTCTGTACTGGCACGACGGATCTACCCTACCAGTAGTCACAGTTTCATGAATGTATATCGAAACGCCACCGAAAAGCCATATGGACATCTCGTTATTGATCTTCAAGCCTCTACACCCGAATACATGCGACTTAGACCAAACATTTTTGAACAGAATGTATCAGTAGCTGAACACAAGTATATAAGTGATACTCCAGCGTATGATCAGCGAGGATATTCAGTTAAGAAAACTATAAGGGACACCCCTGTGGAGTACATAAAGAGTGATTCCAGCCTCGAGTCTGATAACAGTCTAGACATGCCCGTTTGCGACGATTGTGGTATCGTGTTTGGTGACGTTCATTCTTTACAAAATCATGTCAAACGATGGTGTAATAAGCGTTCTGCCACGGAGGATCACTCGGAAACGCCTCCATTAAAACGGTGGATATCCTATGACCAGAGCGAAGAAGATGTAAAAGATAAAGACAGCGAAGAACACAAAGTGTTTGAAGTCATGTACCGTAAAGCTTCGAACAATAATGAAAAATCTTGGCGAAAAAAAGTGGAAAAGTATGAGCGAGATGGAATGTCCAATGACGAGGCCAAGAAAAAGGCAGACTCAAAAATAGTAGCGGAAGATACAACACATGTCTTACGTATGTATAGCCAACTGCTTCTCCACACATTCCAATTAGAACACGGAGTCATTCACCAACGTGTCATGGAAGATGTACATGAACTCGTGTCCGAGGGAATGATACTAGAACAGGCCATACAGTCGGCCATTAAGAAACACAGTTATTTAATAGAAGGTATAGTGAAGTCTGAGAACGACGACGTTAGCTATGGTGGTAGCGACGACAGTGATGGTGAAGACATGCTATAAGGGGAGGAAAGTTACAGCTAATAGCCAAAGATAAAACTATCACTCGCTGTGTACTTCACTTACGTCAACGATGGATAGAGTAGAAATGTGGACACGACATTTTCAACGGATGGCCGAAGGGAAGTTGAAACCTAATCATAAAAGACAATACGTCGTGGAAAAAATTCAGATGGGTGGGTCGATGAAAGAACCCACCATTAACTTTGTGACACCCGTGGCTCAAGCTGTTGAACTAGCCAAATCAGAGGTATCCAGTAAAAGACAACATACCATGCTTGACAATGCGAAAAAGGGGTATCGAATACACGGACCACCGGGACTACGTGACTAAATTATCGGAAAGAAAATGCCGGGGGGAGCCCTAAATTAACCACGTTTACAACTTAACGGAACGGTTGACAGTTATTCATAGACGTCATGGATGGAATATGAGACGAATTGACAATCATTTTTATCCCTTAATGAATCGTGATTTGTGAATACTGTGTTCAATAAATAGTGTTAGTTATTTTGATTATGCGAACTACAATACTTGATCATATAATAAAATTGTAGAAATTGTATTCATGTCTTTGTTTTTCATTTACCCCTTGCGCTGCTTATTTAAAGTACAATGTCATGAAAACATTGATCGGATATCTTTCAACTTCGAATATACTCATATCTCGATGAGAGCTTTCGAATGATATACAAATTGTAAACATCGGTTCAGAACTAAGGAAGATATGACCATTGTAAAATATAATGACGACACTTCCGGTTTACAGACAGACCAAAATTCCGGTTTGACCTCCTCAATCGATAGAGTTTACGAAACCCTTTTCAACGAGTCCAAACACGACTACATTCGGACAAGAAATAAAGGAGTTATCGGCATTTACGCATTAAGAAGCCTTTTGACGCACTTTGAAACAAACACATATTTAAAACGACGATAACTAGAGAACTAATATTCGTAGGACCATAATTTTTTCATATATGAAAAGGGCGCAACGAGATCTTTCCAATGGTATATCAAACTTGAGGATCGGGGCAAGTTCATTTTGGGGGTTTAAAAATCTCTCATATTACATAACTCGAAAACGGCTGAATATTTTCTCTACAACCCCGGGTTTAAATGAAAGCTTTTGGTGACCTCTATCATTTGGTAACATAAAGAGAAAAAGTTAAAGCGTAAATAGTGAAATGAATTAGTAAAAACTGATTTGACGCTTTTAATGGGCTCCTTTTCCCGCTATATTTGAAATATGATCAATTTGGTAAAGTCGTGTATAACTTCACTGACACTTTTCAAGTGCAAATTCAAACATAATAATAACTTTCATCATGAAGGATAAACTTTTGAACAGCAGTGTAAAGGGTTATTCTCAGGCAAGTGTTAACGTGCAGGTGTTCTTCAGACACTGTGGCGCCGTTTGGTTTAAAGCAGTCTATTCATCCATTGTCCACGTTTTCTTTGGCATTTCAATGCTATATTGTTCTCACACCTGTTGAGTTTCTGATGAAATATCCGATAGCGATGGTGAAATATCGAATCTAAAAATAAATTGGGACATGCGCATCGGTCATTTGAGATCTGGACGTTCTAGAGGTAAGACGTTAAATTTATTGCTTTACCATACATGTTTGACTGCGTGCTTCGACTCGACTATATGACATACAAAAGGGATATATCGTGTTTAGCATTTCAAAAGGTCTTTGTCCGTACTTCCGTCACCAAATGAACACAATCTGATGACTCTGATAATGGGTCAATGCTAACACACCTGAGAGCAATACGATGAGGGTTATGAGTTCGAAACTCTGTCAATATTCAGGTTTTGAAACCGCACTGTAAAGTGTTATTCTCAGACAAGTGTTAACACGTTCGTTGCAGGTGTTCAGACGCAGACAGTATGGCGCCTTTAAATGAGATTAACTTTGTCATTTCAATGCTCTATTGTTGGTACACCTGGTCTGATGAAATATTCGATAGTGGTTGTGAAATATCGAAACTAAAAATAGATCGGGACCTCTGTCATTTGAACTCTGGACGCTCTAGAGGTAAGACGTTACATTTATTGCCATACATGTTTGACTATGTGCCGACTATACAAGGGATATATCGTGTCGTATGGATTCCTACAAAACAATGTAGCAAAGGGTAGGTCGAATTTCTCCGCCAGCTCCAACACTTTCTAAATATAGACCCATGATGTCATTCTAAATATAGAACTATTAGAAATATCTATTTATAGTAAATGACGTATAATCTATTTATAGAACATGACACATAATCTATTTATAAAAATATGGTGAAATACCGAGTCTAAAAATAGAGCGGGATCTCTGTCATTTGAACTGTGGACGCTCTCGAGGTCAGACGTTAAATTTATTGCTTTACCCTACATGTTTGACTGCGTTCTTCGGCTCGACTATACGACATATTAAAGGGATATATCGTGTCGTATGGATGTCTCGTGTCAGGTTTCCCGAAACAATGTAGCAAAGGTTAGGTCGAATTTCCCCGCCATTATTTTCGAGGGTTCCAACAACATACCCGCTAGAATCTATTGGTAGAAGGCTAGAGACAAATCGTTGGTGGTCTCGCCCGAAGGGTGTTACTGAAACACTTGCTCCATTGTTAAAGCTTTCTAAATATAGACCCATGATGTCATTCTAAATATAGAACTAACATGGACATGCGCAGTCATTGTATAACTACAAAATGGCGTCCTCACTCGTGTCCATCCTTATATGCAAATGAGATACTATAAATAGTAACTAGGTCAACACAATGGCCGCCGATTACGTCATCTTTGTTTACACCCAAACCGACGCCTATACTACTCAAGCAATTTATCCTTTTGCCTTGATGTTTTCAAAATTATATATTCAATATGTACTTTTATTTATAGAGATGTTCCATATTTTTGTCTTTATGAGTGGGCATTCCAGCCTTTGGGAAAGGACACCTAGCGTGTTCTCGAGTAGCGTCCTTTTCACTGATTTGTATACGCTCATTATTTGTTTTGCTATCAATTTCAAGTTTAGCCTGCTATAATGGTTATAAATAACCAACGTCTTTGAAAGTAAATAATACAACCGTGACATTGTAGGGAGTGAACAAATTCATTATTATCTAACGAAAGCTCTGAAAAGAACGAAAAAAATAATTAATTTTGGTAAACAAAGCCGTGATTGGGCATTTATTATTCTCGGGGCATCATTTATAGATTTCATTCCAAACATTTTCTTAGATAATACTAGCGTCCCTGATATTACGAATACTATGTCGATCATGAAGGTATTTCATATTTGATAAACGGCAAGATAAGATCTAGAAGTCGTCGTATTGTCTTTAATATTTGGATCAAATTTATTTCATTAACTTCTGCATGGCGAAAATTTTCTTCCAAGTCTTTCTGAACCGGTTTGCAAATATCGCATACCGAAAGTAGAAATATGGAAGGGAATATTTTAATTTCATTGGTTATTCGCTAGCATTCATTAAGACATAGCCCCAGGGAACAATTGTCACTAATGATTGGACCGCCTTAGCGGGTATATATATCCGTTAATTGACTTACAGACGCGATTCGGTTGGCTGAAACAACTCGATCTGACAGGTGGGTAACTCCGCCTACTGTTATCGGTAAATAAGGTACGCTCGCCAAATAGTTAATTCTGCATGGCGAGGGTAGATACAACCAAAATAGTTAATAAATAAGGTGAGTTCATATAATAAATTTGGTGGGTGGGGTAACGTCGTTTGAAAAATATTGTCATCTCCTTCTTTTTTTATTGAATATCTACGTCCCTGGTGTGGTCGCACTACTTGTATGTTATAGTATATTAACCGTTTAGTCATTCTTGGTGTATAATAATAATGTAATAAAGCAAATCAGCTTCAAATTTAAAGCAATTACTTGAAAAAACCAGTCAAGTGCAATCAGGTCCTTCTTGTTTTTAGTGTTGTTTTATTTACCTTTTTGTAGCGCATAAAACTTTTTCTTTGATGGATAAAACGCCAATTGTTTTATGATTTCTTCACAAACAAGCATTTATCTTATGCAAAAAGTAACACACATTTTAGAAATATGTTCCTAAATGAGAAAAAAGGCCATAGTTAATTTACTTCTTTCACATTGGAAGATAATCTCAGTCTTCCTTGGACAATATTTTCATGCAACTTTTGGTAACATCCCAGTTCGTCTTATCCCATTTCGTCTACAGTTTTTTGTCCCATTTCGTCTACACCCTTGTTCCCATGTCGTCTACTGTCCATAAAATGAATATACATAGATATATGTCTACGGAGATTGCCATTTCATCTTACATTGACCTTTCTTAAAGCAATTATAAATCTTTGTGTGAAAACTTTAAGCAATTACTGCTTTTAATTAATGTTAATTAGTTTTTGAACAAACTGCTGATCATCTTTTAATTAAGAAGTTTAAAATTTTAAGCAATTACCTTTGATCTTTATTGTTAATTGTTATGAACTTTGTGTTTCTTTTGTTTACAGCCTTCGGACTTTGTACATAATGTAGACTAAGACTGGCTGAATGCCATGAGTCCCCTAAAGTAATTGCGACATTCCAATATAATCAGATAAAAATTATCAAAAATAGAACGATAAAAACACACAATTTCAAATGAAAAGATGCTCTGGTATGGGTCCACAATGTATGTATAACCCACATATTTTAAACAAAATATGTCCGTCTTATTGAATTTGTCTGTCTGTCTGTCTCATTAATCTAAGTGTAGACGAAATGGCACCGGGGTGTAAATTGGTTGTAGACGAAATGGGACAAATTGCAAAAAGTGTAGACGAAATGGGATTAGACGAAATGGGATTAAACCGCAACTTTTGTAGCGCATAAAACTGTTTCTTTGATGGATAAAACGCCAATTGTTTTATGATTTCACCCCAAACAAGCATTCATCTTATGCATAAAGTAACAAAAAGTATAGAAATATGTTCCTAAATGAGAAAAAAAGCCATAGTTAATTCACTTCTTTCTTATTGGAAAATAATCTCAGTCTTCCTTGGACAATATTTTCATGCATCTTTTGTAGCGCATACAACTTTTCCTTTGATTGATAAAACGCCAATTGTTTTTATGATTTCGCAACAAACAAGCATTTATCTTATGCATAAATTAACAAAAATTATAGAAAAATGTTCCTTAAAGAGAAAAAAGGCCATAGTAAATTCACTTCTTTCACATTGGAAGATAATCTCAGTCTTCCTTGGACAATATTTTCATGCAACTTTTGTAGCGCATAAAACTGTTTCTTTGATGGATAAAACGCCAATTGTTTTATGATTTCACCCCAAACAAGCATTTATCTTATGCATAAAGTAACAAAAAATGTAGAAATATGTTCCTAAATGAGAAAAAAGGCCATAGTTAATTCACTTCTTTCTTATTGGAAAATAAAGAGAAAAAAGGCCATAGTAAATTCACTTCTTTCACATTGGAAGATAATCTCAGTCTTCCTTGGACAATATTTTCATGCAACTTTTGTAGCGCATAAAACTGTTTCTTTGATGGATAAAACGCCAATTGTTTTATGATTTCACCCCAAACAAGCATGTATCTTATGCATAAAGTAACACAAATTGTAGAAATATGTTCCTAAATGAGAAAAAATGCCATAGTTAATTCACTTCTTTCTCATTGGAAAATAATCTCAGTCTTCCTTGGACAATATTTTCATGCATCTTTTGTAGCGCATAAAACTTTTCCTTTGATTGATAAAACGCCAATTGTTTTATGATTTCGCCACAAACAAGCATTTATCTTATGCATAAATTAACAACAATTATAGAAATATGTTCCTTAAAGAGAAAAAAGGCCCTAGTAAATTCACTTCTTTCACATTGGAAGATAATCTCCGTCTTCCTTGGACAATATTTTCATGCAACTTTTGTAGCGCATAAAACTGTTTCTTTGATGGATAAAACGCCAATTGTTTTATGATTTCACCCCAAACAAGGATTTATCTGATGCATAAAGTAACAAAAATTGTAGAAATATGTTCCTAAATGAGTAAAAAGGCCATAGTTAATTCACTTCTTTCTTATTGGAAAATAAAGAGAAAAAAGGCCATAGTAAATTCACTTCTTTCACATTGGAAGATCCTCTGTCTTCCTTGGACAATATTTTCATGCAACTTTTGTAGCGCATAAAACTGTTTCTTTGATGGATAAAACGCCAATTGTTTTATGATTTCACCCCAAACAAGCATTTATCTTATGCATAAAATAACAAAAATTATAGAAATATGTTCCTAAATGAGAAAAAATGCCATAGTTAACTCACTTCTTTCTTATTTGAAAATAATAGATCTCAGTCTTCCTTGGACAATATTTTCATGCATCTTTTGTAGCGCATACAACTTTTTATTTGATTGATAAATCATTAATTGATTTAAGATTTCTTCATCTACAAGCATCAATCAAATGCAGAAAGTAACAAAAATGATAGAAATCTGTTCCAAAATTATGAAAAAGGGCCATTATAATTTAAATTCTTTCTCATTGGAATTTTACAGCAGTTTTCCTCATATAATATTTGCATGCATCTTTTGTAGCACATAAAGCTTTTAATTTTCTTAGTAAATAGTCAATTGTTTTAAGATTTCTAAATCCGCAAGCCCCGTTAATGTAGTGGAAGAGGGTCCGCCTTGGGTGCGGGAGTTTAGGGTTCGATCCCTGGCTAGTAGGTCATAACAAATACCTTAAACATGGTAGTAATGGCTGACATCCTTGGCGCTCAGGGTTATGATGTAATATTATGACTGACTGGCTGGCGTCAGAATAAATTGACCAGGAGAACTGGTAACACACCCAGAAAATGCTGTGATTGAAATTGAAAAATTGTTGAAGGCGCCATAAAACATCTAAACGTGCAAGATTAAAACGCATAAAACTTTTTGTGATTGTATATCAATAATTTTTATTATATCATCAAAAATCATAACCTGAAACTGGCAGTCTGCAAATATTTAAATGGGGAAAAGATGTAAATTAATAATAATATAAGTCTGTTATTTCTCCACTAAGGACATAGGTTAGAATCTGCCCCAAAAGAAATATGTTACAAAACATTGTCGCCAGAAAACACTTCATTCATTACCAAATCACTGAAAATGCAAAATTGCTTGAATAATAGACCTTTCCCACATATATCTGTGAAAGGAGTTTCAATATTGTAATTGAAAATTGAAATCAGAAGTTTGCAAAGTGGAAAATTCTTAAACCTTTTATACATACAACAAATCTGAAGCAAAAGGAGAAATTGCTCACTGTTGCCACAATGTTTTAAAACGTTGTCTGCTGCAGATGCATCTACAGGTGGGAAATGTTGTCCTTTAAATTCTTGAAAGATATATATACAGTATACAGCACTCTTTGATCTGTTTAACAGCTGTGATTTATTGCTGTCTCTTATCAGTGAATTGTTGTGATTGTCAGGACACAGATATGACACATTAACATGTGGCATTGTTAAATCCTTGTAATGTTTCTACCAGGACCCCTTGACCCTTTCCCTCATATAAATGTTTTCTGACACCTCTCCAGCAGACGACTTTTTGAAAACATGGGAATTTCTCATTTTGCCACCATGTTATCAATTCTATTCAATTAAAGCAGACGACTTTGAAAACAATCATGCAAAAACATAAAAAATCTTTATAAATGAAAAAATAATTACTGGAAAAATAATGAAAATATTGTGACAAAAGGAGAAATTATTCGTTTTGAGCCATTTTCTCCTTTTGTCACAATGTTTTCAAAAGCTGTCAGCTGCAGAGGCGTCAGAAGGCGCCTATGCCATGGGAAATGGTTAACTTCATTACAGATTCGATATTCCTTTCTATCCAGGGTTGTGTGTTTGAGCCTTAGCTTGGACAACTTTCTTTCTTAGTCTAGAGTTGAAATATTTCAACCCTTTCCCACATGTAGATGCATTCTGATGCATCTGCAGCAGACGACTCTTGAAAACATTGTGGCAAAAGGATAAATTGCTCATAAAGAGTAAACTTTCTGCATTTGCCACAATGTTTGCAAAATTCGTTTGCAGATGCGTTAAAAAAGAAAAAATAGATTGAACCTGGTTTCCCAATGTAAGAATCATTACTTACTCATGTAGCTATGCAGTGTAGGGGAAAAGGGGAAGAAACTACAGAGCTCTAGCTAAGCTTTTTTTTCAGGGGGTCCTTCACCCCCTGATTTTTAATTCAATGCTGATTTTTAAGATTGAATGCTGAAAAATTAAAAAATGTATATTTAAAAACTTGTACTTACTTCAAATGGCTAAGGGTATCTAAAGGGTATATATCCATGTATACTACTTTGACTGATTTATTTTAATGTATTATTTCAGATCCTTCTCTCCGACCTTGATCTATGAACTGAATTTTGTAATAATGTGTTTGCACATGACTTCCTGTGCTATTAAGTTTTAAACAGTAACTGTGGCACAGGTACTACCTGTGCCACATAAAGAACTTGAACTTTGAACAGTAAACACAACTGTATTTGGTCAATGATTGGTGACCATGTATATGTCTATTTGCTTAACTGCATGATTTCTTAGCCTTTTTGGGCATTGGCTTCAGGTTTTTTTTTAGGGCCTTTTTGGGTCCGATATTCGGCCCCATTCCCCTCACTGAAAAGTATATATTTTTCCCCTTTTTTGAAAAAAAATTCCCCTCCTAATTTTTTTTTTTTTTTTTTTTTTTTTAATAATGTAGACAGTGTTATTGATGTTTTCAGTCAAAAAGACAGATCAATTGACCTATAATGTTTCTATCATATGTTTCTGTTGCTAGTTATGTAACAATACAGTTATGAAATCAAGAAATTTATTGTATTTTTTCCCCTATTTTAGACTTACAACGCTATTTTTCCCCTCTCAAAGGGCCCCGTCACCATTCCCCTAAAAGTGAAAAAAAAAACCTGGGCTTATAAGCTTGACACAATCTACCCTTCCTTCTTTTCTTCTTGGTAATCCAAAGACGTACAGCTTTCACAGGGTCATAGTTTGACAAATCTGGACTGTTCATTTGAATGTTCAAAAGGTATTGTAGATTTTCAGCTTTTAGTGAGCATCTGTATTTAGATTTGATTCTATTCTGTGCACTAAAACTACGTTCACATTCCACACTAGTGACAGATATGCATAAGGCTATATTGCAAAGCTTTGAAAATTCTGGCATCATGTTACCATGTAACTTAATTACTCTCTTACAAAGTATTTGTGTTGTTAGATCTTTGTATGATCCAGAGATCATACCTTTTAGAATTGGCCATTCTTTCTCCAGCTTTTGTTCATCTACCAACTTATCCACTATTTTCTTATCTTCTGCAGTGCCTTCTTCTAAATTTCCATAAACTACTGTCACCTCTTTTTCACTGTATAATCGATGACCCTAAAGCTGTGAGGGCAGCCTCACTTACCTCATCAGTAACTGTATTAACAACACTGGGTTCCAACAGAAGACTTAAGTCTTTGAATATTTCACTGTCTTCTTTCTTAAATCTACTTTCAATATTTTTTCTGAGGTTAGAAATATAGGTTGTTTTTAAGCTAGATAGTTCTGATTCAATGTTGACAGAATATCGTTTGAGTTTTTCCCCTTCTAGAAAGGCATGTTGGGTTCCATCTTCTTCTTTGATCTCAAGACAGTCTCTCATAGATTTTTCAGCATCACCATGTGTTGTTTCTAATGATTTTAACTTTGACAAAGTTCCTTCCATTAATGGCTGTATCTCACTGAAAACTAAGTCTCTTTTCTGGAGTTGCTTCGAAAGTATGGCCAAAACTTCATGTACATCTAGCATGAAGGAAACAAGCAGAACAGTTTTGTATTCCGAGAAGTACTTCAAAAGTCCTTTAGCTGCTGCTTGTGACTTATCTTCAGCAAAGTGGGCCAATGTAGCAATCACAGAGCTGTAACTTTGAAACACAGCTTCCACAGCATTCTTTAGCCCTAGCCATCTCACACTGTGTGGCTCCTTAACTGTGAGTTCAGGTTCACCAAATATCTTTTGAACTTCCTTTAGCTTCTAAACACGATTACTTGACCCACTCATGAAGTAGTAGAGTGAATTAAAGTTAGTTCTGAATTTCTTGAGCACTTCTAACTTCTTGATAGAGTCATGAACTTACAGCCAGGTTTAACCGATGTGCTATGCAGTGGGTCTGTACTGAGAAGGGTGAATATTTAGATTTCATCTGCACACCCACTCCAGTATGTTTTCCAGTCATTGTTGAGGTAGCAAGAGATACCATTTTTGTTAGATCAAGTCCAAGCTCTGTGAAACATTCTACAAGGTGGGTGACAATAGTATGAGCTTTTCCATTTTCAACTGCTACATTAGCAAGGAACTTGGTGAACGCTTCACCGTTTTTTACGTATCGAACACAAATGGCAAGGTGTTTATGAATTGACAGGTCTGTGCTTTCATCTATCATCATAGCGTAAGTTTCAGACTGTTTAATTTCTTCTACAAGGTCTCTTTGATAAACACTAGAAATACAAGATTGTATTTCATTGACAGTAGCATAGCTTAAGTTCTTGTATTTGATATGCGCTCCATTAATATTCTGCAAATTAATCAAACTATTGATTTTATCAGAAGGTAGCTCTTCTTTACAGGCATAGAACACAGTTTTGAACAATTTAATGTCATCATCAGTTACTACCTGTGGTTCTTTTACATCTTCATTTTCATATTGATCACATGTGTTAATCTGCAGAGTTTTTTTCTCATTTAACAGTTCTCTTTCAGCCTGTTTATGCTCTGCTGATTTATAATGCCTTTCCACACTGTTTCGTTTGAAGTTATGAGAACCTTCTCCTGCCCATGGTGAACACACTTTTTTCTCTATACATGTTTTACATTTTAAGGTTTTCTCAGTTCCCTCATTATTTACGATTAGCCAAGGGAAACTTTGTAACCAAGAATTTACCGTTTTTTTCCGAGACAACGCTGGCAGTGTGTTTCTTTTTTTGGGTTTCTTGTGAACTTTCCACGACTGAATCGATGATTTCGTCGACAATTTGTTTAGCAAATATATTACCCTCGTTGGGATTTTCTCTTCGCGTAAAAAACGTAAACAATGATGGGGTATCTGCCGCAGAATCCTTTTTTAATCGTCCAGATTTATTAATTTTCTTTTTTGACGCCATTTTTAAAGGTAAAGCGTTTGAATGAGGATTTCTTTCTTTCTAGTAGTAAGTTTCGAGTTAGAAAAGCGAGTTTCGAGTTGTAAGAAGTGAGTTTCGAGTTAAAAAAAGTGAGTATCGAGTTGTAAAAAGTGAGTTTCGAGTTAGAAAAAGTGAGTTTCGAGTTAGTAAAAGTGAGTTTCGAGTTAGAAAAAGTGAGTTTCGAGTTAGAAAAGCGAGTTTCGAGTTGTAAGAAGTGAGTTTCGAGTTAAAAAAAGTGAGTATCGAGTTGTAAAAAGTGAGTTTCGAGTTAGAAAAAGTGAGTTTCGAGTTAGTAAAAGTGAGTTTCGAGTTAGAAAAAGTGAGTTTCGAGTTAGAAAATTTAAAACATGACAAATATTATTATTATTAACTATTAGGTCGAGGTCGAGGCAAGTTGAACATGTCGTTTAATTAGTGTTGGTTGATATTGTATAGACCTTTAAGACATGTTGGAAATGAAACCGGAAACAAACATATTATTGCATAGGCCTAATTATAACGCATCGAGAGCTTACACAATGAGTAGTCTGAACACTTATAGCTTCTTTGATCATAAGCATCATTTAAAGCATGATTTTATGCGCAGTAAATCTCAAAACCTGCCCTATATAAATAAGAGTTATTAAATTATATGTAACTGCTCCTTTTTCTATCTCTTTTCTTCTTTTTAAAAACCTTTTAAAGTTAAAACTCATATTAAAATGATCTGTGCAATGGTTTTGATATGGGTTCGCTTTACGTCTCTTAAAGGAGCGCTCCGTACGCCTATCCGTTATGAAGTTTATGAGCAATTGTTTCTGAAAGGATCTTATGCGATCATAATTAAATGACTTAAAACATAGTATGAATAATAATTGCCGTTATCATTATTTACGGTCGTCTTTGTCTCGTGTGAACTGGCCGTATCACCGGATAAGCTAGACGAACCCTTTAATATATTCCTGCAACATGTTTTGTAGTATACTCGTTTTAAATAATCTCTTTCGAAAACTTATAAGGGTATTTAATTTAGAACGATTCGGGATAGTAACTGCATTTGATTTTTTGTACTATGGCCGCCAAGAGCCGGGGCTTATATGGCTAAAGTAAACATTGGACAGAAGGAGAAATTGCTCATAATGTATCAAAAGTCGTCATGTATTTTCTTATTAAATATAACATTTGGTCTGATATAAGAACGTAACTTCACATCTTTATATCTTATCACTTCCTTCTTACTTGAGAGTAGAACAAACACACAAGTATGAATAAATTTCTTAAACCTTTCAAACATATAACAAGTCTGCAGCAGACGACTTTGAAAACTTTTATAAGGGACAGTTTAGTTATTGAAAAGAGTTGAAAACCTTATGGAAAAACGAGAATATATACGAGTCGGTTTGTCCGCATTTGACATAGACGCCAATATATGACACCTTGATGTTTGAAAATATTCTGTACATGTACTTTCCAAATCTGAATTTTCTAAATGTCACACTTGACCTTTTTGAAAAGCCTGAGACAACGGCAAACACAGCAAGACTACACAACAAAGGCGCAGTTTTATACTTTAAAGAAATGTCAAACTATAATTACGTAAACCTGACATATTGACTAACATCGTTGTTTTGGCAGTTGTATACCCCCACAAAACAAAGTATGTAGATGAGCATGTCGGTCGGTATATGTCATTATGTCAGTTGGAATTTGTTGTCCGTGCGATAACTCTATCTTATTGTTACCATAAAATACAGTTGGACTTTGGTAACAAACTACCAATTTATGACGGAACGGTCCCTTTTTCAATATAGAATTTGACAAAACAACGGATTTAAAGTGACTCGTCCTGGATTGGCCCCACAGTTACTGAAAATGCACCTGAAACACTTATTAGCGCGTCTGTTTCCGAAGAAAAAAAGTCGAGCTATTGTCATAGCCTTGGCGTCGTCGTTGTCGTCGGCGCGCTCGTCTTTGGAGTCGTCGTGCAAAAAATTGCAAAAACTGCAAAAACTTTAACCTTGGTCCATAACTCAAAAACTGTTCGAGATAATCGAATGAAAATTGGTACATACATTGCCAGAGACAATATGCACATGTATAGCAAGGAGCATTACTCTAGATATAACTAGAAGATATTCAAGTGAAACTTGATACACACATTGCCATAGACGATACATACATGTATAGCAATGGACATCACTAAAGATTTAATATGTATTAAGATATGGCCCATTATCGAGTTTGAAAGAACAGACAAGCGTTGGCGTTCGCTCCGCGGCGCTCTTGTTTTATAATTATCTTATCTTACTCTTTGATGCCAAATTTGTACGGAAAAACAACAAAAACAGTAAAAATATATTCTGGTGTGAGCGGAATTTGAACGTAGCTACCATTATGCGCGTACGGGATACTCTAATAGAATAAAACGGTTTTGGAATATAAAGTAAAATAATCTTAAAAGGTGCAACTAACAATCCATGAATGAGTTCCATTAAACAGTTTTTGGTACCAAAAAATAATGTGTCCGGACATAAAACTCTTGAAGGGGGGGTTAACTGTTTAAGTAGTTTTAGGTGCCAATGTTTAATACCATAAAAACAGGTCATGTTCGACGTTGATTACAATCCACCAGAGTATCTTACTCGAAACTCACTTTTTTAACTCGAAACTCATTTTTTTAACTAGAAACTTACTTTTTCTAACTCGAAACTCACTTTTCTAACTTGAAACTCACTTTTCTAACTCGAAACTCACTTTCTCAAACTCGAAACTCACTTTTCTAACTCGAAACTCACTACTCAACCATAAGTGAATCTCCGTTTGAATACATAGATCGGGACATGTGTAAAACGCGGAAAAGTCTACAGGGCTGCAACAATTCAGGTACCCTTTGGTTCGATTCGAATATATATAATCAAAGTATGAAAGACATTTTCTCGACGTATCGAACTACACCAAAATAACGTGTTTTTTTTTTCTCCCTACGTATGTAAATGCCTATGAAATATTCGCAAATTCGCCAAAAGGACAACAACCTGGACCAAAAACGAAAGTACCTGCTATCGACATTTCGGAATAGTTCGGTTTTTTTCGTTGCAGTAATTGTCAGTGATATTGCGATTCTTTTTCCAAGAATTTGGTCCTGCCCGGGAAAATAATCGCAATATCACTGACAATTATCGCAACGAAAAAAACCGAACTATTCCGAAATGTCGATAGCAGGTACTTTCGTTTTTGGTCCAGGTCCCGCTTATCTAGAGCTCTGAAACTATCAGGGCCCGCGCTGTCGTTCGCCATCTTCGCCAAATGCGAAGATTATTTTAAAGTGGCGAAGTTATTTCACGAGTGGCGAATGTAAGTGGTGAAAGGTTTTTTATCATCTAAATTGACCTGTTTTGGATATCAATTTACGACATACAGTGACTGTTTCCGTTAATCTAAGATAATGCGCTACCAATTGATTCAATGTCGGGAACCAGTGACCACTTTACGACATGTTTACGATACCTGTTTTATCATTTTGACAGTTTGTGTATTTCACACTTGTTTTATTGTTGTGAAGTGTTAATTTAGCCTTTTAATCCGACTGACCAACAACTCTGAGCGATATTGATACATTAAAGGCCGTACATATGATAATTGGCAATTATAGATGCATTAAATATATTGGCACGCTTTTTTGAAGTAGGTTTCGACGATCGACGTCTGCCTTTCATGATTGACAATGTAAGTTTGTCATTTTTGATTGGGAAAAATCTATTTATTTTTTGGGTGAGTACAAACAATTAATGGACCCATTGATGAGATTGCATATAAATATTTGTTGGAAACTATGCTTGTTATCAATGACAAAAATGGAAGTATTGGCTAAAATATTTATCAAAAGTGGAGAAAATAAATGGCTCCTAAAAATTAAAAGTGGCTCCGAATAATAAAAAGTGGCGAAGTTTATTTCAATGTGGCGAAGGAAAAATTCAACCCAGAGCAGGCCCTGAACTATACAAATGACCAATAATGATGGCATTGCATAGACCACTTAAATTCACACCTTTAATAGTAACGATTTTGTTCACATTACACACAAAAATAGACGAATGGTATGTGTAAAATCACTTGATGACGAAGCATCACGTTTTTTTTATTATCCTGTTTTGTTTGCGTAGACAAATCTACGAGAATAATCAGATTTAATTTTCCATTTTTATTATAGTTCAGTTTACAATGATGTTTTTAGGATACAAATAAAGAATAAAGCAAGCGTGATTATTTGAAGAACATGACATGAACATGAATACTACAGAATTAGCGTAATTCTTAAATCCACAGACGAAATCGGATAAGCTTAGCAACGAGACGCTATCGCCATATAAACAGGTGCGCGCCATATCTCGCCTTATAAACAGGTGCGCGCCTTATCTCGCCGTATCACGTTTCTTCGCGTGAAAATCCGATATTTTGATACCCTGCGAATCCCTTTCTATTTAGGTCTCTGGTCACAGCGAGTGGTTTTCGCATGTAACGTACAGTCACTGTTTATACACAACATGTGTGTAAGTAATTAGGCCGGGCTACCAGACACAAGAATAAACAGTAGCCCGGTGGGCTTTCATTTGAAAATGACAGTAGCCCGATCAATTATTGTGGTAGCCCGCGGGCTCCGGGCAATGGATTTGTCGGACACTGGGGAAATTATTCTATATTAAATCAATGTATACTCATTGAATGAACTTGAAAGCATTGTGGCAAAAGGAAAAATTGTTCATCATGAGCAATTTCTTCTTTTCACACCATGATTTAAAAAGTCATCCGCTGGAAAAATGTCTAAATATGGGAATTTATTAAGGGTTATAAAATGTTTCTCATTCATTTCAGACTTTGACTGAACAAATGGTGTTATAATATATAAATCACAATATGGAGGAACAGGAGGACGAAGAAAAAAAGGTAAAGCCAGATTATTACTAGTTGAATTGGGAATGGAGGTCCTTCTAAAAGTGTTTTTAAAAGACATACCACATGGTCAGACATTTGAAGCTGTTTTAAACAGTAAGGCAAATGTATTGAATAGACTCGAGAACAAAAAAGTCTTCAATGACCTCCAAATAGGAATACTCAATGCAGCATCACCAGATGAGTCCCGCTTTGACATATCTTTGTTGTATATTCTTATTTCTAACCTTACTAATGTACAGCCACCCACTGGAGGATGGTACAGTACGGCTCAAGGGGGTTTTCCAAAAAATGCTTGCCCCCGCGGGCTGATAAGGCAGCCCCATGGCGTTCCCGCTCACCTGTATCCGGTGTTTCCCCTGCAATAACACCGCGGTCCCGCGGAGTTTGATCATTTACCTATTACAGTCCGCGGAGGGGAATCCGATAAGGATTTATGACGTCAAGATGATTGACAGCTTGGATTTGATTCTGATTATATTTTCGAGTAAGTTATTCTGACTTGATATATATATACTAGTTGTATTGCGTGTTCCCGATTCTTATATTAGTCATTTTAACAATCTTCTTTGTTGGCCGGATTGCTCTAGCAATTCAGGTCTACAGATTGGCGATGTCCGTCTGTCTGTCAACATTTTGGTTAAAGTTTCAGGTTGAGGCAAAATCTCAGCACTGGAAAGGGTTACAAACTTGAAACTTTGCCTGAAGGTAACCAGTAACAAGTTCTATTTATTTCTATGGTTACTTTGACCTTGACCTTGGTTTGTCGATTTTCAAGGTCAAATTGCCGACAATCCGGCCTGTACCGTCTTCAGCGGTTTCTTGTTAACATTTAATCCTGCATTAATTTATAGGTTTACGTATGCATGTATGATATATTTCAATGGGTTTTCTTCATATGTTGATGCCTGACAAGTGCGTTTGAGCGCGTCTTTTTAGCTCGCCTATGCACAAAGTGCAAGGTGAGCTTTTGTTATCACAGAATGTCCAGCGTCCGTCGTCGTCGTCTATCCGTCCGTCTGTTAACAATTTCCTACAAATGACTTCTTCTACTAAACCAATGGACAGATTTCGAAATAACTTCACAGGAATAGTCCTTAGGTGGTCCCCTTTCAAAGTTGTTCAAAGAATTTAATTCCAAGTAGAACTTTGGCTGTTGCGGCATCAGAAAAGGGGAAAATTGCCAAATCTTAAAAAATCTTCTTGTCCAAATGTGCTGGCCCGATTTGAAAATTATTTTGCACAAATGTTCCTTAGGGCACCCTCTAACAAGATTGTTCAAATATTACGATCCGTTGAAAAACATGGCCGCAAGGGGGCGGGGCTTGTTTTCCTTATATGTGCATTGTTAAAACTTTAAAAAATCTTCTTGTTCAAAAGTACTGGCCAGATTTCAAAATAATTTCACAGAAATGGTCCTTAGGTGGTCCCCTTTCAAAGTTGTACAAAGAATTTCATTCCAAGTAGAACTTTGGTTGCTGCAGCATCAGAAAAGGGGAAAATTGCCAAATCTTAAAAAATCGTCTTGTTCATAAGTGTTGGCCCGATTTAAAAATTTGCACAAATGTTCCTTGGGGCACCCCCTACCAAGCTTGTTCAAATATTTCTGATCCGTTGAAAAACATGGCCGCAAGGGGGTGGGGCTTGTTTTCCTTATATGTGCATTGTTAAAACTTTAAAAATCTTCTTGTCCAAAAGTACTGGCCAGATTTCAAAATAACTTCACAGAAATGGTCCTAAGGTGGTCCCCTTTCAATGTTGTTCAAAGAATTTAATTCCAAGTAGAACTTTGGTTGCTGCGGCATTAGAAAAGGGGAAAATTGCCAAATCTTAAAAAAACTTCTTGTCCAAAAGTGCTGGCCCGATTTAAAAATTATTTTGCACAAAATTTATGTTCCTAAGGGCACCCTCTATAAAGATTGTTTAATTATTTTCGATCCGTTGAAAAACATGGCCACAACGGGGCGGGGCTTGTTTTCCTTATATGTGCATTGTTAAAAAAAATCTTGTCCAAAAGTACTAGCCAGATTTCAAAATTACTTCACAGGATGGTCCTTAGGTGGTCCCCTTTCAAAATTGTTCAAAGAATTTAATTTCAAGTAGAACTTTGGTTGCTGCGGCATCAGAAAAGGGGAAAATTGCCAAATCTTAAAAAATCTTCTTGTCCAAAAGTGCTGGCTCAATTTGAAAATTATTTTGAACAAATGTTCTTTGGGGCACACTCCACGAATAATTCTGATCTGTTGAAAACATGGCCACCATGCAGGGGGCAGAGGTTGTTTTCCTTAGTTGTATTTATAAAGTGAACATTGAAAAGTATCAAGTTTGAAACTATACAATGGTTTAAGTCATCCATAAACAGTACATGTTCAACAAGAGTTCTTGCAGTTATACCTAAAATATTTAACCCTTAATTTGTTATGACATTTGTATTAAAGTTTGATTTACACTATACAGTTTAAATTATCATTGTCTAAAAAAGATTGCAGATTTGTTTTCCAAGTTAATCAAAATAGCAAATATGAATTCATGTTATTTCAACACTTTACATCTATTACAGTTAAGAGAAATACTATACCTTAAAATCTACATGCTTCATATTATGAATCCTATAGATCAGGTGAGCGATCGAGTGCCATCATGGCCCTCTTGTTTTTCAATTCCATACAAAACATCACACACTTGGAGTAAATTGTTGCAAAGCAAGAGGGATTTCCCATTCAGTAAGCCAGACGCGACAAGTAATGAGATCAAAATACATTAACGTTTTTTTTTACTTTCAATCAGTAGGTGTTTTAAACACATGTCGAAAATCTGTTTTGTGTGCATTATTATTAAACGGTTAATCACACATGCTGTCGGCTTTTATGAAGCATTCATGTATCATAAAGTCATAAATCAATACAACCACCTGGTGACATAATGTGTCATCTCCAATTAATATCGGCGAATCTTTGATTGACGGAGCTGTTTTCTGGCCGACAAGTAATAACATGATAACTGGACTCTTCGGATTTATCATATGTTGGAAAGGGGGGGGGTTAAAGACAAACGAAAAAGATGAGCGCTTCTGATGATGTCTTTCCTTACCAAGTCTAGTTCCTTCTTACTCTTCACCCCGCCACCAAACCAACTTTTCATCCATCTTATATTTCCCAGACCGAACAACTCCGGGAAAAACTACTGTGTTAAGGTTAGTCCAAAATTCCCTATCCCTATGCTGATGGAATCATCCCTTAGCTTCCGAAGTCACATTCTGTTTTGTTTTAGCTTTCTTCATAGGTTGTTAACAGTTAAGTAGCTAGGACCATGATATGACCATATTACAGGACAATGATATATGAATTGAAACTGAAATGTAGTTATAGTTCAGAACGGCAGATATTTATTTTAAGTCGCTTATTTACACGATGTTTCATGATGCACAGTAAATAAAAAAGCCCTTGTTTTTCAGGAATATCTTTATACAGATAATATTGTCACGCTGCTTTTGAGATATAGAATAGGAGTAATTAACGGTATACCACTCTTTAATACGATTAAGATAAAATGGCTGTTTATTACAACATATGTCAACCCTTTACCCAGACTTTCTGTAGATGACTTTCAACTGTATTTCAGTATTAAGTTACCAATACTAACAACTTTATTTACCCTGACAAGATAAAATATATTTTCTCGCATCTATTAGCGCGTAGGATGGAAGCCATTAATATTATTTTTAAAGTGTTTGGTATGCCAGGAAACTATTGTGTCCTTTTACCAAATACAGACGCTGTCGACGCCTCTACACCAGATGACTTATGAAAACATTGTGACAAAATGTCAGTTCTACTTACAACATACTTACAAAGCAACTGGCTGCTTTTCCAAATTGACTGTTAGCCCATTGGTGAAACACGAGTGACACTTGTCGTCAAACGTTGAAAATGTTGGCAGAGCTGGTATTTGAAGTCACAACCCTTGGATTGGCAGCCTGCGTCGCTACCGACTGAGTTACCGGGGCTCAATAATTAAGGTTTATGATGTAACATGGATCTTTTTACGATAGTCGACATCAGATGGCAATTTTAAGATACACCAGCTTTTTCCATGATGTTTTATTTTACTGTATGCATATCTAAACGAAGTCCACTATGCACAAGTACAAAATATAACCTATAAATGAGCCGTGTTAGGTGATATTAATGCCACTTCGTACAGTAAAGTAAATGTACACCAGCAACCTGTTGCAACCTGTTATACAGTCATAAATGGCAAAAACACAACATCAACATAAACGTTGACCCCTCATTCAATGCAAAAATAACTTTTGATGCCAAATCAACAATACCCAAAGTCACCAGACACTGCTAAAAGATAGTTTGTCTGTGTTAACAAAATGTATTTGAGTTTGTGTATTCAGAAAACTCTTTCCCATGAACAGAAATCATCTGCATTCCCCAACTTTGAAAGGTTTTGGCAAAACATAAGAATATTTTCGAATATTGTGACACTTGAAAAACTATATCATTGTTAACCTTTTCCGACACGAAGACGCATCTACAACATAGGGTTTTTGAAAACATTGTGAGAAATTTCTGATTTTAAAATTTTTACTACAATGGATTGTATTCATTTTCAAAATAGTACATGTACTATCATTAAAGAGATTTTCTCGTTTCTAGTCGTCTGCTTCATATTTATTTTATGTTGATGAGGATATTATGAGCTTGTGCACGGCACAAGTTAAAAGTTGGCTTTTGTGAACAGTTTAGATCCAGAACAGAGATGCAAACTGCTCATATATAAATTACAAGATTGTTAGACGAAACTGTCAACTTTTGTAGATTCTGATTACAGTGACCAGGTGGACAAGACAATCTGAACCTACACTTAAAATAGCTTGTTCCTTTTCTCATACACTCGCTCTAAATTTGTGTACTGTACAGCGGTTGTTTTGTGCATGTTTCATTTGTTCTTAAAAATTGCCTGGGCGGGATTTAATGAATTGCAGTACAGTAAAAAAAAGCTTAATGCCGTTTTCAACAATATTCAGTCATATCACGGCGGCCAGTTCACATACTCATGTGTTTCCTAGCTTTTTCACATCAGTACTCCACACAACATACTTTCCAAGCAATTGGCTGCTCTTCCACATAGACTGTTTAGCCATTGGTGAAAGACGAATGACGCTTGTCACAGTGGCTTTTGTCAAACGTCGGAAAGAATGCTTGCTGAGCTGGGATTCGAAACTCCCAACTCCTGGAATATCAGCCTACGTTGCTACCGACTGATCTACTCAGGCTCGACTTAGATGACTTTCGTTGTACGAAACAATGAGCATGCAAAAGTGATATAAGTATTGTGATTTTTCTGCATGATATACACATGGTTATATTTTACTGTACCTCTGTGCTCTTAATAGGTCCCCGTCTGCACACCTGACGCTCGCACTACATGAAAGTATTGGTCATCCTTTTTCCGTCCTTAGTCACTCTTTTTTCTTTCAGATTTAGAACACGTGTATGCACTGACAACACAGACACGTATAAATGCTTTATTCTAAACTTAGCAAACAAAGTAAATGTTCTAAGTATTTAATAACTATAATGAACGGGAGACATTAACAAATTTATGCCAAAATGCGGATATCATCCTCTGTTTCGCACCGTTTTGAAGCAAAGCTCAGGCTAATTATTGTTATTGGTACTGTCTTAAGAGATGGTAAATCAATATATAATGTTATATAGATTTATCATAATCGTGTTGATCTTCATGTACCGGTATGTGAATGTAGAAATAGGATTATTATTCTCAAAGGTAAGGCCTTATTTCTCAATTATGCTGTAGAACATTGAATTTGATTATAAATGTTTGTAAAATGAACATGCAGATTTCATCGCAATATAACTCAGACAACTCGATGTTCAAAGTATTCAAGTAAGCTATTTTAACGACTGTTCCAGTGTTTCTTTGTTTTGGTCTTTGTTTCAGCATATAAAACATACATGATGAGTCAAGTTTGCACATATACATGGTAATTTTGGTAACAGTGATTTATCTGATCTGACTCAATTATCATTATTATCCCCCGCTTTTTCCAAGAAAAAAAGGGGGGTTATTAATTTCGGTTTGTCCGTCTGTCTGTTTGTCCGTCCGTCTGTCACACTTCGTTTCCGTGCAATAACTGCCACAAATGTGAACCGTTTTTTTTCAAACTTGGTAACAAGGTTAAATACCTTAAGGGCTAGGCCAAGTTCGATCGTCACTTTCGGCGGACTTTATTCAGTGGAGTTATGGCCCCTTATTTAACAAAAAATGTCGTTTGGTGCTGTTTCCGTGCAACAACTGCCACAAATGTGAACCGTTTTTAGCTCGACTGGCTGAAAGCCAGTCGAGCTTATGGCATGGCGAATTGTCCGTTGTGCGTGCGTGCGTTAACTTTTTCCTTTAAATGACTTCTTCTCCCTAACCACTTGGCCAATTTGGTTGAAACTTCATAGGAAGCATCCTCTCAATGTCCTCTCTTAAATTCCTTCAATTTTTTTTGATCCATCCATAATTCTGGTTTCCATAGCAACCAAAAGAAAAAAATAGTGAAAACTTAAAAAATCTTCTTCTCCGAAAGTGTCAGGCTGATTTTCAAATAATTTTGTAGAAATGTTCCTTGGGTGACCCATTATTAGATTCCTTCAAGAAATGTTGATTGGGCGAAAAACATGGCCGCCAGGGGGGCGGGGCTATTTTGGCTTATATTATAGCTATAGTGAAAACTTAAAAAATCTTCTTCTCCGAAAGTGTTCATCCTATTTTCAAATAATTTTGTAGAAATGTTCATTTGTTGACCCTCTATCAGATTCCTTCAAGCCATGTTGATTGGTCGAAAAACATGGCCGCCAGAGGGCGGGGCTATTTTGCCTTATATGACCATGGTGAAAACTTAAAATATCCTCTCCTCCGAAAGTGTCTGGCCGATTTTCAAATAATTTTGCAGAAACATTCCTTGGGTGACACTCTACAAGATTCCTTTAAGCCATGGTGGTTGGTAAAAAACATGGCCACCAGGAGGCAGGGCTGTTTGGAGATTTGATTTTTGCCTTATGGCCGTGGAGCGATACTGGCCCTCTTGGGCCTCTTGTTTTTCAAACTTGGTAACAAGGTTAAATGCCTTACCCTTAACCCATTACTTCACATGGCTTTTCATAGGTCGTCTGCTTTACAATCATCAGACGAACAATTTCACCAATCTAGAAAACTGGAAGAATTATATTGATAAAGAGTTGAAAATATTGCAATAAAAGGTGAAATTGCAGCAGCAGGCGTCAAATGTCATCTGTGTGAAGTAATGGGTTAAGGGCTAGGCCAAGTTTGATCGTCATTTTCGGCGGACTTTATTCGGTGGAGTTATGGCCCCTTATTTAACAAAAAATGTCGTTTGTTGCTGTTTCCGTGCAATAACTGCCACAAATGTGAACCGTTTTTTTTTCAAACATTTTTAACAAGGTTAAATGCCTTAAGGGCTAGGCCAAGTTCGATCGTCACTTTCGGCGGACTTTATTCGGTGGAGTTATGGCCCCTTATTTAACAAAAAATGTCGTTTGTTGCTGTTTCCGTGCAATAACTGCCACAAATGTGAAGTGGTTTTTTTCAAACTTGGTAACAAGGTTAAATGCCTTAAGGGCTAGGCCAAGTTCGATCGTCACTTTCGGCGGACTTTATTTGGTGGAGTTATGGCCCCTTAATTAACCTACAGATTACCAAGGATCTGCTTAACATCATTACATGTATGCAATATTTACACTATGCTTTCTTCAATCAGTTTAATTTACCCTGTAATACATGTTAAATAAAAAGTCTACTGACATGTATGTACCTATAACCTCAACATTTTCCTACAATATTTCCTGCAAGCGGGGGATATAAATTTCATGAATTTGCTTGTTTGATTTAGCCATTGGTTTGTTAATATCCGAAGAAAAATGTAATGACCTGAAAATTAGCAGTATACAAGTAGAAGTCGTCCCCTTTTCAGTGTTCTCTCTTCCGTCCATAATTACATCATAAATCGACTCCTGTAGATGCGTTTAAAGACCTCTGGTTCGGATTAATGGAAATGGGTTACAATGTGAAATATATAGTAACACAAATTAAAATCCAATGAAAACAGAGAACGTCATCTAAACATTTAATCTCGAGGAAGCTTGAGAAAAAACGTAACTATTATTGAAACAAAATTGCAATATGTTGAATTTTCTTTATTAACCATCGCCATGCAGAATTATCGATCTGGCGAGCAATTATTTTGAAAAGTAAACAATCGCTCGTGATGCATATGCCTGCAAAATAAACTATTTGGGAAGCAGAGTAAGCAATATAGAATAGTTCACATAATGTATAATCGGATAAAAATTAAAACACACCCACTCGCATATAATATTTTCTGCGGAGGGAAACCTGCAATCCCTCTAAGGCGGGCACATATCTGAAATGCCTGGAAAACGCCGGGTTAGGCCGGGGGAACGACTTTACGCCGGCGGTTTATCATTTTATCGATATCCCCTCATTCCTGGGGCGAGCGTTTTTTGGAAAACCCTCTTGAGCTGTACTGTATATAACATGTCCAATACCATCTGATTAATCAGCAGGAACTCTGCTTATGAATCTGAGAATAATAATTAAGAAATGAAGCCATTGCACGTTGGCCGAGAGGCAAAATGAAGAAATTAGACTTTGAAAAGTACTGGAATGATACCAAAGACATCCTAATAAAACTTGCTGGTAAGGTCAGTCAAGCAGAAAAAGATTCTGTTAAAGATGAGATTGACAGAATTAAAGTGAAAGAACTTGTTGGTGACATGGGTAAAAAACTAGAAGCTTTACTTCTATGGGCAGAGCAAGATCGTAATTGTGAAAAAACTTTGTCCATTCTGGAAGAAGTAAACAAAAAGGTAAGGGAGAATTCATCTTAGTGCATACTTTGATATAAGAACCTCTATAATCGTTTCACCTGTCTGTAAGACAGGAATACACTTAAGGGTCACTTCTCTGTTGTCTGTCTGTCTGCCACACTTTGCTTTAAAATACATCTGTGGTGTAGTAGTTAGAGCAGGAACAGGAGATCAAGGTTCGATCTCTTTTTGAGTCATATCAAAGGATTTAGAAATGGAAGTAATGGCTTCCCTCCTTGGTGCTCCGGGTTGCAATGGATATATTTAAAGTTTGATACATCCGTGTCAGTATAAATAATACTGGTAGTATTGGTAAATTACCCTGGAAACACGCTGATATAACTGAAATACTATTGAAAGCTGTGTATATGCCATTCAAATGATTCAGATTCATTTCAACTTTAAAACATGCCTTTTTAGCTCGACTTTTCGAAGAAAAGGCTAGCTATACTACTCGCCTTGGCGTCCGCGTCGGCGTTGCAATGGTGTCACACCTTGGTTAAGGTTTTTGTACCAATTCCATTTTTTGTCAAAGCCATTGCAGATATTGCTTTGAAACTTTCCACACTTATTCACCATCATTACCTCCATCAACAGACAAGAGAACATAACTCTGTCAAGGTTTTTGTAAGAATTATGGCCCTTTTTAGCTCACCTGAGCTTTGCTCAAGGTGAGTTATTGTGATCGCCTTTTGTCCGGCGTGCGTCGTGCGTCGTCCGTCGTGCGTCGTCCGTCAACTTCTTCTCCTCAGTAACCAGTGGGTCAATTGTGATGAAACTTCACAGAAAGCATCCTCTCAATGACCTCACTGGATTTCCTTCAAATTTTTGGAATCCATGCAAAATTCTGGTTTCCATGGCAACGAAACGAAAAAAAACTTTAAAATTGACTTCTTCTCCCAAACTGGTTGGCAGATTTTCAAATAATTTTGTAGAAATGTTCCTTGGATGACCCTCTATCAGATTCCTTCAAGCCATGTTGATTGGTCAAAAAACATGGCCGCCAGGGGGGGCGGGGCTATTTTGCCTTATATGGCTATAGTGAAAACTTAAAAAATCTTCTCCTCCGAAAGTGTCAGGCCAATTTTCAAATCATTTTGTAGAAATGTTCCTTGGGTGACCCTCTATCAGATTCCTTCAAGCCATGTTGATTGGTCGAAAAACATGGCCGCCAGGGGGCGGGCTATTTTGCCTTATATGGCTATACTGAAAACTTAAAAAATCTTCTCCTCTAAAAGTGTGAGGCCGATTTTCAAATAACTTTGTAGAAATGTTCCTAAGGTGACCCACTATCAGATTCCTTGAAGCCATGTTGATTGGTCGAAAAACATGGCCGCCACAGGGCGGGGCGGGGCTATTTTGCCTTATATGGCTTAAGTGAAAACTTAAAAAATCTTCTCCTCCAAAAGTATTTGGCCGATTTTCAAATAATTTTGTAGAAATATTCCTAGGTTGACCCTCTATCAGATTCCTTCAAGCCATGTTGATTGGTCGAAAACTATGGCCGCCAGGGGGCGGGACTTATTATGGCTAAAGTTAAAAAAAAAAAAAATCAGGTGAGCGATCCAGGGCCATCATGGCCCTCTTGTTTAGATTACCTAGAGCCAAAGGCTCAAGGTGAGCTATTCTGATCACTCTGTGTCCGTCGTCCGTCGTCGTCCGTCGTTAACTTTTAGCTTTAAACATCATCTCCTCCTAAACCACAGGACTAATTTCATCCAAACTTCACAGGAATGTTCCTTTGGTGGCCCTCTTTCAAAATTGTTCAAAGATTTAATTTTCATTGAGAACTTTGGTTGCTGCGGCATCAGAAAGGGGGCAAAATGTCCAAACTTTAAAAATCTTCTCCTCTGAATCTGCATGTCAGATTCCAATATAGTTTGGTAGAAATGTTCCTTGGGTGACCCTCTACAAAGTTTGTTCAAGGCATACTGTTTGGCTGAAAAACATGGCAGTCAGGAGGCATCAGAAAAGGGGCAAAATGACAAAATTTGGAAATTCCATTTTTTTTAAATTCCTTGTCTGATATTAAGAAAATTGAATAGGAATCTTACTTCTGAGATCCTATTCTTAATTTGTTCAATCCGTGTTGATTGGTTACAAAATCATAGCAACCTCGCGTCATCACAAAAGGGGTAAATTGAACTTTTAGCTACAAATGTCATCTCCTCCTAAACCACAGGACTAATTTCATCCAAACTTCACAGGAATGTTCCTTTGGTTGCCCTCTTTCAAAATTGTTCAAAGATTTAAATTCATTTTAGAACTTTGGTTGCTGCGGCATCAGAAAGGGGGCAAAATGTCCAAACTTTAAAAATCTTCTCCTCTGCATCTGCATGTCAAATTCCAATATAGTTTGGTAGAAATGCTCCTTGGGTGACCCTCTACAAAGATTGTTCAAGGCATACTGTTTGGTTGAAAAACATGGTAGTCAGGAGGCATCATTTTTTTTAAAATTCCTTGTCTGATATTAAGAAAATTGAATAGGAATCTTACCTCAGTGATCCTCTTCTTAATTTGTTCAAACCGTATTGATTGGTTACAAACTCATAGCAACCTCGCGTCATCACAAAAGGGGTAAATTGAACTTTTAGCTACAAATGACAACTCCTACCATTCCACACAACCAATTTCAACGTGTAACTTCACAGGAATGTTCCTTTGATGGTCCTCTTTCAAAATTGTTCAAATACTTACATTCTGTGTAGAACTTTGGTTGCTGCAGCATCAGAAATTGAGAAAAATGCCCCAACTTTAAAAACCTCCATCTCCATTTGTCAGATTCCAAGATAATTTGGCAGAAATGTTCTTTGAGTGACTCTCTACAAAAACTGTTCAAGCCATATTGATTTCGTTGACA
Source organism: Serripes groenlandicus (assembly GCA_031761405.1). Classification (NCBI taxonomy): domain Eukaryota; kingdom Metazoa; phylum Mollusca; class Bivalvia; order Cardiida; family Cardiidae; genus Serripes; species Serripes groenlandicus. Next base: position 155,285 of record JASEVX010000300.1, on the reverse strand, counting down.
AACAGGGCAGAGCGGCAAAGCGGCAAAGCGGCAAAGCGGCATCAAGAAAGGTGCAAAATGACAAAACTTTATAATTCCATTCTTATTAAAGTACTTGTTAGATTTCAAGATACAAATGGCTTTTACTGATGAACTATTTCTCTAACTGAGTGTCCACTCCATGCTGTTTCATTTGAACTCCTTATCAAATGTTCACAGATAATTAATTTTGCAGTTAAATATTTGCTGCTAAATTACTATCATTCAGGTGATCGATTTAGGGCCATCTTGGCCCTCTTGTTTATTTAGAATTTTGGTAAAGTTATTCATACCAAATCAAATTTTTTCAAAACAATTAGAGATAATAGCTTAAACAACTTACAAACATCTTTTTACCATCATCACCTCCACCAACAGCCAAGAGTGCATTATTTAGTAAAGGATTTTGTAAAAAATGATGACCCTTTTTAGCTCACCTATGCACGAAGTGCAAGGTGAGCTTTTGTGATCACTGAATGTCCGGCGTCCGTCGTCGTCGTCGTCGTCGTCGTCTGTCCGTCTGTTAACAATTTCCTACAAATGGACTTCTTCTACTAAACCAATGGACAGATTTCAAAATAACTTCACAGGAATGGTCCTTAGGTGGTCCCCTTTCAAAGTTGTTCAAAGAATTTAATTCCAAGTAGAACTTTGGCTGTTGCGGCATCAGAAAAGGGGAAAATTGCCAAATCTTAAAAAATCTTCTTGTCCAAATGTGCTGGCCCGATTTGAAAATTATTTTGCACAAATGTTCCTTAGGGCACCCTCTCCCAAGATTGTTCAAATATTTCCGATCCGTTGAAAAACATGGCCGCAAGGGGACGGGGCTTGTTTTCCTTATATGTGCATTGTTAAAACTTTTAAAAATCTTCTTGTTCAAAAGTACTGGCCAGATTTCAAAATAATTTCACAGAAATGGTCCTTAGGTGGTCCCCTTTCAAAGTTGTTCAAAGAATTTCATTCCAAGTAGAACTTTGGTTGCTGCAGCATCAGAAAAGGGGAAAATTGCCAAATCTTAAAAAATCTTCTTGTTCATAAGTGTTGGCCCGATTTAAAAATTATTTTGCACAAATGTTCCTTGGGGCACCCCCTACCAAGCTTGTTCAAATATTTCCGATCCGTTGAAAAACATGGCCGTAACGGGGTGGGGCTTGTTTTCCTTATATGTACATTGTTAAAACTTTAAAAATCTTCTTGTCCAAAAGTACTGGCCAGATTTCAAAATAACTTCACAGGAATGGTCCTTAGGTGGTCCCCTTTCAAAGTTGTTCAAAGAATTTAATTCGAAGTACAATTTTGGTTGCTGCGGCATCAGAAAAGAGGTAAATTGCCAAATCTTAAAAAAACAGGTGAGCGATCCAGGGCCATCATGGCCCTCTTGTTTCGACTTATAAAGTACTTTGCTTATAAATAATATGATGAAGTACTTGGTTATGTTTTTTGTACCACCTAAAAATGTTTTGTTTTATTGGCAAGCACAAAAAAGTTGAGCGTGCTGTCCTCCGACAGCTCTTGTTAGCTCACCTGTGCACAAAGTGCTCAAGGTGAGCTATTGTGATCACATTTTGTCTATTGCGATGAAATCTGCATGTGCATATCACAAACATTTATAATCAAATTCAATGGTCTACAGCATCATTGAGAAATAAAGCCTTACCTTTGTGAATAATAAACCTGTTTCTACATTCACATACATGAAGATCAAGCAACACAATTATGATAAATCCATATACATTTTATATTAATTGATTTACCAAATCAAACAAAAATCACTTTTTATACGACACTACATTGAAGACAAATGAATCGCAAAACAAATTTCTTTTCAATATAAACATTACTGTTGGCGAGTAAAGGGGTTAACACTTTATAAAGCATGTAACAGATGAGAAACGTGTGATATATTTTTTGTTGGTTGACAGGCTGATTGAAAGACGGTGACTGGCATATAGATCAAAGGACATTGTTTTCATTGACCTGACTAACCAGCTGGTAATCCGACAGTTTGTTTCGTCGTTTAAATAACATCGCTATTTTGCAAGCAAATTACATATATACATACATTTTATATGATTCGGCTTACAACTTGCTTTTTGCAATTTTCGATAGAAATATTTAAAAGAAATTTTATCTATATCCGCTAAAAAATCCAAAAGATATTAAAACAATGTAAAACGATAACACAAAGTATATATGATCAATGTTCTATATCATTTTTTTTTAGCATAGGCAGTGAAGTGTAGATCGAAACCACTATGCATATTCACGCAGGCAAATCTAAATCAGCATTGTCTACTCCTTATTAATTATAAATTCCTTCCAACTACACTGGCACTCCTCTATAAAACTCTCCGTTTTAAAGTGGATCCCGTTATAACACTGGTCTTGCTTGGCTCCCGAATTTAAGTGCATGAAATATGTGGGATAGAATTATAAATTTTCAAAAACCTAACGTTTGAAACACCAAAATACGATCCGAGTAATAGGTCTTCATGACTATTACATGTTTGCATAACGCTTTGTTGAACATTACAACAACAATAGACAGGTAAAAAAAAAAATCAATATCGTTATCGAGCGGCTTTCAATATTACAACAATAGACAGATAAAAAAATCGATATCGGGTGTAATTATTGTTTGGATGGATCTATTTCTTCTTCAAATACAACTTGGGACGTGACTATTCCAGCCAATCGTATTTGCGATATGTAAAACTATCAATATTGAGCGTTTTCGGCTTGTCAATCCAGTTACTAGAGTATAAAATCTGGACATGTGCGCAGTACACCACACTAGTAACCATTCACGAAGTCTTGTGTTGTTTACAAAATGGCGACCTTTAGTGCATCTTTGATCTCGTGTTACCCGTCAAATAGTGGGTGTCGTTCGTCGAGTAGATTAGTTCGCTTACTTTCAACTCCAGTTACTCTCGTTGTGCGAGTTAAGAAGTCGAAAACGCTCATTGGGGCCATTGAATAGGCATGCGCACGAGACATGTATCCATTGTAAACTTCCGCAAATATTGCAAAACTGAAAGTATACTCCAGCCACTTGGTAAATCTCGAAAGATCACTGCAATTACCGCGAATTGTCAAAGAAATAACCCTTTAAAAGATCGACGATTAGAAATGCATATTATTCGGTCCAAAAATATCTTGCAAGCTTGTAACAACGTGGTGATAACGACCAAAATCCAACGTATAAACATGCATAACACACAGGCATCATGAAATAAAGAATTATCCGCACGGTCTTATTTCCTATATCTGGACAGTATCCCAGAATGTAATTAGTACAGGATTTACTACATTCATTATATAACAAACAGGACTAATATTTATCTCTAGATAGAGATTGTATGGCTTATTTAAGAGAAAATTTGTTTTCTCACACGAAATGGTACGAATCGGCGCGATGCCGAATCGGGTTGAATTGTGCAAGGAACTTTACGCTAAGTTTTCATTGTAACAGCCGTGTAAAACAACAGAACATGAGTGCTATATACATTTAAACATTTTAAATATGAATAGTAGAGCTGTAATTGATTCTTTCTCTCTCGCACACGGCTAGCAAAATGGCGGCCAAAATTAGTTCAAAAGCAGCGCGCGTCAATCTATTTTTAGGAAAGTAAACATGATTTTTTTTTCGGAATTATCGAAATAACATGATAGGAAGCTATCTTTATAAATATTTCTGCAAATCTTTGTTCAACAAGATGATTTCAAACAAAATATTTTAAAAGAAAGGAAAAAGTCAAGAAAAATGCGACACCACGTGGAAATTCCAATTTCAGAAACCAAGGGCACAAGCAAGGGAAGCAACTTGAATAAATAAAATGATCGAGTTTTAGTATTCATTTGCAGCAGTATCACGATTATTGAGCAACTTTTTTTCACATCATGTGTATAAAATATATAAACTTGATAAAATACAACTTATTACAAACTATGACCAAAACACAACGTCGGTTCGACGTCTAATTGCGACGTCAAGACTGACATCGTGATTTCGACGTTGATACAACGTTGTATTTAAGTCGCCGATGTCGCGACCTGAATCCAACATATATCCGACGTTGATCCAACGTCATGTGTTTGCTGGGTATGATAAAATGCTTATATTGAAAATTATGGGAAACTCTTATGAAATCATTTAATTCAGAGTAGGGATTTCAAATATATACCAATAGTCTTCATGTTTAAAATAATTGTATCGGAGTGAAATATAGGTCCTGTTTCTGGTTTATATTTATTTACGTTTACCAATATATGTCTGTATCATAAGCGTCGAACATAGGACCTGTCCCGGGTACATATGCCTTAACAGAACTATTGATTACAAATGAAGTCAAGCAGAATCGGTTCAAGTACAAATTTTGCGGGTGTGTTTGATACCCTATAAATCATAATATTATGAGTTAAGTAATCATAATAATACTGTTGAAAAAGGCATAACAACAATATACATGTACATGTTAAACATAATTGTTAAGTTGCTGAATAAAGGGTTTGTGGGTAATTTTGTATTAGAATATGATGCTTTTTTAAATGACTCCGCAGTTTGAAATTAATTGGTACATGTATATCTCTTAAGACAGTACCAAAACAAATATTTAGCCTGAGCTTTTCTTCAAAACGGTGCGAAACAGAGAATGATATCCGCATTTTGAAATAAATTTGTTGTCTACCGCTCATTATAGTTAATACTTCGAACATTTACTTTGTTTGCTAAGTTTAGGATAAAGCATTTATACATGTCGGTAGTCAGTGCATACACGTTTCGTAAATCTGAAAGAAAAAAGAGTGACTATGTCGCAGCAGCAACGGATAAAGGATGACCAATACTTTCATGTACTGCGAGCGTCAGGTGTGCAGACGAGGACCTATTAAGAGCACAGAGGTACCGTAAAATATAACCATGTGTATATCATGCAGAAAAAATCACGATACTTATATCACATTTTCATGCTCATTGTTTCGTACAACGAAAGTCATCTAAGTCGAGCCTGAGTAGATCAGTCGGTAGTGACGCAGGCTGATATTCCAAGGGTTGTGAGTTCGAATTCCTGCTCGGCCAAATATACTTTCCGATGTTTGACAAAAGACACTGTGACAAGCGTCGTTCGTCTTTCACCAATGGCTGAACAGTCTATGTGGAAGAGCAGCCAGTTGCTTGGAAAGTATGTTGTGTGGAGTACTGGTGTAAGAAAGCTAGGAAACACATGAGTATGTGAACTGGCCGCCGTGATATGACTGAATATTGTTGAAAACGGCGTTAAGCTTTTCTTACTGTACTGCGATTCATTAAATCCTGCACAGGCAAGAACAAATGAAACATGCACAAAACAACCGCTGTACACAAGTTCAGAGCGAGTGTATGAGTGAGAAAAGGAACAAGTTATTTTAAGTGTAGGTTCAGATTGTCTTGTCCACCTGGTCAGTGTAATCAGAATCTACAAAAGTTGACAGTTTCGTCTAACAATCTTGTAAGTTATATATATATGAGCAGTTTGCATCTCTGTTCTGGATCTAAACTCTTCACAAAAGCCAACTTTTAACTTGTGCCATGCACAAGCTCATAATATCCTCATCAACATAAAATAAATATGATGCAGATGACTAGAAATGCAGGCTGTCAATCCAAGGGTTGTGAGTTTGAATACCAGCTCAGTCAACATTTTCGACGTAAATTGACAAAACTCAATGTGACAAGCTTCATTCGTGTTTCACCATTGGGCTAACAGCCAATGTGGAAAAGCAGCCAGCTGCTTTGGAAGTATGTTGTAAGTAGAACTGGTAGCTAAAAAACACATAAGTACGTGAGCTGGCACCCATGATATACTAAACAGTAGTTGAAAACTGCGTTAAGCCCCAATGAATGAATCAATATTGAATAAAATTGAAAACATGGTGGTAACATAAGAAATTTCACATTTTGTCACAATTTTTTCACAAGTCATCTGCTGTAGAGGCGTCGACAGGGTCTGTATGTGGTAAAAGGACACAATAGTTTCCCGGCATATCAAACACTTTAAAAATAATATTAATGACATCCATCCTACACGCTAATAGATGCGGGAAAATATATTTTATTGTGTCAGGGTAAATAAAATTGTTAGTATTGTAACTTAACAATGAAATACCATGAAATAACTGAAATACAGTTGAAAGTCATCTACAGAAAGTCTGGGTAAAGAGTTAAGGGTTGACATTTGTTGTAATAAACAGCCACTTTGTATTGATCCGTATTAAAGAGTGGTATATATCGTTAATTACTCCTATTATATATCTCAAAAGCAGGTTGGTTAATCAGCGTGACAATATTGTCTGTATAAAGATAAATTATTTTTAAAATATCTGCCGTTTTGAACTATATTTACATTTCATTTTCAATTCATAGACCATTGTTCAGTAATGTGGTCATATTATGGTCCTAGCTACTCAACTGTTAACAACCTATTTAAAAAGCTAAAACAAAACAGAATATGACTTCGGAAGCTAAGGGATGCATGATTCCATCGTCATAGGGAATTTTTGACTAACCTTAACACGATAATTGATTTATGACTTTATGATACATGAATGCTTCATAAAAGCCGACAGCATGTGTGATTAACCGTTTAATAATAATGCACACAAAACAGATTTTCGACCCGTATTTCACACCTACTGATTGGAAGTAAAAATTAACGTTCATGTATTTTGATGTCATTACTTGTCGTGTCTGGCGTACTTAACTTGGGAAATCCCTCTTGATTTGAAACAATTTACTCCAATTGTGTGATGTTTTGTATGGAATTGAAAAATGAGACGCGCTCAAACGCACTTGTGAAGCATCAACATATGAAGAAAACCCATTGAAGTATATCATACACGCATACGTAAACATATAAATAAATGCAGGATTAAATGTTAACAAAGTAGGTTGTTTAATGACTAATATAAGAATTGGGAACACGCATCAAAACTAGTATATATCGAGTCAGAATATCTTACTCGAAAATATAATCAAATCAAATCCAAGCTGTCGATCATCGTGACGTCATAAATCCTTATCGGATTCCCCTCCGCGGACTGTAATAGGTAAATGATCAAACTCTGCGGGACCGCGGGGTTATTGCAGGGGAAACATCGCATACAGGTGAGCGGGAATGCCGTGGGTCTGCTTTATCAGCCCGCGGGGGCGAGCGTTTTTTGAAAAAACTTTGAGCTGTACTGTATACATGTAGGCCAAATTCGAATTAGTGTCATGTCTGTTTTAAATTATTATTTATTATTTATTGGGGTTTTACGCCGCTTTCAACATTATTTCAGTTATATCACGGCGACAGTTCACTTATTCATGATCCCTGGGTAAACAAACCAGTACTAGGCTAGAAAATGTGCCTTGCTCAAGGGCACTCCACCATGACCGTAGTGTTTTAAAACTAGGTAACAAGGCCAAATTGAAGGAAAAGCTTGTAAACACTGTAGAAGCCGCATTGTTTGCTTCAGCAGCTTGAAATTTTGTCAGAATGTTTGTCTGTATGATATCTAGGTTAAGTAAAATATGGGTCATATTGGGTCAGAAACTAGGTCACTCAGCCAAATTGAAGGAAAATCTTGTTAACACCCTGGAGGCCGCATATTTAACTTGAGCATGTTAAAACTTTATCTGAATGTTTGTCTTAATGATATCTAGGACAAGTCTGAATATGGGTCATATTGGGTTAAAAACTAGGTCACTAGGTCAAATTGAAGGAAAATAGTGTTAAAACTCCAGCCACATTTTTACTTTGAGCAAGTTAGAACTTTGTCTTGATGATAACTAGTCCATGTTCGAATAGGAGTCATATTAGGTAAAGAAAATAGGTCACTTGGCCAAATGAAGGAAAATCTTGTTAACACTGGAGAATCCTTTGAATCTTTGTCAGAATAATTGTCTTGGTGTGTTTAGTGACACAGCATTGAGGCAATTGATGACAATTGCCATTGAAGGATTGAAACTGAAGGACTTTGACCAATATACACTATCCCAGCTCTGATGATTTTCAATAAACTCTGTCCAGTCTTGCATTACATATAGAAGTTGAAGAGCACAAGAACATTTGGATCTATAGCCATATTGCACTTTTGACAGTAACTGGTTCTCGTTCAGATGATTCATAATATGCTTCCAAACTATTTTCTCAAGCAGTTTACATATAACAGATGTCAAACTAACTGGCGGGTAATTACTCAGGTCAGTTTTATTACCTTGTTAGCTAACCTAAGCACGAAGTGCAATTAAGGTGAGCTTTTGTGATCACTCACCGTCCGGCGTCCGTCGTCGTCGTCGTCTGTCTGTTAGTTAACAATTTCCTACAAATGATTTATTTATTTATTGGGGTTTTACGCCGCTTTCAACATTATTTCAGTTATATCACTTATTCATGATCCCTGGGTAAACAAACCAGTACTGGGCTAGAAAATGTGCCTTGCCCAAGGGCACTCCACCATGACCGAAGTGCCGCGACTGGGGATCGAACCCGGGACACCCGGTTTCGAAATCCCCGACGCTAACCACTCGACCACAGCGGATTCGCGATCCCTCCTACAAATGACTTCTCCTACTAAACCAATGGACAGATTTCAAAATAACTTCACAGGAATGGTCCATAGGTGATCCCCTTTCAAAGTTGTTCAAAGAATTTAATTCCAAAAAACATGTTAAATTCCTGTAGGAATGCTTTGAAATTTAGCACAAGGAGATTTTTAGACCTGCCAGAGTGACCACATATCGCGATTTCTCTTTGTCCTTACTAAGTGTATTAACTTAAGGTAACTGACTTTTAAAACATCCCTTTTACACTATATACCTGTGTGAGTTTTACAAATTAAAAAAAAGACAAACACCGGTATATTAATTTAATGTATGTACATTTTTAGTTAAGCGAAATGCATATTTATTCTAAACAGTAAAATAGAGAACCATTCCAATAAATTGGTTACCTGACTCATACGCTTTTCAATGGTTCTCTTCAATGGACCCAAAAAAGGCGCGTTAAATGTAGTCTGGTTCCTATCATCTTATAAATTACGCAGTACTATGTCGCCGTTATTACATCACTGTGTTGTATAAACTCTTATGCTTACTACAGTTATGTGTTATGTAATTACTTCAACCGGGAACGAAAATTTTCTTTATTTACGGTTTTAACCCTTTCCCACAAATATAGCTTTACCGAGCCTGGTTTTCCTGGTGCTCAACTAATATACTCTATGTTGTCCTTACCGAGCCTCTGCAACAGACGAGTTTTAAAATAATTGTTGCAAAAGGTGAAATTGTTCATAATGAGTTAAATTTTCTCAATTAACTGTTTTAACCCTTTACCACATACAAGTATATACCCTTACTCATTGTGGCAAAAGGTGAAATTGCTCATATTAAGCTTAATTTCTCTATTTACAGTTTTAACCCCTTCCCACATACGAGTATATACCCTTTATGAGCCTCTGCAGCAGACGACTTTTGAAATCATTGTGGCAAAAGGTTAAATTGCTCAAAATGAGTTTAATTGTCTCCATTTACGGTTTTAACCCTTTCCCACATATGAGTTTATTTATTTTATTTATTTATTGGGGTTTTATGCCGCTTTCAACATTATTTCAGATATATCACGGCGACAGTCCACTCATTCATGATCCCTGGGTAAACAAACCAGTTCTAGGCTAGAAAATGTGCCTTGCCCAAGGGCACTCCACCATGACCGTAGTGCCACGACTGGGGATCGAACCCGGGACACCCGGTTTCGAAATCCTGACCCTAACCACTCGACCACGGCGGGTTCCTCTACATATGAGTATGTGCCTCTTTATGAGCCTCTGGCACAGACAACTTTTGAAATCATTGTGGCAATAATGAGCTTAATTTTCTCCATTTACGGTTTTAACCATTTCCCACATACCATTTGCCACAAAAAAATCATCTCTTTTCAATTATCTTACTATCATGTATAGAGATTATCTATATTTTGTACTTGATGATTTCAAATTCTGTCGGGTTAAACATCATTGAAATCATTGTGGCAAAAGGAGAAATTGCTCATAATGAGCAATCATTATTTGCATTTACCACAATAATTTTGAGAACACTTTTCGGTTTAAATCTAGTATCTTTTTATAGATTTTTTATATTTTGTACTTGATAATTTCAAAGTCGTCTGCTGCAGATTTGTTTTATGTGGAAAGTGGTTGAACCCTTATCCACTATCATGATTTACCGATTCAAAACAAAAACAGACTTTCTGTGTGGTGTGTCTGCATTATTTTACAAAAAAATATCATATCAGGGCTTGTGTTCAATACAAATAGTTGATTATCTTTGGTACAAATTGAAATTTATCATAACCTCTTGTTCATTTATCTTAAGTATTCGTCTTATTTCGTCACTTTTCATGATCAGTGTAACTCTAAAATCATCTCATTCACTTAAAACACAGACCAGCCAGGTTAAATATCCTACGCAATACTTTAATCTTCAAATACCGATATCTACATTACTAACTACAGATTAAATTTGTCTAATGTTTGTGGATTTAAATGTAGGTTTTTTTTTTTTTTTGTCATGTGCAACGAAATTGCGGCTTCTTTTTTACGCTTAGCGTCAAACATTCGTCTTGTCAATGTCTGTTAACAATTTCCTACAAATGACTTCTCCTACTAAACCAATGGACAGATTTCAAAATAACTTCACAGGAATGGTCCTTAGGAATTCACAGGAATGGTCCCCTTTCAAAGTTGTTCAAAGAATTTAATTCAAAGTAGAACTTTGGTTGCTGCGGCATCAGAAAAGGGGAAAATTGCCAAATCTTAAAAAATCTTCTTGTCCAAAAGTACTGGCCCGATTTGAAAATTATTTTGCACAAATGTACCTTGGGGCACCCTTTACCAAGATCGTTCAAATATTTTTGATCCGTTGAAAAACATGGCCGCCAGGGAGCGGAGCTTGTTTTCCTTATATGTGCATTGTTAAAACTTTAAAAATCTTCTTGTCTAAAAGTATAATGGCCCGATTTGAAAATTATTTTTCACAAATGTTCCTTGGGGCACCCTTTACCAAGATTGTTCAAATATGTCCGATCCGTTGAAAAACATGGCCGCCAGGGGGTGAAGCTTGTTTTCCTTATGTGTGCATTAAATGTTAAAACTTCTATGTGCATTGTTAAAACTTTAAAAATCTTCTTGTTCAAAAGTGCTGGCCTGATTTGAAAATTATTTTGCACAAATGTTCCTTGGGGCACCCTCTACCAAGATTTTTCAAATATTTCCGATCCGTTTAAAAACATGGAGCTTGTTTTCCTTACATGTGCATTGTTAAAACTTTAAAAAACTTCTTGTCCAAAAGTGCTGGCCCGATTTGAAAATAATTTTGCACAAATGTTCCTGGTGCACCCTCTACCAAGACTGTTGAAATATTTCCGATCCATTGAAAAACATGGCCGCCAGGGGGCGGAGCTTGTTTTCCTTATATGTGCGTTGTAATGAACTATTGAAGTTCTATTAAATCAGGTGAGCAATATAGGGCCATCATGGCCCTCTTGTTTCTTATCGTTTCTAACATATTCCCCATTTTCACCCTTCAAATTGAAAATACCACTTCTAGATTTTGTTTTGGCTTTGACATAACGCCAGAATTGCCTAGGTTCATTCTTGGCTTTCTGAGATACAAGTTTTTCATACTGTTTTTTACCCTTCTTCACAAACTCATTTGTATTGTTTCTCACATGTTTATACTCTTCATAGTCCTCAGATCTTCTGGTTGCCATGTATTTATCCCAAGCATGCCTTTTTCTTTTGATATGTGACATTACTTCGCTTGACATCCATGGTGGCTTTGACTTACATCCCTTCTTGGGCTTAGACTTCGGAACTATTTCATCAACATTATTCTTAAACTTGCCAGAGAAAGAGTCCCACATCCCGTCAACATCACTATCTCCAAAAGCTTTCTGCCAGTTAATAGACTGCCATTGCTCAGTGAAGTCGGGCAAATTACACTTTCTGTAACAATAAGACCCATTCCCAGTGGATACTTCCATGTAATTGCAGCAAAAGTCAAAAACTAAGGTCACATGATCACTACAACCAATGGGTGATAAGTATTCAATGTTAATTACATTGTTTTCATCCTTAGATAACACCAGATCAAGTAGGCTCAAAGGCTGATCATTTCTACATCTCTTAAACTGATGTACATGTTGAAATATATAATTATCCCTTAAACATTCAATGAAGGCATATTCATGATGAGGTTCCCTATGTATGGTTGAATAAGTTTCCCAATCAATATCCTTCATATTAAAAAAAGGCCTAGCTGAGCTTAGATTGTTGGTGTGTAGTATTTTCTATGAGCCCAGACTACACAAAATGTTCAAATTATGCTCCAGGGGGGTCACCTGTTTTACATAGAGATTTATAGGAAAACTTTTGAAATCTTCTTTTCTGAAACCAATAGGCCTGTAGATAGCTTAGATATTTGGTATGTAGCATTGTCTAGTGGTCCTCTTCCAAGAACTTTCAAGTTATGCCGTGGTCATAATTGAGGTTCACCTGTTTTACATCGAGAGATATAGGAAAAACTTTAAACTCTTCTTATCTGAAACAGACCTTTCAGTTTCCTTATGTCCTATTAATTTGTCAAAAGATGCACAACATTGCTTAGGTTATTTTGCCTGGTGTCAAAAGGAGCTATACTTGACATTGAACTTCTTGTATTAGTTCACCTGACCACATTACAAATCAAATTGCATAGGTGAGCGATCCAGGGCCATAATGGCCCTCTTGTTGAAATTCCCCCTTTTTTCAGAGGAAAGGGGGAATATCCCCGTGGTTTCCAGATTTCCAGACCCTAGATAGTTTCCTTGGTGAAACTAGTCATAGTATAAATATGGGTTATGTCTAGTCAAAAACTAGGTTGCTAGGCAAAATTTAACGACAAAATTGTAAATACTTTTATTGAAACTCGAGAGGCAGTATTTTTTTTTTTTTATCACAATACTTCTTTACATATAAACTATGAACACCAAGTATCATTAATAGGTATGTGAATAATAGAGGGCCACCATGTCCCCTTCTTAGCTCATCTGAGCATGAAGTACAGGGTGAGCTATTGTGATTGATCATCGTCCATCCTCTTCCATATGTCCATATGTCTGTCAGTCCGGTCACATTTTCTACAAACAACTTCTCCTTAACCAATGAACCAAATTCAAAATAATTTCACAGGAATGTTCCTTTTTTCCTTTTTCAAAATTGCTCAAAGAACTTAATTCCATGCAAAACCTTGGTTGGTCAATATAGCGGCATCAAAAAAGGGGGAAAATTCCTAAACTTTCAAATTGAGGGAAAATCTTGTTAACACTCTGGAGGCCTTTGCTTCAGTAGCTTGAAATATTTTTAGAATGTTTGTCTGGATAATATCTAAGTCAAGTTCGAATATGGGTCATATTAGGTCAGAAATTAGGTCAATACACCAAATTGAAGGGAAATCTTGTTAACATTTTTAACTTGAACATGTTTAAACTTTATCAGAATGGTTGTCTTGATGATATGTAGGTCTTGATGATATGTAGGTCAAGTTTGAATATGGGTCATGTTGGGTCAAAAAGTAGGTCACTATGTCAAATTGAAGGAAAATCTTGTTAACACAGTAGAAGTCGCAGTTTTTGCTTCAGCAGGTCAAAATGTTTATCTTAATGATATCTAGTCCAAGCTTAAATACAGGTTATGCCTGGTCAAAATGTAGGTCACTAGTCCAAATTGATGGAAAATCTTGTTAACACATTGGAGGCTTCAATTGAAATTTGTCAGAATGTTTGTCTTTTATGATATTTAGTCCATGTTGGAATATGGGTTTTATCAGGTAAAAAAATATAGATCACTGGGCCAAATGAAGGAAATCTTGTTAACACTGTGGAGGTTGCGTTTTGAATCTTTGTCAGAATAATTGTCTTGATGTGTTTTGCATTGCATTACATTGCTTAATTCAGGTGAGCAAACTAGGGCCATCATGGCCCACTTGTTTTTATATTTTTTATATTTGTTGTATGTTTTACATTACCAGTCCTCTGTTATTGAAATGATTTGTTTATCTGTATAATGATTCTCATTATTTATATTTGTTTTATATTTTCCCAGCCTGAATTCAGCCTAAAAAAAAGGGTGGCACGGCAACAGGAAATTGCCAAAATGAAGTCTGGAGCTTGTGATCCTGACCTGGAAGATAGGCGATATAACAGAAGTAATCTATGATTTTAATACTTAAGTTTGCTTATTTATCTCAATGCAAATTGAAATACTTGTGAAAATTTCAGATACTTTTGACTCATTCAGCTTAATGTCTCATGTTAACCAAAATGAGATGATTTTACAGAACACATGACTGTACCCTCTTGGTTAAAGGTTTTAACAATTTACACTAGAGGTTCAGAATGCATGTGAATTTACATATTGTTCCTTCTGTAACTATTGAACTGATGGAAGGTTTTTCAAATGACTTGCAAGGTGTATTTAAAAAAAATTGCGATGATAAGCAGAAAACATGATTTTAGATAACTCTGTTTCTGACTAGGGGCTTAAAAATCACTTAAATATACGATTTGAATCGAGGAAGAATCTTAAGATATCTTAAGATATCTTGACAGTTATGTTGACCATACTGTGAAGATGTGCAGAGCGCATGATTTAGTTTTATTGGCTCAAAGTCAATTTAATAGCAGTGGTTCAGAGGTCATGTGATTATATTCATCCATCCTGTAATGTTTGAAAAGATGGAAGAAACAATTTTTTAGATATTGACAAAATTGAGACACAGAGCACATGATTCAACACGCTTGGTTTAAGGTCAGGGTCACACATGGAATTCACATACATGTGATTATGCATGTTGTCAGCTCTAATGCCGTTTTGTAATTCAGGGAGACATTTTGGGATCACTTCTCTGTCAGCTGTTTATTCTGTCTGTCCATAACAGTTTGCATTAATTTGACATGTCTTGGTTTCCGCTTAGCAGATTCGTTTCAAAGTTGCAGCAATTATACATACTATAATATATATAAACTTTAAAAAAAGTATAGAACTAGCCTGATTATTTCCCCTTCCCCTTTTTAGATCACCTGAGCCGAAGGCTCATGGTGATCTATTCTGATCACTCTCTGTCCATCGTCCGTCCGTCTGTCTGTCATCCGTCGTTAACTTTTATGTTTTTTGTACCAATTCACTTGTTTTCAAAACCATTACAGATATGGCTTTGAAACTTACAACATTTATTCACCATGCATCATTACTTCTATCAACAGACAAGAGTACATAACTCTGTTAAGATTTTTGAAAGAATTATGGCCCTTTTTCGACTTAGAATTTTGGTTAATTTTTTTGTACCAATTTACTTTTTTCCAAAACCATTACATATATTGCTTTAAAACTTACAGCACTTTTTCACCATCATTACCTCCAGCAACAGACAAGAGTACATAACTCTGTCAAGGTTTTTGTAAGAATTATGGCCATTTTTTGCCTTAGAATTTTGGTTAAGTTTTTTGTACCACCCCACTTTTTAGCTCACCTATGCACAAAGTGCAAGGTGAGCTATTGTGATCACATTTTGTCCGGCGTCCGTCCGTCGTGCGTCGTGCGTCGTCAACATTTGAGCTTGTTAACACTCTACAGGCTACATTTTGCATCCTATCTTCATGAAAGTTTATCAAAACATTCATCTCCATCAAATCTTGGACAAGTTCGAAACTGGGCCATATGAGGTCAAAAACTAGGTCACTAGGTCAAATTGAAGGAAAATCTTGTTAACACTCTGGAGGCCACATTTTCAACTTGAGCATGTTGAAACTTTATCAGAATGTTTGTCTTGATGATATGTAGGTCAAGTTCGAACATGGGTCATGTCGGGTCAAAAAGTAGGTCACTAGGTCAAATTCTTGTTAACACTCCAGAGGCCGCAATTTTTGCTTCAGCAGTTTGAAATTTTGTCAGAATGTTTGTCTTAAAAATATCTAGGTCAAGTTCGAATATGGGTCATATTGGGTCAGAAACTAGGTCACTAGGCCAAATTGAAGGAAAATCTTGTTAACACTGTAGAAGCCTCATTTTTTGCTTCAGCAGCTTGAAATTTGGTCAGAATGTTGAACTGAATGATATCTAGGTCAAGTTCAAATACAGGTCATGCCGGGTCTAAAACTAGGTCACTAGGCCAAATTGAAGGGTAATCTTGTTAACACTCTAGAGACCACATTTTCAACTTGAGCATGTTGAAACTTTATCAGAATGTTTGTCTTGATGATATGTAGGTCAAGTTCGAACATGGGTTATGATTGGTCAAAAAGTAGGTCACTAGGTCAAATTGAAGGAAAATCTTGTTAACACTCCAGAGGCCGCAATTTTTGCTTCAGCAGTTTGAAATTTTGTCAGAATGTTTGTCTTAAAAATATCTAGGTCAAGTTCGAATATGGGTCATATTGGGTCAGAAACTAGGTCACTAGGCCAAATTGATGGGAAATCTTGTTAACACTGTAGAAGCCTCATTTGTTTGCTTCAGCAGCTTGAAATTTGGTCAGAATGTTGAGCTGAATGATATTTAGGTCAAGTTCGAATACGGGTCTTGCCGGGTCAATTTAAGACTAGGTCACTAAGCCAAATTGAAAGGTAATCTTGTTAACACTCTAGAGGCCACATTTTCAACTTGAGCATGTTGAAACTTTATCAGAATGTTTGTCTTGATGATATATAGGTCAAGTTCGAACATGGGTTATGATTGGTCAAAAAGTAGGTCACTAGGTCAAATTGAAGGAAAATCTTGTTAACACTGTAGAGTCCTCAATTTTTGCTTCAGAAGTTTGGAATTTTATCAGAATGTTTGTCTTAAAGATATCTAGGTCAAGTTCGAATACGGGTCATATTGGGTAAGAAACTAGGTCACTAGGCCAAATTGAAGGAAAATCTTGTTAACTCTGTAGAAGACACTTTTTTTGCTACAGCAGCTTGACATTTAATGAGAATGTTTAAATGATATCTAAGCCAAGTTCGAATTTATGTGTCATGTAGGTTCAAAAACGGTCACTAGGCCAAATTGAAGGAAAATCTTGTTAACACTTTGAATGCCGCATTTTTTGCATCAGCATCTTGTTGAAATTTGGTCAGAATGTTTGTCTGAATTATATCTATGTCAAGTTCCAATATGGGTCATATTGGGTCAGAAACAAGGTCAATAAAGGAAAATATTGTTCAAACTCCGCAGGCCGCATTTTTACTTTGAGCAAGTTGAACATTTGTCAGAATGTTGTCTTGATGATATCTAGTCCATGTTGGAATATGGGTCATATCAGGGAAAAAAATATAGATCACTAGGCCAAATGAAGGAAAATCTTGTTAACACTGGAGGTTTCATTCAGAATAATTGTCTTGATGTGTTTTGCATTGCAGTACATTGTATAATTAAGGTGAGCGATCCAGGGCCATCATGGCCCTCTTGTTTTCAAAACCATTAGTGATTTAGCTTATACATTTACAATACTTATTTGTCATCATTACTTCCATCAACCAATAAGGTTGCATAACTCTGTCAAGTTTTGTTTAAGAATTATGGCCCTTTTTTCGATTTATAATTTTGGTTACGTTATTCATACCAAATCAAAACAATTAGAGAAAGTGCTTGATTGATTTTAAGAAAATTGAATAGAAATCTTACTTCAGTGCTCCTCTACTTAATTTGTTCAAGCCATATAGATTGGTTTTAAAATCATAGCAACCAGGCGTCATCACAAAAGGGGTAAATTTAACCTTTTTGCTACAAATGACAACTCCTACCATTCCACCAAACTAATTTCAACTTTACTTCACAGGAATGTTCCATTCGGTGTACAACTTTGGTTGCTGCGGCATCAGAAAGTGAGAAAAATGCCCAAACAATTTGTTTGATTGGTAGAAAAATTATAGGGCAGGCTGTTTTGCCTTATATTGCCCAGTGAAAACCTAAAAAAAAAATCTTCTCCAAAAATATCTGGCCAAGCTCCAAATAGTTTTGTAGATATGTTCCTTGGGTGACCGATCCTGTACGAAATTGAAAATGTGTTAATGTGGTTGGCATTACGAATCACATTGCATTACTCAGGTGAGCGATCCAGGTTCATAATGGCCCTCTTGTTTGAGGTCTATTTTACAAACATTCTGATAACATCTGATGCATAATGTTAATACAAATCTACTTGAATCACCATGTTAGCATGAACACAGCTAGACATTTTTATTCTGTTCACGCAGAAGGTGGAGATGGAGGGTCAGTTACAACTTACAACACAGGACCAGGGTCAATAAACATGTACGGAAGTGGTGATTTATACTTTGGTGGTAAGCATTGACGAATACTTTCAATACAGTTCAAATGTCCAATATGACAGCATTAGGACTGTCGGATGGGTGTCAGTAAAATCATACTGATGGTCCTGGTAACTTAACCATTAATGCTTTAATTTAACTGAAATATTAAAACTGTCTTATAACATAATTCAAACACAGACTGCGTATCTAGCATTGCAACCTTACCGGTTTACAGACAACACTCGTAACCTCTGCATCATGCATATGATATTTGAAAAGCATTGGAAAAGACCTATATTGAACTCTTTTATTGCTGGGACCAAATTTGTAAAGCCTTTGTCACCAGTTTAGCCAAGTCGGCACATCCTCGCCATCTGAATAGGTTCTATACTGTTGACTCCTCAACTTATCCATTTTACAAAAAATCAGACAAACTATTATCGTCACTTGATCGTCTTTGGCGTTGGTAAAATTTTATTTTTAAAGCTATCAATTTGGAAATTGTTCACTATCAAATTTTTTATGTACATGTACAATGTAATGACGGAATAATGTCATAAGTTACATATCCCTGTGATGTATTTTGTCCCTTTTTAACCCATTACGTCATGCAAGCGCGTTAGAGCGTCACTATACAGCACTGCGTGTTAGAGCGTGGTTATACAGCACGGCATGCTAGCGCCTTAGAGCGTGTCTGTTTTTGTTTCTAGTATAATCCTTTTTAGATTCTAAAATTTATTTTAAAAAATAGCCCATTTGATGCATTGATATTTTACCTTTATTAATCCGGTAAAAATTTGGTATGTTCCCAGTTAAAGAATATCCTTAAAATGCACTTCAATTTACACACCCAAACTTCGAGTATGACTTGAGCCGCCATTAGTGTTTACAATTTTCGTTTTTTGAAATTTGAATTAGCGATCTCTATAAAAGCAAGTCCTTTCGATGTATTGATACTCACTTTTAAATCTCCAATGAAAAACTATCATCTAACTTTATATCCAATCAAATTTTTCATAAATCACACGTGATCTTGGTGATATATGACAAGCCAATCAACTCAAATCTTTCACCTCCTGTGACATATGACGTAGAAGGTCAAACAAAGAAAAAAATGGCAGATAGAAAGCACCGGAAATTGTTTGGGTTTTATGACGTTTAATTGGTGTCCAATAAACAACAGTACAACATGTGTCCTTTTCGATTAAACTGTGAATAACACCTTTTGACACATCATTTCCAACTTTATTTCTATTTGATGTCATATAGATTGTTGATGTTCTGTTGTATGAAAGATATGAAACACATGGGAAAGTAAACTGGCTGCCGTGACATGATTGACAATTGTTTAAAACAGCGTTATATCTAATCAATCAAACAAGTTTGCACACAAATTTGCCTAAATCGTTTCAAAGTATATATTACCCACCAATTAAATTGGATTAATCCAAACATAAAACATTCCGATGATTCGGGAAAACAAATAGCGGGAAAAAAAATTCTTTGTCTCAAATTGCTGTGTAAATATTTGTGCCTCGCCATATGAAAACCTTGCATGGCAGAGATCACCTTTAACCTCCGCACAGTCTGATCATGATTTTTTCTCTGTTTGCTTTTTAGTCGTGAATTGCTCTAAAACCTCTTGAGACAATTCATGACGATTCATGACCAAAAACATACCACACAAATACGCAATTTGATCTTATTTTACAATTAACACTGGAACTACCAAAATGCGGAATTTGTGCTGACGCGGCTCATGTGTGAGTAAATTCTCGCATGCTAGGACGTAGTCATTCCCCATCGGCTGTCCAAATTTAAGTTCAAATCAGTTACATTTTGTGAACTTAGACGATTTCATTTGGATTATAAGGGGATTTAATTTGGATTATAACAGATTTTCATGCAGGTTTGAGAGATTATTTTAAAATATTGTTTTAATTCACTGTACAGACTGAACTATTTAAGCTAGGTAAAATGAAAAACACCGCTATATAGTAAATTTTATCTGCAGCATTTCATACTTATACATTAAACCAGTCCAATGCATAGAAACTAACCATATTTTAGGATTTATTACACAGGTGTCAAAATTGTAAAATTTCCCCAAAACTCTTGTGCGCTCAGTGCAGTAAAACTGATAAGCCAGTATACACTACATGGTGCTTATTAGGCCATTGCTCTGTGAAGTAATCAGTTAACTTAATTGAAAAAAAAAAAAACTTACTAATGACACACGATATTTTTGTAACAGTGAACATAATGTAACCAAACTTATTGTATAGAAAGAAGCTATCAAGATCTGTAATGGCATTGTGTTTTGGAACTCCTTTGGGGCAAGGTGAAGATCATTATTATTATAAATAGAAAAATGGAAATATATATATATAATAATTTTAGTTATAGTTGAAATACTGTATTCAATATCTTAAATAACAGCTGACAAAATGTAACAAAATTATTAAGTGTGTTATACATATTTATAAATTTCTTTTAGTGGGATTTTGTATAGGGCTCATGGGGTCAAGGTCAAGAATCATTTTCTAAAAATAAAGAAAAGGAAAAATACAATATCTTTAGTTGAAGTTGAATTACAGTGACCAAACCCTAATGTGAAGTAATTATTTACGAAAACCTGTTTTGTGATAAATTTGTCAAATATATAGTGGTCAACAGGCATCAATCGGCTAATCTCATCTGGCATACAAAGATCTGAGCTTATGATCTTGAAAAGCTGTGACAGCCACCTTTCCGACATGAAGATCTGTCTTATCATGTATATGAACTTGGATTTATTTCCACATGGTAAATCTTGGTTGATATTTGAAAAACTGCGAATGTGTGACGTTATCAAAATACTTAAATATTCATTCCAAATTAGAAGATTTTTATATAAATTAAGTAGAGCGTAAAAGGACACAATCAGATAAGCATCCATCACCAGCAGGCTCTCCTCTTGTCTTAATAGTCTGAAAATTTAATATGGACTCTTCCGAATGCAGAGCTGGACAAGTCCAATTTAGAAATCCAGCAGTCTAAGGGTTAATGTATTGTAGTTTCATATTGACTTTCATTTTCCTTTTACAAAGATTTACATTGCCTGAACATGTTGATCAGTAAGTTCATATTTTAGTCCATATTTTCAATGGGAAAGGCTGACATTGTTCAATGGCAATGTCAAGTGTTGTATGTGCTTTGTAACTTTCGGCCTATTCAAAGTACATAATAAACAATTATCAAATGGCTTTTTAATTAATAATGATTTATATCATGGCATAATGTATTTCCTTTATTTGTCTTAAACAAAATGTAGGTAGTTCAATGTCGCAGCAGCAGCATTTTTTACTACAAAATTCAGGATGTTCTCAACAATCAAATCAATCAACTGGTCAGGCAGGTAAGTAACCATTGAATTATTTTAACCCTTTCCCACATACAACTGCAGCAGGCAATGTTAGAAATATGTTAGCGAAAGTGTTTCAAATGATCTACATCCATCCATGTTCCATTCATTGCCTGAATCTAACATAAATGCATGGGAAGCTTCAGTATCCTGAAAAGTTGAATACATTGTACAATATTTACAACCAACCAGATTTATAGCACTTTGATTATTTACAAGTTATCCAGTGAATATTCATTGGTTTTTGTCTCGCTGCGACGAAGTTGCGAAAGCGAGACTAAGGTGTTGCTTTTCTGGCGACGGCGTCAACTATTTGCGTTTAGCTCATTGTTAAATTTACGTTTTTTTAACTTTTCTCGATAACTACTGGTACTAGGGCTTTCATTTTTGGAATAAAGTTACATCTATTACCCTTCTTCACATTGTATGCTAAAGATGCTGAGTCTGACCTCATTTTTGGGGTAAAAAACTTGATTTTGGTGGTTTTTGGTGGATTTTGAGTTTTGGTCATAACTTCCTCATTTTTTGTTAGATTGATTTCAAATTGTGCATACATACTTTATGAATAATGTACTTCAACATATTAAACGGGTTTTTGGGTCAAACATTTGGATTTTTTTCTTTTTTATTTCTTGTACTTTTTAACTTTGCGTTTAGCTTATTGTTAAAGTTACGTTTTTTTAACATTTCTCGATAACTACTGGTACTAGGGTTGTTTTTTTTTGGAATAAAGTTACATCTATTACCCTTCTTCACATTGTATGCTAAAGATGCTGAGTCTGACCTCATTTTTGGGGTAAAAAACTTGATTTTGGTGGTTTTTGGTGGATTTTGAGTTTTGGTCATAACTTCCTCATTTTTTGTTAGATTGATTTCAAATTGTGCATACATACTTTATAAATAATGAACTTCAACATATTAAACGGGTTTTTGGGTCAAACATTTGGATTTTTTTCTTTTTCATTTCTTGTTATTTCCTTGGTTTTTAACTCCACTGGCGAGCTTATGTCATGGCGAATTGTCCGTCGTGCGTGCGTCTGTGCGTCTGTGCGTGCGTTAACTTTTTCCTTTAAACGACTTCTTCTCCCTTACCACTTGGCCAATTTGGTTGAAACTTCATAGGAAGCATCCTCTCAATGTCCTCTCTTAAATTCCTTCAATTTTTTTTGATCCATCCATAATTCTGGTTTCCATAGCAACCAAAAGAAAAAAATAGTGAAAACTTAAAAAATCTTCTTCTCCAAAAGTGTCAGGCCGATTTTCAAATAATTTTATAGAAATGTTCCTTGGGTGACCCTTTATTAGATTCCTTCAAGAAATGTTGATTGGGCGAAAAACATGGCCGCCAGGGGGGCGGGGCTATTTTGCCTTATATAGCTATAGTGAAAACTTAAAAAATCTTATTCTCCGAAAGTGTTCAGCCGATTTTCAAATAAGTTTGTAGAAATGTTCCTTGGGTGACCCTTTATTAGATTCCTTCAAGAAATGTTGATTGGCCGAAAAACATGGCCGCCAGGGGGGCGGGGCTATTTTGCCTTATACAGCTATAGTGAAAACTTAAAAAATCTTCTTCTCCGAAAGTGTTCAGCCGATTTTCAAATAATTTTGTAGAAATGTTCCTTGGGTGACCCTTTATTAGATTCCTTCAAGAAATGTTGATTGGGCGAAAAACATGGCCGCCAGGGGGCGGGGCTATTTTGCCTTATATAGCTATAGTGAAAACTTAAAAAATCTTCTTCTCCGAAAGTGTTCAGCCGATTTTCAAATAATTGTGTAAAAATGTTCATTGGGTGACCCTCTATCAGATTCCTTGAAGCCATGTTGATTGGTTGAAAAACATGGCCGCCAGGGGGCGGGGCTATTTTGCCTTATATGACCATAGTGAAAACTTAAAAAATCTCCTTCTCCGAAAGTGTTCAGCCTATTTTCAAATAATTTTGTAGAAATGTTCATTTGGTGACCCTCTATCAGATTCCTTCAAGCCATGTTGATTGGTCGAAAAACATGGCCGCCAGAGGGCGGGGCTATTTTGCCTTATTTGACCATAGTGAAAACTTAAAAAATCTTCTTCTCCAAAAGTGTTGAGCAGATTTTCAAATAATTTTGTAGAGATGTTCCTTGGGTGAATCTCTATCAGATTCCTTCAAGCCATGTTGATTGGTAAAAAAAACGTGGCCACCAGAGGGCGGGGCTATTTTGCCTTATATGGCTAAAGAGAAAACTTAAAAAATCTTCTCCTCCAAAAGTGTCTGGCTGATTCAAATAACTTTGTAGAAATGTTCCTAGGCTGACCCTCTATCAGATTCCTTCAAGCCATGTTGATTGGTTGAAAAATATGGCCGCCAGGGGGTGGGACTATTTTGCCTTATATGGCTATAGTGAAAACTTAAAATATCCTCTCCTCCGAAAGTGTCAGGCCGATTTTCAAATAATTTTGCAGAAACATTCCTTGGGTGACACTCTACAAGATTCCTTTAAGCCATGGTGGATGGTAAAAAACATGGCCACCAGGAGGCCGGGCTGTTTGGAGATTTGATCTTTGCCTTATGGCCGTGGAGCGATACTGGCCCTCTTGGGCCTCTTGTTTTAACTTTGCATTTAGCACATTTTTTTTTTTATATATATTTTTAAATAATACTGCATTGAATTTTCTTTTTTTTATTTCTTGTATTTGTGAACTTTGCGTTTAGCTCACAAAGTACACCCTCTTCGTTATGTTATATCAATATTTGCTGACGTTTCATCAAGAATGATTTATAGATTTTGTGCAAATTTCCTTTTTGATGTTTAATAATATAAAAAGAAATGCTGTTCATTTTTTGTAATTAGTCATAGATTCTTTATTTGCCAAAAGAACTAATTAAACACTTAACCAACATTAATTATTTCATGGATTCAACTTTTAACATTTCATTTTTATTTTAATTAATGTTATTTTTGTTATCAAATGGGGTCTGTCTTTAAATAACCACATAACTTTGAATGAATTCACAATTCAAGTTTTATGCCTGATGGCATTCATTAGAAACTGAATAAACACGTCATTCGAGCTTTCAGTTTGACTGCCTTCATTAGGAACTGAATTAACACATCATTCAAGCTTTCAGTTTGACGGCCTTCATCAGGAACTGAATTAACAAATCATTCAAGCTTTCACTTTGACGGCCTTCATTAGGAAATGAATTAACACATCATTCAAGCTTTCAGTTTGACGGCCTTCATCAGGAACTGAATTAACACATCATTCAAGCTTTCAGTTTGACGGACTTCATAAGGAACTGAATTAACACATCATTCAAGCTTTTAGTTTGACCGCCTTCATAAGGAACTGAATTAACACATCATTCAAGCTTTTAGTTTGACGGCCTTCATCAGGAACTGAATTAACACATCATTCAAGCTTTCAGTTTGACGGACTTCATAAGGAACTGAATTAACACATCATTCAAGCTTTTAGTTTGACCGCCTTCATAAGGAACTGAATTAACACATCATTCAAGCTTTCAGTTTTACGGCCTTCATCAGGAACTGAATTAACACATCATTCAAGCTTTCAGTTTGACGGACTCCATAAGGAACTGAATTAACACATCATTCAAGCTTTTAGTTTGACCGCCTTCATAAGGAACTGAATTAACACATCATTCAAGCTTTTAGTTTGACGGCCTTCATCAGGAACTGAAATAACACATCATTCAAGCTTTTAGTATGACTGCCTTCATCAGGAACTAAATTAATACATCATTCAAGCTTTCAGTTTGACTGCCTCATCAGGAACTGAATTAATACATCATTCAAGCTTTCAGTTTGACGGCCTTCATCAGGAACTTAATTTTTATTTTAATTTGTATCTTATTCAGTAATGCAGGATATTACTTCAGTGTGTGCAAACACATTTACTTATTTGAACATGATATCAATAACATTTGCTATGATCATCTTTAGCTGAATGTTAATCAATAACATTTTCTACGATTGTCTTTAACTCAATGCTAATGTTTTGTTGCTTTACTTTCTGTCTTTTACGCTTCCATTGATAGTCAAGGCGGGGGCCAGCGAGACATTTAATTACGCGTAATTCTTGTTACTTAATAATGTAGAACAACATAAATACAATGTTTCCAAATGCTTTTTCTCAGTCAAAAGAACAGTTGGCGTATATTGTCATTTTCTCAATACAATTGTGTTCAGATTCCTTCAAGCCATGTTGATTGGTCGAAAAACATGGACGCCAGGGGGGGCGGGGCTATTTTGCCTTATATGGCTATAGTGAAAACTTAAAAAATCTTCTCCTCCGAAAGTGTCGGGCCGATTTTCAAATTATTTTGTAGAAATGTTCCTTGGGAGACCCTCTATCAGATTCCTTCAAGCCATGTTGATTGGTCAAAAAACAACGCCACCAGAGGGCGGGGCTATTTTGCCTTATATGGCTATAGTGAAAACTTAAAAAATCTTCTCCTCCGAAAGTGTCAGGCCGATTTTCAAATAATTTTGTAGAAATGTTCCTAGGGTGACCCTCTATCAGATTCCTTCAAGCCATGTTGATTGGTCGAAAACTATTGCCGCCAGGGGGCGGGGCTATTTTGCCTTATATGGCTATAGTGAAAACTTAAAAAATCTTCTTCTCCGAAAGTGTAAGGCCGATTTTCAAATAATTTTGCAGAAATGTTCCTTAAGTGACCACCTATCAGATTCCTTCAAGCCAAATTGATTGGTCTAAAAACATGGCCACCAGGGGCGGGGCTATTTTGCCTTATATGGCTATAGTGAAAACTTAAAAAATCTTCTCCTCCGAAAGTGTTTGGCCAATTTTCAATTTTTTTTGTAGAAATGTTCCTAGCGTGACCCCCTATCAGATTCCTTCAAGCCAAGTTGATTGGTCAAAAAACATGGCCACCAGGGGGCGGGGCTATTTTGCCTTATATGGCTATAGTGAAAACTTAAAAAATCTTCTCCTCCAAAAGTGTTTGGCCAATTTTCAATTTTTTTTGTAGAAATGTTGCTTGGGAGACCCTCTATCAGATTCCTTCAAGCCATGTTGATTGGTCGAAAACTTTTGCCTCCAGGGGGCGGGGCTATTTTGCCTTATATGGCTATAGTGAAAACTTAAAAAATCTTCTTCTCCGAAAGTGTAGGGCCAATTTTCATATAATTTTGCAGAAATGTTCCTTAATTGACCCACTATCAGATTCCTTCAGGCCATGTTGATTGGTCGAAAAACATGGCCACCAGGGGGCGGGGCTATTTTGTCTTATATGGCTATAGTGAAAACTTAAAAATCTTCTTCTCCGAAAGTGTCAGGCCGATTTTCAAATAATTTTGCAGAAATGTTCCTTAAGTGACCCCCTATCAGATTCCTTCAAGCCATATTGATTGGTCGAAAAACATGGCCACCACAGGGCAGGGCTATTTTGCCTTATATGGCTATAGTGTAAAACTTCAAAAATCTTCTCCTCCGAAAGTGTTTGGCCAATTTTCAAATAATTTTGTAGAAATGTTCCTTGGGAGACCCTCTATCAGATTCCTTTGAGTCATGTTGATTGGTTGAAAAACATGGCCGCCAGAAGGCGGGGCTATTTTGCCTTATATGGCTATAGTGAAAACTTAAACATTCTTCTCCTCAGAATAATTTTGTAGAAATGTTCCTTGGGTGACCCTCTATCAGATTCCTTCAAGCCATGTTGATTGCTATGGCCAGGGGGCGGGGCTTTTATGGCTATATAAGTGGGAAAAAAAAATATTGGTGAGCGATCCAGGGCCATCATGGCCCTCTTGTTAGTTTGACTATTCGAAGAATAATGAGAGCTTTACTACTCGCCCCGGCTTCAGCGTCCGATTAAAGTTTTAGGGCAAGTTGGCATTTTTCTTTCATAAGTACTTGTGCTAGGGCTTTCATATTTGGAATATAGTTACATCTAATACCTTTCTTTACATTGAATGCTGAAGATGCTTAGTGTGACCTTCCTTTTGGGGTAAAAAACATAATTTTGGGTGGTTAAAGTTTTAGGGCAAGTTGGCATTTTCATACTTTTTTTTTTCTCAATTAGTACTTGTGCTAGGGCTTTCATATTTGGAATATAATAACATCTAATACATCTTCATATTGTATGCTGAAGATGCTGAGTGTGATCTTTTTTGGGTGGTTAAAGTTTAAGGTCAAGTTGGCATTTTCATTATTTTGTTTACTTTTTATCAATAAGTACTTGTGTTAGGGCTTTCATATTTGGAATATAATTATATCCCTTTTGGGGTAAAAAACATAATTTTGGGTGGTTAAAGTTTCAGGGCAAGTTGGCATTTTCATACTTTTTTTTTTCTCAATTAGTACTTGTGCTAGGGCTTTCATATTTGGAATATAATAACATCTAATACCTTTCTTCATATTGTATGCTGAAGATGCTGAGTGTGATCTTTTTTGGGTGGTTAAAGTTTAAGGTCAAGTTGGCATTTTCATTATTTTGTTTACTTTTTATCAATAAGTACTTGTGTTAGGGCTTTCATATTTGGAATATAATTATATCTTATACCTTTCTCAACATTAAATGCTGAAGATGCTGAGTGTGACATTCTTTTAGGGCTAAAAAACATGATTTTGGGGGGGTTAAAGTTTTAGGGCAAGTTGGCATTTTCATTTATTTTTTTGCTGAGCCCCGGTAGCTTTCATATTTGGAATATAATTACATCTAATACCCTTCTTCACATTGTATAGTGTAAATGCTGAGTGTGACCTTCTTTTTGGGGTAAAAAACATGCTTTTTGGGGTGAATTTGAGATAAATTCATAATTTTTTTGTTACATTCCTTTCTAATTTTGATCATTCATCTATCAATTATTGTTCTTAAACATATTAAACGGGTTTTGGTGTCAAACATTTGAAAATCTTTTTTTACGGTTTTGCTTTTTTTGGACTCAATGTTAAAGTTGTGTTTTTAGCTTGACTATACGAAGATTAATGAGGGCTTTACTACTAGCCTCAGTGTCGGCGTCCAGTAAATGTTTAAGGGCAAGCTGTCATTTTAATTTATGACTCCAATTAGTACAGTGACAAATCAAGAAAAAGTCGCTTATTTTAAGAGTTTAATGGACCGACTTACCTCACGGCTGAAAATTCACATAATGATAGATTAAACATTATTCTTTCAATTTAGTCCTGTCGTAGAGTTTTCCTATGGTGCAGTTATTTGTAAAATCGCGATAAGGGGAGGCTTTCTGATTTTTTCATTTTCATTTTTTATCATGGGAACGGTTATGAATAATTCCTTTATGATGATTGTTAGCAAAATTCTGCTATGAAATGAAACAGCGATGTATCAGCTTTTATTTATCATCAAACTTAAAATTCGTATGAAAATAAATTTTGAATTAATTAAACTTTTTTTTTAATGATTGTGACATTTTTCAAGTTTATGTGTCTGTTAAAGTATTATTTGTTTTCCATATGTAATTCGTAGTCGATTTTAACCACAAAAAAAAGTTAAACAACCAAAGCTGAAGAGTTAAAATATATCAAAATGTGACGTAACATAAGAATCAACCTTTCACGTGCATTTCCTGCGTACCTGTTATCTTATCGATTTCGTCACTGGCTAAGTGTATCTGGCTATCAAAACCACGTTGTTATGCAACTACAGTTTGTTTGATGCCTTTCATTTGGGATGTACATAGTCACTATATACATGTTCATATTTGCATTCATGAAAAAAAAAAGAAGCTTTTTGAAGAGATGTTTATAGGAATCTTTTTTAAACAATCTTCATTTAATCACAAGTAAAGTTGTTATGTTTTAGTAGATTTTGATGTGTTTTTAGTTTGGTCGCGCTTTTCGAATAGACTAGTTCTAAACCACATCGGGACACAACAGAATAAATCCGGAATAATGTTGGGCAGTCCTGTAAAATTTGGTCATTCAGTCCCGAAAAAGAGAAGAATGAAGAGTTATTGGGAATTGTGCATTATTTGCCAAATTACTGCCTCCGAAAATTTGACAAATTCAACCGAAAAAGGGAAAACTACTCTATTAGAGGCAATAGATGTGCGACAAGATGATGTGTATCGACGCCTTAATGATGAATTCGATTCAACCAGAATAATTCCATTACAACAAATAAATTATCATAGGTCGTGTTATAAAGCCTATACAAGTAAATCAAATTTGGAAATATTTCAATTAGTACAAGACCAATGCACACCAGCCTGTGCTGGAAGATGCGTTGGTGAATCAACTTGCGTTAAAACACGCTCCATAGCATTACCATTAGATTGGTCTCAATGCTTTTTCTGCAGACAAAAATCATATAAACGAGATAAGCAATTAAGGCGTGTCGATTAGACTGAGCGTGTCGATAATATTTTAAATGCCGCAAAGCGAAGCGTCAGTCTGACTATGAAATGGTTAGTTTACTCTACATAAATAATTTCAAGGAAAAGGCGCTGTATCATTCAGCATGCATTGCTAACTACATGCTGAATTGGAAAAAGGAACCTGGTCCTGATGCCTCGCACGAGTCTGAGCATGATGTTGCTTTTAAAAGACTAACAGAAGGTCTAAATGATGATCTTTTTGTTAAAAAAAAAGGCATTTTCGATGTCGTTTTTGCAAGAAACGTATTGTTCCTTTCTCCCAGAAGAAATTGGAAGCAATTATACAACTGCAAAACTGCAGCACAAACTAGAAAATCACTATGGTGATTCCATGGTTGTACAGACTCAAAGAGGACAGGGTAAATCAAACATGATTTTCAGTAGCTCGATCAGTGTTTTCGAGGCTATTCGCGCTGCCAGTCGTTTGAAAGCGGAATTACAATTTTCAGAAATTGAAACAAGTTTTGTAAAAGATTCCATATCACAAGAAGATCAGACCCTTCACGAGGCTGCTAAAATTTTGAGAAGCAAATTTGGATCGATGGAATTTTCAAAAGATTACTATCCATCTGCATCAGACGTTACTATCTCTACAGCATCAACATTTATTCCTAGCTCTCTGATTAATTTTCTTGCCTGGTTAGTAATAGTAGATGACAATTGTTTTCACATGGAACATAATTACGAAGAACTGTCAAGTGATACAGTACGGAAATGTATTACTTTAGCTGAGTGTATGATATCCTTTCATAAAAACCAGTACACACCTTTTACTTTAGCATTGGCCCTTCAGCTGCATCATGAATATGGTTCGAAAAATCCTATTGAAACTTAACATTCACATGGCTTTTGCGCGTCGTACACTGAGGTGAGAAAGTTTCTGACGAGTTCAGCAAATCACGAAATTATCAGATCCCAGAATGGGTCAAACATCCCTAATGGAATATGTCCTCAAATGTTAGGTGGAGGTTTCATTCAAGAAGGGTCAGACAACGTGGATCTGAATACAGAAACAATTGATGGCAAAAATACATTCCATTCTATGGCTCGAGCAGTATTTCAGGTTGTGGACATCCCGACTTCTCAGACAGAAATGGCTGCAGTCAAAATAAAACGCGGTCAAGAAAGATCCCTCGCTCTGGATGAAAAAACTACTGCGCTCATGTCGTGTTTGCCTTTCTGTAAGCCAAACGTAAAATTTGGCCCGCCTAGATGCGAAGATCCATACAGGCAAATTGAATCATGTTCAACCAACACAAATGACGTGTCTGATATGGCTTGGGTACTGCTCCGATCACTTTCACGCGACATTGTTGAACTACCAGTTGTTCTAAATGATACAAAACAAGTAATACCGTTTTGGACAGGCTTCCACAAAAGAATATCTGACAGAAAAGCAATTCACGTAGTCGTTGCCTATCCCCCAATCATTGACGCCAAACCCGCTGACATGGCGACAGTATTCACAACAATGCAGAAATGCCTCGAGATGTCAAAGGCAGTAGGCCAGAATAACCCGGTGCAGACCTTTGACCAACAGCTTTATGCCATTGCCCAACAAGTAAAGTGGTCTATGCCTGAGATTTTCCGCGAACACGTGGTAAGGTTAGGCGGATTTCACACGGTATCGTGTTACATTTCAGCAATCGGGAAGATCTGGGCATCAGCTGGACTTCGTGATTTATTGGTTGATTCAGGCGCATATGCAGGTTGTACTGTAGATCAGATACTTCAAGGCAAGCAGTTTAACCGTGGTGTTAGAGCATACACACTAGCGTATGAAACTATCATGGTATTATGGTTCAATGCATTTTTCCAATGGTGTATAAGTCAAGGAAATATTGCTAACATAAACGAAAACTTCTGGCAAACATGCTTGCCTGTCACGACGCATTCGGTGACCTTAATGCGAACGTAGTAGATATCTCTGAGTTTTTTATCCTTTTTCGGGAGCAACTTTCTCCGTTGATTTCTACTTTCAGAGAGTTTTGTTATAAAGCATCTCCAACTTTCATATTTTGGGAAATGTTTTTACGAGCCGTAGAAGTAATGCTCATGAATGTCAGAGCAGAGCGTGATGGAGATTGGACTTTACATCTACAATCTGTGTCTTCTATGTTGCCATATTTCTTTATTGCAAACAAGACAAATTATTCCAGGTGGACACCGGCTTATTTAATTGACATGCTGAATCTCCCCGAAGACATGTATTCAGCTTTTATGTCTGGAAAGTTTGCAGTCAGACAAAAGCCGGGTGTATTCAATGGTATATGGAGTGATATGGCAACAGAGAAGACTATAATCAAGGATTCGAAGGGACGTGGCGGTATAGTCGGATTGACTACGCAAAAATCTGCTCTTCTTCGATGGACATTTACTAGGCACATTCTTGCAAGGTACGCCTCTGAGATGAGGAAAAGGTCTGGAATTGCTTTGGCCTCCGATATTGATCATGAAGAGAATAGACATACAGCGATGAAACGCGATGAGCGGCAAGTAAATGATCTAATTCAGCACGTGCAAAATAATATGACAGATCCATTCGACATTGAAGCATGCCCCAAATCCCTTATAAACATTGCCACGGGTTTGCATGCCAGTAAGGAAGTCGAAGATTCGCTCCTGAGTTCAGTAGAACGAGGACAAAAATCGTTTAAGCCTTTTGTGAATGGTTGTTTCAAAGACAACGAAACACGCAATTTTTATTCTCCGATTTCTAAATCCTTACTCAAAACATTTGACGATATGACAAAACCGTACAATCTAAAATGTCGATCTGGCAATACGGTAAAAGCCCATATCAATCCTGAGCTTGTCTTTCGTAGAGCTTTGGCCCTGGCAAATGTACGAGATGAAGTTACCGTTGAAAAGGTTTTGGCCTACCCTGTCGGTCGAATACCAACATCTATTTTCCATGATGATGGGTCTATGAGGAAGTCATGCAAAGCAGATTTCATTCATTTATTGGCAAAAAGTGGTTTGCACCTCTTTCACACTGCCTTCATATGCAAAACGTCGGTCAATCCTTGTCAGAGATGGTATGGGTATTTTGCAGTCTTCATGTAAAACGGTATAACAGTTTTGGCGATTTGGATAAGGACTACTTTAAAACCCTTACAGCTTGCTTTGAAACTTATACCTGTGTCATGGACGTGTTTGATCGGTATGATGTGTTACATTTTACAAAATCAGCAGAAAGAATCAGAAGGTCTATTTCAAGTGGTGGTAAGGTTTTTCAGGTAATTGAAGGCAGATCAATTTTCTAAGTACATCCGAAAATAAACAGGGTTTGGTCAGATTTCTAGGTGACTATGTACTCGAGCACTACAAGGAATTCGCGTTGCAAGACCACAACGAAATATTCATGGCTGGATCTTTTCAAAATCCTGAGACTGTGAAACAATTTTGTGCCGGGACGGTAACTGACTGTACCCAGTTGTTTAGTACGCAGGAAGAGGCAGACACAAGAATTATACTGCATTCTCTGTTCGCTAATGAACAGATGTTAAATAGTAACTACAGTGGCCGTATTGTTATAAAGTCATCAGACACTGATGTTTTACTACTTTGTGTAAAATATTTCGCACAAATGTCAAACATTGTTGAATTATGGTTCCAGACTGGATGCGTTGCTTCAACCAAAGACGCAAGACGGTTTATACCTGTTCATGATATATTCAAAGCTATTGGGCCAGTCATGTCTAGCACACTACCAGCTGCTCACGCTCGTACAGGATGCGACACAACGTCTACTTTTTTCGGCATTGGCAAAAAGACGGTTTATAAGGCGTTGAAACTAAACCCATACATGTATCAAAATTTGTCAAATCTAGCTGGTGTTGATATTGACACATCTGTTGAAGTTGGCAGACAATTCATCGCTGACCTGTATGACCCTAAAAGCAAGGCAACATCTGTACATGATGATCTCAATAAACTCAGAGTGAAGTTGGCGGTATCTAAATATGCTTCCTTAGTGAGACTACGTCCCTCAGAGGCATCATTCAGACAACATATTCTTCCAGTCTCACACCAAGTGTACGCCTGGATGAATGCTCATATTGCCAAACCACCACCAAGATCACCTTTGGAATATGGATGGCGAATGGAAAATAGCTCCATAGTTCCAATATATTTTGAAGGTCCAATGTCTTCTGACTTTTTACAGGACCTTGTTTGTACATGCAAAGGCAAACGTATTTGTAGCAAATATTGTGTATGCTACGAACAGAATTTGTCGTGCACAAACATATGTTATTGTCAGGGCAATGACGATTGCAGAAACCAGCTTACTCATCAGACTGTTTTAGAAGATCGCGACGATGAGAATACGGATTGAACAATTCTCTCTCTCTCTCTCTCTCTCTCTCTCTCTCTCTCTCTCTCTCTAAAAAAACCCCTGCCAGTTTTCTCCGACTTTGACGTGGTTGGTGGGCTTTTAAACCAACTGGAAACCATTTTATATAGTATATTGTGCAATGTTACACACCATTGTATCAACATCGAAGGTTAAATTTAATACTTATCAACCTTTTAAATAGGTTTAACCCAAAATTCTGCCATATATTCCATTTTATGTTGTTTTATATAAGTTTTCAATATGTTGTTTCTCTTGTAATTAATTGTTGTTGAATACTATTGCATAGCTAAATCTACGATATAAAATATTGCTGTTGAACATTTCCGTAGATAAAGATTAATCTTGTTATTTTCTTACATGTTGGAAGCGGTGCTATAAGTCTCTATTATCTGGCAATCAGGCGTAGATTTGACAAGCTGGAGTCATGTAACATTGCCATAGCATGACGCTATTTAATTTTCTATCAGTTATCATGGTGGTGCATTACCGAGAAATTATCATAATTGTAAAAAAAAAAAAAAAATGTTGAAAGTCCACCCTTCTGATCTTTGACCTCACTTTGCAAAAATCTGCACCACATTAGTACTCTATGACAGGCCTTAATCAAAAGGTATTATATTTATCTCTAAAATAAAACCAAAATCAGCCGTGAGGTAGGTCGGTCCATTAAATTTTTAAATTTCCCCTGCTTGTCACTGCACTAAATACCCTTCATTCAAATAACTCATACTTCACACATTTGTTCAGGACCATCACAAAATTATGTTAGATAACACCATTGTATCCTAAATATGGAGTTATGGCTCTTGATTGACATAGGAAATTTGTTGTGATCTTCACTTACATCTGAATAATGTTTGTTTGTTCTTTTCACTTGATGCTTTGAACAGTTATCTAAAACTTGTGTGTATTTTGTATATAGAGTATATATGATTTTACAGTACTTAAAGGCAATATACTGAAATAGTGCTTAAGTGAATAAGCGGTGTATAGTCGAACGCGCTGTCCTCTGACAGCTCTTGTTTTTTTACTGGTTCACACTGGGTCAAAAACAAGGTCACTAGGTCAAATTTTAGAAAAAATCTTGTGTGCCTACATTTTAGAAGACACATGTTTCATCCAATATTAATAGAATCAGAACATTCATCAACATAAAACTTGGTCAAGGTTGAAACTGGATCATGCGGGGTCAAATATGATATCACTAGGTCAATTTTTAGAATATCATTGTGAACTCTCTTTAGGCTACATTTTTATCCAATCATTCAATAAAATTCATAATAACAATAATTTTCACTAAACCTATTTCATGATGTCAAAAACTTTGTTGGTCTGTCAATTTTGGAAAACCTTGTTCACAGATAGTAAAAATATTATTTTATACTAAGGTGGCCCAAGCGTTCTTTTACAATTTTCCTTTTGGCTGGGATATCAATTAAACAAATAAACTTGTTACTCATTGTTGTTCATAAGAATTATTCTTTGATATGTTACAAAAAAAAAAAAAAGATTTTAAAATAAAGTAAAGGTTGCGGGTTCGATCCATGGTTAGATCTTACTAAAGACTTTAAAAATGGTAGTAATGGCTGCCTTCCTTTGCGCTCAGGGTAGCGGGGTTAGCATTACAACTGACTGGCTGGTTTTAGGATAAATTGACCAGTAGTACTGGTAATTTACCCAGGATTGACCGTGATATAACTGAAAAAATGTTGAAAATGTTGAAAGCTGCGTAAAACACCAATCAATAAATTATAATAGTTCCTGTTAACCCTTCAAATGTTACCCCCTCCGCAGATACACTCTTTTGAAGTCTTGCTATTCTCAAGCTCAATGATGTAAAGTAGCCTCCCCTTGGTATTCTGTTGAAATACTGAAACATGTCAGAACCAAGGGCACTGCTAGTGCTATGGAGCTTACGTAGGAAAAAAGTTAGAGGGGCTTAGGTCAGAGGAATAAGGTGGGTGTTCAACCTGAATCACCCTTGCTTGTTCTTAGAAGAATTACATTCTTTCTTTTGTGGACTTATGCATTATCATGAATAAGCTGTATGCCTATCAAACCTAGGGTGTTTATTTTGATAGACTATTTTGACATATGTAAGGACTTTGTTTATGAAACTTGCGCATGATGGCTATACTAAATAATAGTTTTTACAACATGGCCACTAGAATTGAAGAAAATTGCAGGTAAAACCTTTCTGGTGCTTCTTGTCTTCTTTGCAATGATCGGCCTTGCCCGACTTAGATATTGTTTGTTATTTATGCGTCCCTAGGGCTAAAAATATTAAACCCAAGTATTATCCCCAGTGAGTAAGTCAGAAATGTTACTAGGATTACAATTTATTTTTAGCTCGCCTAAGCACGAAGTGCAAGGTGAGCTTTGGTGATCACTCACTATCCGGCATCGTCATCGTCTGTAAGTCCGCCTGTTAACGATTTCCTACAAATGACTCCTCCTACTAAACCAATGGACTGATTTCAAAATGACTTCACAGGAATGTTCCTTAGGTGGTCCTCTTATAAAGTTGTTCAAAGAATTTAATTCAAAGTAGAACTTTGGTTGCTGCGGCATCAGAAAAGGGGAGAATTGCCAAAACTTCAAAAATCTTCTTGTCCAAAAGTACTGGCCCGATTTGAAAATTATTTGTTCACAAATGTTCTTTGGGGCACCCTCTACTAAGATAATTCATATATTTCTGATCCGTTGAAAAACATGGCCGCCAGGGGGGCGGAGCTTGTTTTCCTTATATGTGTATTGTTAAAACTTAAAAAGTCTTCTAGTTCAAAAGTACTGGCCCGATTTAAAATAATTTTGTACAAATGATCCTTGGGTTACCCTCTACCAAGATTGTTGAAATTATTCTGATCCTTTGAAAAACATGGCTGCCAGCGGGCGGGGCTTGTTTTCCTTGTATGTATATATAGTGTAAACTTCAAAAATCTTCTTGTTAGCTCACCTGAGCACAAAGTGCTCAAGACGAGTCTCTGATCGCCTTTTGTCCGTCGTGCGTCAACATCTTCTCCTCAGTAACAGTGGGTCAATTGGGATGAAACTTCACAGAAAGCATCCTCTCAATGACCTCACCAGAATTCTTTTAAATTTTTGGGATCCATGCAGAATTCTGGTTTCCATGGCAACGAAACGAAAAAAAAACTTTAAAATTCTTCTTCTCCCAAACTGGTTGGCAAATTTTCAAATAATTTTGTAGAATTGTTCCTTGGATGACCCTCTATCAGATTCCTTCAAGCCATGTTGATTGGTCGAAAAACATGGCCGCCAGGGGGCTGGTATATTTTGCCTTATATGGCTATAGTTTAAACTTAAAAAATCTTCTCCTCCGAAAGTGTCAGACCGATTTTTAATAATTTTGTAGAAATGTTCCTTAAGTGACCCACTATCAGATTCTTACAAGCCATGTTGATTGGTTTAAAAACATGGCCACCAGGTGGTGGGGCTATTTTGCCTTATATGGCTATAGTGAAAACTTAAAAAATCTTCTCCTCCGAAAGTGTCAGGCTGATTTTCAAAAAATTTGGTAAAAATGTTTCTAGGGTGACCCACTATCAGATTCCTTCAAGCCATGCTGATTGGTCGAAAAACAAGTCCTTTACAAAGATTGT
Source organism: Serripes groenlandicus (assembly GCA_031761405.1). Taxonomy (NCBI): domain Eukaryota; kingdom Metazoa; phylum Mollusca; class Bivalvia; order Cardiida; family Cardiidae; genus Serripes; species Serripes groenlandicus. Next base: position 117,178 of record JASEVX010000300.1, on the reverse strand, counting down.
TCAAATTATGCCCCTGGGTTTAAAATCGGCCTCACCATGGAATCAATTGTATTACATAGAGATATATAGGGAAAAACTCTGAAAATCTTCTCGACTGAAACCGAAAGGCCTAGAGCTTAGATATTTGGTGTGAAGCATTATCTACTTGTCCTCTACCAAGGTAATTCAAATTATACTTCTGGGGTTAAAATTTGCCCCGCCCTGGGTGTCACCTGTTTTACATAGAGATAAACTTAGAAATATTCTTGTTAAATACTAACTGGTACATAAATATTTCTTGAGTGACCTTCTTAGTCATATAAACTTGACAAAAGACAGGCAACATAGGGTGTGGGTTTTTCACTCAGTGGTCCTCTTGGGCCTCTTGTATTGGCTTACCTGACTGCAAAATTAGTTATTGTGGTTGGCATGACAAATCACATTTCATGACTCAGGTGAGTGATCCAGTGCCATCATGGCCCTCTTGTTATGTGTTTAGCTTACCTGAGCACAAAGTGCTCAAGGTGAGCTATTGTTATCACTCAATATCCTGGGGGGTCCGTATGGCCTTTGTTGTCCGTCATCCGTTCAAATCTTCTTCTCTGAAACTATTTGTCCGCTTTCAAATGAATTTCATAGGAAGGTTGCTTACGTGGCCCTCGTCAAAAATTGTTCAATGAATTTAATTCCAAATAGAACTTTGCTGCTGCGGATTCAGAAAAGGGGGAAAATACCAAAACTGTAAAAATCTTCTTGTCCAAAAGTACAGGCCTGATGTGAAAATTATTCTGCACAAATGCTCCTTGTGTGACCCTCTACTAAGATTGTTCAAATCATTCTGATCCGCTGAAAAATATGGCCGGTAGGTGGCGAAGCTTGTTTTCCATAAATGTGTATAGTGAAATCTTCTTGTTAAAAATATCTGGCCCGATTGGAAAATAATTTGGCACAAATGTTCCTTGGGTGACCCTCTACCAAGATTGTTCAAGTTATTACAATCAATTGATAAATTTGACCACAAGTGGGCTTTGCTTGATTTCCTTGTATGCATATCGTTAGAAATTTTTTCAAATTGTTCCGATCCATTTATAAACATGACCGCTAGTGGTCGGGTCTTGTTTTTCTAATAAGTATATATGGCTATAGTGAAAACTTAAAAAATCTTCTTCTCTGAAAGTGTGAGGCCAATTTTCAAATAATTTTGTAGAAATGTTCCTAAGGTGACCCACCATCAAATTCCTTAAAGGGACTGAACACCATAATGGTCCAAAATCGTTATATTTTATACTTATTCTAATTAGTCCAAAATACGTCGATATATATGTAACGGAATGTTGTAGAAGGTCGTACAAGTCTTGTTTTTCATTATTTCATTGGAAATAAGCAGTTAAAAAAACGTTTTCCCGTTTAAATTTACCGTGGAATTTCCTCTTGCTCATTTGAATTTGTGGATTCAATTCGGCATTCTCTAACACTATCGACTCATTACATTCATGTATGCGTGAGTGTAAGTAATTTTTAGATTTACTGGGTTACTAACCCAGTAGATTTCACAATGCAAAATAACGAAAAATCTCCGCAATATTAATAGTGTGCATATATTGTAGTACATCAGTCAGCAAATCTCAATGCCTTACATGCAAAAACATCAAGGTAATAGCAATTTTTAACAATTTTCTTTTTTTTCTGCTTTTTTCTCATATGGGATTCAGTCCCTTTAAAGCCATGTTGATTGGTTGAAAAACATGGCCGCCACAGGGCAGGGCTATTTTGCCTTATATGGCTTAAGTGAAAACTTGAAAAATCTTCTCCTCCAAAAGTATTTGGCCGATTTTCAAATAATTGTGTAGAAATATTCCTAGGTTGACCCTCTATCAGATTCCTACAAGCCATGTTGATTGGTCGAAAACTATGGCCGCCAGGGGGCGGGGCTTATATGGCTTAAGTGAAAAAATATAAAATCAGGTGAGCGATCCAGGGCCATCATGGCCCTCTTGTTTACTTAGAAATTCTGAGAGTCCATATCTCAGTATTTACTTGATGCATTGCATTGAAACTTTATACAACCCTTCCCAACTATCACACCTATGTTGATTTTCAAGTTAAATAACTCTATCTTGTATTTTATGCAAGTTATGGTTAAGAGACCATATTTTAGTAACTACTTGATGCATTGCATTGAAACTTTATACAGCCCTTCCCAACCATCACACCTATGTAATCAATCAAGTACAATAACTCTATCTAGCATTTTATGCAAGTTATGACCCTTTTTGGACTTAGAAATTCTGGTTAAAATTTTGCAACTACATTTAAAGTGTAATCTCAGTAACAACTTGAAGCATTGTATTGAAACTTTATTCAACCTTTCCTTATTTCACAACTATATACACAACCAATTAAGATAACTCTATCCTGCATATGGTGCAAATTGTATAGCCCTGGGGTCAAAAATGACTCCTCCCCGGGGGTAACTTGTTTTACATAGACTCATATAGGGAAAAAACTTTATAAATCTTCTTGTCTAAAAGGAGAAGGCCCAGGCCTTTGATATTTGTGTATAGCTTCATCTATTGGACCTCTATTAATCTTGTTCAAATTATAGCCCTTGGGTCAAAAATTGGCCCACCCTGGGGATCACTTGTTTTACATAGACTCGTTTAGGTAAACACTTTAAAAATATTCAGGTGATCGATTTAGGGCCATCTTGGCCCTCTTGTTTTACTTAGAAATTATGGTTAAAGGTTTGCGTGCAACTACATTAAGAGTCCATATCTTAGTAACTACTTGATGCATTCCATTGAAACGTTATACAACCCTTCCCAACCATCACACCTATGAAAATAATCAAGTTAAATAACTCTATCCTGCATATAATGCAAATTATCACCCTGTAATAAATTGTGGTTAATGTTTTGCATGCAACTACATTAGAGTCCATTATCTCAGTAACTTAAATAAGCGATAGAATAGTTGAGCGCGCTGTCCTCCAGCAGCTCTTGTTTTACTTAGAAATTCTGGTTAAAGTTTTGCGTGCAACAATATTAAGAGTCCATATCTCAGTATTTACTTGATGCATTGCATTGAAAACTTTATACAACCCTACTGAACTATCCCACTTATGAAGATTATCAAGTTTGATAACTCTTATCTGCTTTTAATGCAAGTTATGGCCCTTATTTACTTAGAAATTCTGGTAAAAGTGTTGTGTGCAACTTGAATTTAGATTCCATATCTCAGTATTACATGATGCATTACATTGAAACGTTCTACACTGCTTCCTAACTACCACACCTATGGAAATATCAAACGGCTTTGTGTGTAAGTATACTTGTAAGACTTGTAAATTACTTTAAAATGTATGCTTAACCATGTATACAATAATCTTAATAATGATTTATATCATTGCATAATGTATTTCCTTTATTTGTCTTAAACAAAATGTAGGTCGTTCAATGTTACAGTAACAACATTCTTCAGTACCAAACTCAGGATATTTTCCTCCACAATCAAATCAATTACCAACCCAGCTTACACAGCTTACAGTAGATCAACTGCAGCAGGCAATGTTAGAAATATGTTAGCGAAAGTGTTTCAAATGATCTACCTCCATCCATGTTCCATTCATTGCCTGAATCTAACATAAATACATGGGAAGCTTCAGTATCCTGAAAAGTTGAATGCATTGTACAAAATTTACAAGTCATCCGGTGAATATTCATTGGTTTTTACTTACGTTCTTGTTGATGTAGAACAACATAAGTATAATGTTTCCAAACGCTTTTTGTCAGTCAAAAAAACAGTGATGTAAATTAATCACAGGTTACAAATACAAAGCACATCATCAATTAATAAAACTCAAAGAAAAGAGCAATTGTGATGGCACTTGGACTAAATTAATAGGGATTGTTTAGTTTTCACTCAAAAATTAAAAAGCGTTCCAACGTCCATCCTAGCATAGAAATTAAGTAAAGATGATACTTATGTCTCCCCCTGTATACAGGGGAGATATATTGTTTTGTGTCTGTCTGTCTTGAATACGGCTTAAAGGATTTTCATGAAACTTGGGTCACATGTTCATCTCATCAAGGCGATGTGCAGAACCCATGTCTTGACCATACCGGTTCAAGGTCAAGGTCACACTTGAAGGCCAAAGGTTTGAGGCTTTATTTCGTGTCAACTCCATATCTCCAAGACAGCTTGAAGGATTTTCATGACACTTGGGTCACATGTTCACATCATCAAGGCGATGTGCAGAACCCATGTCTCGACCAAACCAGTTCAAGGTCAAGGTCACGCTTGAAGGTCAAAGGTTTGAGACTTTATTTCGTGTCTGCTCCATATCTCCAAGACGGCTTGAAGGATTTTCATGAAACTTGGGTCACATGTTCACCTCATCAAGGTGATGTGCAGAACCCATGTCTCGACCATGCCAGGTCAAGGTCACGCTTGAAGGTCAAAGGTTTGAGGCTTTATTTCGTGTCGGCTCCATATCTCCAAGACGGCTTGAATGATTTTCATGAAACTTAGGTCACATATTCACCTCATCAAGGCGATGTGCAGAACCCATGTCTCGACCATCCCAGGTCAAGGTCACGCTTGAAGGTCAAAGGTTTAAGGCTTTATTTCGTGTCCGCTCCGTATCTCCAAGACGGCTTGAATGATTTTCATGAAACTTGGGTCACATGTTCACCTCATCAAGGTGATGTGCAGAACCCATGTCTCGACTATACCGGTTCAAGGTCAAGGTCATGCTTGAAGGTCAAAGGTTTGAGGCTTTATTTCGTGTCTGCTCCATATCTCCAAGACGGCTTGAAGGATTTTCATGAAACTTGGGTCACATGTTCACCTCATCAAGGTGATGTGCAGAATCCATGTCTCGACCATCCCAGGTCAAGGTCACGCTTAAAGGTCAAAAGGTTTGAGGCTTTATTTCGTGTCAGCTCCATATCTCCAAGACGGCTTGAATGATTTTCATGAAACTTGGGTCACATGTTCCCCTCATCAAGGCGATGTGCAGAACATATGTCTCGACCATACCGGTTCAGGGTCAAGGTCACACTTGACGGTCAAAGGTTTGAGGCTTTATTTCGTGTCCGCTCCATATCTCCAAGACGGCTTGAAGGATTTTCATGAAACTTGGGTCACATGTTTACCTCATCAAGGCGATGTGCAGAACTCATGTCTCGACCATCTCGGATCAAGGTCACGCTTGAAGGTCAAAGGTTTGAGGCTTTATTTCCAAGATGCCGTGAAGGATTTCAACGAAGTTGAGTCACATGTTCAGCTCATTAACATGTCCCGGCCCTTCAGGTTCAAGGTAAAGGTCACCTCTTAAGGTCAAATGTTAGAGCCCTGATTTCGAGTTTTAGTTTTTATTAGCTCTACTGGCCAAAGGCCAGAAGGGCTTATGTCGTGGCGATGTGTCCGTCGTCCGTGCGTGCGTCCGTGCGTCCGTGCGTCCGTAAACAATTTCTTGTTAACACGATACAGTCTTCACTTTTGATTGTATCTCAACCAAACTTATACAGTAGTTAGATATCCATGAGAGCTCGGTTCCTTTCGAAAACCAGCCAGATCCGCCCATGCATGACTGGATTATGGCCCTTGAAATGGTCAAAATTGCTATAAAAGAGCTTGTTAACACGATACAGTCTTCACTTTTAATTGCATCTCAACCAAACTTATACAGTAGTTAGATATTCATGAGAGCTCGGTTCCTTTCGAAAACCAGCCAGATCCGCCCATGCATGACTGGATTATGGCCCTTGAAATGGTCAAAATTGCTATAAAAGAGCTTGTTAACACGATACAGTCTTCACGTTTGATTGTATCTCAACCAAACTTATACAGTAGTTAGATATCCATGAGAGCTCGGTTCCTTTTGAAAACCAGCCAGATCCTCCCATGCATGACTGGATTATGGCCCTTGAAATGGTCAAAATTGCTATAAAAGAGCTTGTTAACACGATACAGTCTTCACTTTTAATTGTATCTCAACCAAACTTATACAGTAGTTAGATATTCATGAGAGCTCGGTTCCTTTCGAAAACCAGCCAGATCCGCCCATGCAAGACTGGATTATGGCCCTTGAAATTGTCAAAATTGCTATAAAAGAGCTTGTTAACACGATACAGTCTTCACTTTTGATTGTATCTCAACTAAACTTATACAGTAGTTAGATATCTATGAGAGCTCGGTTCCTTTTGAAAACCAGTCAGATCCGCCCATGCAAGACTGGATTATGGCCCTTGAAATGGTCAAAATTGCTATAAAAGAGCTTGTTAACACGATACAGTCTTCACTTTTGATTGTATCTCAACCAAACTTATACAGTAGTAAGATATCCATGAGAGCTCGGTTCCTTTCCTAAACCAGCCAGATCCGCCCATGCAAGACTGGATTATGGCCCTTGAAATTGTCCAAATTGCTATAATTGAGCATGTGAACACAATAGAGGCTCCATTTACTATCTGATCTTCACCAAACTTAGATAGTAGTTAAATATTGATGAGAGCTTGGTTCCTTTTGAAAACCAGCTAGATCCGCCCATGCAAGACTGGATTATGGCCCATGAAATTGTAAAAATTGCTATAATACAGCTTGTGAACACAAAAGAGCCTCCATTTACTATCCGATCTTCACCATACATACATGCTCTGGATTGAAAATGACCAAAGAACCATACCAGTAGAGCATAGGCCCTCATGGGCCTCTTGTTTACCATTGCTTATGTTTAGCAACAGTTGTTAACTGTTTTGATGAATACTTCAGTCTTGAATGTTACAGCTGTAGTAAAAAGATGTGTTATTGTAAACCATTTGCTATCATATCCACTTTGTACAAGGTCAAGATAAAATTAGTAATTAAAAGTTGAATACTGTCCGACTTGGCCAAATGTTTGTCTGCTTTATAGGTTGGAATGTTTTGAGAGATTTTGACAGATATTTGAGGGGGAGACATCTGTTTTTATTCTAGTTAACATTGTTTCTAATTTATTTCTTAGATCACCAAATGACGAATGACAAACTTGATGAGATAATGAAGTTTCTGAAGTCAGATGTAGTGAAAGCTTTAAGAGATCTAGGTAAACGTTTGTAAACTTGGTACATTGCACACTTTCTTAGTTGATTCAATTACACTTACAAATGTAAACCTTAGCATCGCTTTTCATCAGACATAAACATTAACAATTATATTACTAAGAAGTGAGTACTGTCTTGTGCAAAGGAAAAGAAATGGTACATTGTTACAGGTAAGTTACTGAATACTTATTGTGATTCCATCCTGCTTTTGTTAAAAGTCGTTTAATTATCCATATAAATTTATTTAAAACGTAGCTAAAGTTCTCATTAAGAATCGCCTATTGTCAACAGTGAATGTTTCATAATCGCATTGCAAATTTAGGTAAACACTTTAAAAATATTCAGGTGATCGATTTAGGGCCATCTTGGCCCTCTTGTTTTACTTAGAAATTATGGTTAAAGGTTTGCGTGCAACTACATTAAGAGTCCATATCTTAGTAACTACTTGATGCATTCCATTGAAACGTTATACAACCCTTCCCAACCATCACACCTATGAAAATAATCAAGTTAAATAACTCTATCCTGCATATAATGCAAATTATCACCCTGTAATAAATTGTGGTTAATGTTTTGCATGCAACTACATTAGAGTCCATTATCTCAGTAACTTAAATAAGCGATAGAATAGTTGAGCGCACTGTCCTCCAGCAGCTCTTGTTTTACTTAGAAATTCTGGTTAAAGTTTTGCGTGCAACAATATTAAGAGTCCATATCTCAGTATTTACTTGATGCATTGCATTGAAAACTTTATACAACCCTACTGAACTATCCCACTTATGAAGATTATCAAGTTTGATAACTCTTATCTGCTTTTAATGCAAGTTATGGCCCTTATTTACTTAGAAATTCTGGTAAAAGTGTTGTGTGCAACTTGAATTTAGATTCCATATCTCAGTATTACATGATGCATTACATTGAAACGTTCTACACTGCTTCCTAACTACCACACCTATGGAAATATCAAACGGCTTTGTGTGTAAGTATACTTGTAAGACTTGTAAATTACTTTAAAATGTATGCTTAACCATGTATACAATAATCTTAATAATGATTTATATCATTGCATAATGTATTTCCTTTATTTGTCTTAAACAAAATGTAGGTCGTTCAATGTTACAGTAACAACATTCTTCAGTACCAAACTCAGGATATTTTCCTCCACAATCAAATCAATTACCAACCCAGCTTACACAGCTTACAGTAGATCAACTGCAGCAGGCAATGTTAGAAATATGTTAGCGAAAGTGTTTCAAATGATCTACCTCCATCCATGTTCCATTCATTGCCTGAATCTATCATAAATACATGCGAAGCTTCAGTATCCTGAAAAGTTGAATGCATTGTACAATATTTACAAGTCATCCGGTGAATATTCATTGGTTTTTACTTACGTTCTTGTTGATGTAGAACAACATAAGTATAATGTTTCCAAACGCTTTTTGTAAGTCAAAAAAACAGTGATGTAAATTAATCACAGGTTGCAAATACAAAGCACATCATCAATTAATAAAACTCAAAGAAAAGAGCAATTGTGATGGCACTTGGACTAAATTAATAGGGATTGTTTAGTTTTCACTCAAAAATTAAAAAGCGTTCCAACGTCCATCCTAGCCTAGAAATTAAGTAAAGATGATACTTATGTCTCCCCCTGTATACAGGGGAGATATATTGTTTTGTGTCTGTCTGTCTTGAATACGGCTTAAAGGATTTTCATGAAACTTGGGTCACATGTTCATCTCATCAAGGCGATGTGCAGAACCCATGTCTTGACCATACCGGTTCAAGGTCAAGGTCACACTTGAAGGCCAAAGGTTTGAGGCTTTATTTCGTGTCAACTCCATATCTCCAAGACAGCTTGAAGGATTTTCATGACACTTGGGTCACATGTTCACATCATCAAGGCGATGTGCAGAACCCATGTCTCGACCATACCAGTTCAAGGTCAAGGTCACGCTTGAAGGTCAAAGGTTTGAGACTTTATTTCGTGTCTGCTCCATATCTCCAAGACGGCTTGAAGGATTTTCATGAAACTTGGGTCACATGTTTACCTCATCAAGGTGATGTGCAGAACCCATGTCTCGACCATGCCAGGTCAATGTCACGCTTGAAGGTCAAAGGTTTGAGGCTTTATTTCGTGTCGGCTCCATATCTCCAAGACGGCTTGAATGATTTTCATGAAACTTAGGTCACATATTCACCTCATCAAGGCGATGTGCAGAACCCATGTCTCGACCATCCCAGGTCAAGGTCACGCTTGAAGGTCAAAGGTTTAAGGCTTTATTTCGTGTCCGCTCCGTATCTCCAAGACTGCTTGAATGATTTTCATGAAACTTGGGTCACATGTTCACCTCATCAAGGTGATGTGCAGAACCCATGTCTCGACTATACCGGTTCAAGGTCAAGGTCATGCTTGAAGGTCAAAGGTTTGAGGCTTTATTTTGTGTCTGCTCCATATCTCCAAGACGGCTTGAAGGATTTTCATGAAACTTGGGTCACATGTTCACCTCATCAAGGTGATGTGCAGAATCCATGTCTCGACCATCCCAGGTCAAGGTCACGCTTGAAGGTCAAAAGGTTTGAGGCTTTATTTCGTGTCAGCTCCATATCTCCAAGACGGCTTGAATGATTTTCATGAAACTTGGGTCACATGTTTACCTCATCAAGGCGATGTGCAGAACTCATGTCTCGACCATCTCGGATCAAGGTCACGCTTGAAGGTCAAAGGTTTGAGGCTTTATTTCCAAGATGCCGTGAAGGATTTCAACGAAGTTGAGTCACATGTTCAGCTCATTAACATGTCCCGGCCCTTCAGGTTCAAGGTAAAGGTCACCTCTTAAGGTCAAATGTTAGAGCCCTGATTTCGAGTTTTAGTTTTTATTTACCATTGCTTATGTTTAGCAACAGTTGTTAACTGTTTTGATGAATACTTCAGTCTTGAATGTTACAGCTGTAGTAAAAAGATGTGTTATTGTAAACCATTTGCTATCATATCCACTTTGTACAAGGTCAAGATAAAATTAGTAATTAAAAGTTGAATACTGTCCGACTTGGCCAAATGTTTGTCTGCTTTATAGGTTGGAATGTTTTGAGAGATTTTGACAGATATTTGAGGGGGAGACATCTGTTTTTATTCTAGTTAACATTGTTTCTAATTTATTTCTTAGATCCCCAAATGACGAATGACAAACTTGATGAGATAATGAAGTTTCTGAAGTCAGATGTAGTGAAAGCTTTAAGAGATCTAGGTAAACGTTTGTAAACTTGGTACATTGCACACTTTCTTAGTTGATTCAATTACACTTACAAATGTAAACCTTAGCATCGCTTTTCATCAGACATAAACATTAACAATTATATTACTAAGAAGTGAGTACTGTCTTGTGCAAAGGAAAAGAAATGGTACATTGTTACAGGTAAGTTACTGAATACTTATTGTGATTCCATCCTGCTTTTGTTAAAAGTCGTTTAATTATCCATATAAATTTATTTAAAACGTAGCTAAAGTTCTCATTAAGAATCGCCTATTGTCAACAGTGAATGTTTCATAATCGCATTGCAAATTTAGGTAAACACTTTAAAAATATTCAGGTGATCGATTTAGGGCCATCTTGGCCCTCTTGTTTTACTTAGAAATTATGGTTAAAGGTTTGCGTGCAACTACATTAAGAGTCCATATCTTAGTAACTACTTGATGCATTCCATTGAAACGTTATACAACCCTTCCCAACCATCACACCTATGAAAATAATCAAGTTAAATAACTCTATCCTGCATATAATGCAAATTATCACCCTGTAATAAATTGTGGTTAATGTTTTGCATGCAACTACATTAGAGTCCATTATCTCAGTAACTTAAATAAGCGATAGAATAGTTGAGCGCACTGTCCTCCAGCAGCTCTTGTTTTACTTAGAAATTCTGGTTAAAGTTTTGCGTGCAACAATATTAAGAGTCCATATCTCAGTATTTACTTGATGCATTGCATTGAAAACTTTATACAACCCTACTGAACTATCCCACTTATGAAGATTATCAAGTTTGATAACTCTTATCTGCTTTTAATGCAAGTTATGGCCCTTATTTACTTAGAAATTCTGGTAAAAGTGTTGTGTGCAACTTGAATTTAGATTCCATATCTCAGTATTACATGATGCATTACATTGAAACGTTCTACACTGCTTCCTAACTACCACACCTATGGAAATATCAAACGGCTTTGTGTGTAAGTATACTTGTAAGACTTGTAAATTACTTTAAAATGTATGCTTAACCATGTATACAATAATCTTAATAATGATTTATATCATTGCATAATGTATTTCCTTTATTTGTCTTAAACAAAATGTAGGTCGTTCAATGTTACAGTAACAACATTCTTCAGTACCAAACTCAGGATATTTTCCTCCACAATCAAATCAATTACCAACCCAGCTTACACAGCTTACAGTAGATCAACTGCAGCAGGCAATGTTAGAAATATGTTAGCGAAAGTGTTTCAAATGATCTACCTCCATCCATGTTCCATTCATTGCCTGAATCTATCATAAATACATGCGAAGCTTCAGTATCCTGAAAAGTTGAATGCATTGTACAATATTTACAAGTCATCCGGTGAATATTCATTGGTTTTTACTTACGTTCTTGTTGATGTAGAACAACATAAGTATAATGTTTCCAAACGCTTTTTGTAAGTCAAAAAAACAGTGATGTAAATTAATCACAGGTTGCAAATACAAAGCACATCATCAATTAATAAAACTCAAAGAAAAGAGCAATTGTGATGGCACTTGGACTAAATTAATAGGGATTGTTTAGTTTTCACTCAAAAATTAAAAAGCGTTCCAACGTCCATCCTAGCCTAGAAATTAAGTAAAGATGATACTTATGTCTCCCCCTGTATACAGGGGAGATATATTGTTTTGTGTCTGTCTGTCTTGAATACGGCTTAAAGGATTTTCATGAAACTTGGGTCACATGTTCATCTCATCAAGGCGATGTGCAGAACCCATGTCTTGACCATACCGGTTCAAGGTCAAGGTCACACTTGAAGGCCAAAGGTTTGAGGCTTTATTTCGTGTCAACTCCATATCTCCAAGACAGCTTGAAGGATTTTCATGACACTTGGGTCACATGTTCACATCATCAAGGCGATGTGCAGAACCCATGTCTCGACCATACCAGTTCAAGGTCAAGGTCACGCTTGAAGGTCAAAGGTTTGAGACTTTATTTCGTGTCTGCTCCATATCTCCAAGACGGCTTGAAGGATTTTCATGAAACTTGGGTCACATGTTTACCTCATCAAGGTGATGTGCAGAACCCATGTCTCGACCATGCCAGGTCAATGTCACGCTTGAAGGTCAAAGGTTTGAGGCTTTATTTCGTGTCGGCTCCATATCTCCAAGACGGCTTGAATGATTTTCATGAAACTTAGGTCACATATTCACCTCATCAAGGCGATGTGCAGAACCCATGTCTCGACCATCCCAGGTCAAGGTCACGCTTGAAGGTCAAAGGTTTAAGGCTTTATTTCGTGTCCGCTCCGTATCTCCAAGACTGCTTGAATGATTTTCATGAAACTTGGGTCACATGTTCACCTCATCAAGGTGATGTGCAGAACCCATGTCTCGACTATACCGGTTCAAGGTCAAGGTCATGCTTGAAGGTCAAAGGTTTGAGGCTTTATTTTGTGTCTGCTCCATATCTCCAAGACGGCTTGAAGGATTTTCATGAAACTTGGGTCACATGTTCACCTCATCAAGGTGATGTGCAGAATCCATGTCTCGACCATCCCAGGTCAAGGTCACGCTTGAAGGTCAAAAGGTTTGAGGCTTTATTTCGTGTCAGCTCCATATCTCCAAGACGGCTTGAATGATTTTCATGAAACTTGGGTCACATGTTTACCTCATCAAGGCGATGTGCAGAACTCATGTCTCGACCATCTCGGATCAAGGTCACGCTTGAAGGTCAAAGGTTTGAGGCTTTATTTCCAAGATGCCGTGAAGGATTTCAACGAAGTTGAGTCACATGTTCAGCTCATTAACATGTCCCGGCCCTTCAGGTTCAAGGTAAAGGTCACCTCTTAAGGTCAAATGTTAGAGCCCTGATTTCGAGTTTTAGTTTTTATTTACCATTGCTTATGTTTAGCAACAGTTGTTAACTGTTTTGATGAATACTTCAGTCTTGAATGTTACAGCTGTAGTAAAAAGATGTGTTATTGTAAACCATTTGCTATCATATCCACTTTGTACAAGGTCAAGATAAAATTAGTAATTAAAAGTTGAATACTGTCCGACTTGGCCAAATGTTTGTCTGCTTTATAGGTTGGAATGTTTTGAGAGATTTTGACAGATATTTGAGGGGGAGACATCTGTTTTTATTCTAGTTAACATTGTTTCTAATTTATTTCTTAGATCCCCAAATGACGAATGACAAACTTGATGAGATAATGAATGTTCTGAAGTCAGATGTAGTGAAAGGAGATCTAGGTAAACGTTTGTAAACTTGGTACATTGCACACTTTCTTAGTTGATTCAATTACACTTACAAATGTAAACCTTAGCATCGCTTTTCATCAGACATAAACATTAACAATTATATTACTAAGAAGTGAGTACTGTCTTGTGCAAAGGAAAAGAAATGGTACATTGTTACAGGTAAGTTACTGAATACTTATTGTGATTCCATCCTGCTTTTGTTAAAAGTCGTTTAATTATCCATATAAATTTATTTAAAACGTAGCTAAAGTTCTCATTAAGAATCGCCTATTGTCAACAGTGAATGTTTCATAATCGCATTGCAAATTTAGGTAAACACTTTAAAAATATTCAGGTGATCGATTTAGGGCCATCTTGGCCCTCTTGTTTTACTTAGAAATTATGGTTAAAGGTTTGCGTGCAACTACATTAAGAGTCCATATCTTAGTAACTACTTGATGCATTCCATTGAAACGTTATACAACCCTTCCCAACCATCACACCTATGAAAATAATCAAGTTAAATAACTCTATCCTGCATATAATGCAAATTATCACCCTGTAATAAATTGTGGTTAATGTTTTGCATGCAACTACATTAGAGTCCATTATCTCAGTAACTTAAATAAGCGATAGAATAGTTGAGCGCGCTGTCCTCCAGCAGCTCTTGTTTTACTTAGAAATTCTGGTTAAAGTTTTGCGTGCAACAATATTAAGAGTCCATATCTCAGTATTTACTTGATGCATTGCATTGAAAACTTTATACAACCCTACTGAACTATCCCACTTATGAAGATTATCAAGTTTGATAACTCTTATCTGCTTTTAATGCAAGTTATGGCCCTTATTTACTTAGAAATTCTGGTAAAAGTGTTGTGTGCAACTTGAATTTAGATTCCATATCTCAGTATTACATGATGCATTACATTGAAACGTTCTACACTGCTTCCTAACTACCACACCTATGGAAATATCAAACGGCTTTGTGTGTAAGTATACTTGTAAGACTTGTAAATTACTTTAAAATGTATGCTTAACCATGTATACAATAATCTTAATAATGATTTATATCATTGCATAATGTATTTCCTTTATTTGTCTTAAACAAAATGTAGGTCGTTCAATGTTACAGTAACAACATTCTTCAGTACCAAACTCAGGATATTTTCCTCCACAATCAAATCAATTACCAACCCAGCTTACACAGCTTACAGTAGATCAACTGCAGCAGGCAATGTTAGAAATATGTTAGCGAAAGTGTTTCAAATGATCTACCTCCATCCATGTTCCATTCATTGCCTGAATCTAACATAAATACATGGGAAGCTTCAGTATCCTGAAAAGTTGAATGCATTGTACAAAATTTACAAGTCATCCGGTGAATATTCATTGGTTTTTACTTACGTTCTTGTTGATGTAGAACAACATAAGTATAATGTTTCCAAACGCTTTTTGTCAGTCAAAAAAACAGTGATGTAAATTAATCACAGGTTACAAATACAAAGCACATCATCAATTAATAAAACTCAAAGAAAAGAGCAATTGTGATGGCACTTGGACTAAATTAATAGGGATTGTTTAGTTTTCACTCAAAAATTAAAAAGCGTTCCAACGTCCATCCTAGCATAGAAATTAAGTAAAGATGATACTTATGTCTCCCCCTGTATACAGGGGAGATATATTGTTTTGTGTCTGTCTGTCTTGAATACGGCTTAAAGGATTTTCATGAAACTTGGGTCACATGTTCATCTCATCAAGGCGATGTGCAGAACCCATGTCTTGACCATACCGGTTCAAGGTCAAGGTCACACTTGAAGGCCAAAGGTTTGAGGCTTTATTTCGTGTCAACTCCATATCTCCAAGACAGCTTGAAGGATTTTCATGACACTTGGGTCACATGTTCACATCATCAAGGCGATGTGCAGAACCCATGTCTCGACCAAACCAGTTCAAGGTCAAGGTCACGCTTGAAGGTCAAAGGTTTGAGACTTTATTTCGTGTCTGCTCCATATCTCCAAGACGGCTTGAAGGATTTTCATGAAACTTGGGTCACATGTTCACCTCATCAAGGTGATGTGCAGAACCCATGTCTCGACCATGCCAGGTCAAGGTCACGCTTGAAGGTCAAAGGTTTGAGGCTTTATTTCGTGTCGGCTCCATATCTCCAAGACGGCTTGAATGATTTTCATGAAACTTAGGTCACATATTCACCTCATCAAGGCGATGTGCAGAACCCATGTCTCGACCATCCCAGGTCAAGGTCACGCTTGAAGGTCAAAGGTTTAAGGCTTTATTTCGTGTCCGCTCCGTATCTCCAAGACGGCTTGAATGATTTTCATGAAACTTGGGTCACATGTTCACCTCATCAAGGTGATGTGCAGAACCCATGTCTCGACTATACCGGTTCAAGGTCAAGGTCATGCTTGAAGGTCAAAGGTTTGAGGCTTTATTTCGTGTCTGCTCCATATCTCCAAGACGGCTTGAAGGATTTTCATGAAACTTGGGTCACATGTTCACCTCATCAAGGTGATGTGCAGAATCCATGTCTCGACCATCCCAGGTCAAGGTCACGCTTAAAGGTCAAAAGGTTTGAGGCTTTATTTCGTGTCAGCTCCATATCTCCAAGACGGCTTGAATGATTTTCATGAAACTTGGGTCACATGTTCCCCTCATCAAGGCGATGTGCAGAACATATGTCTCGACCATACCGGTTCAGGGTCAAGGTCACACTTGACGGTCAAAGGTTTGAGGCTTTATTTCGTGTCCGCTTCATATCTCCAAGACGGCTTGAAGGATTTTCATGAAACTTGGGTCACATGTTTACCTCATCAAGGCGATGTGCAGAACTCATGTCTCGACCATCTCGGATCAAGGTCACGCTTGAAGGTCAAAGGTTTGAGGCTTTATTTCCAAGATGCCGTGAAGGATTTCAACGAAGTTGAGTCACATGTTCAGCTCATTAACATGTCCCGGCCCTTCAGGTTCAAGGTAAAGGTCACCTCTTAAGGTCAAATGTTAGAGCCCTGATTTCGAGTTTTAGTTTTTATTAGCTCTACTGGCCAAAGGCCAGAAGGGCTTATGTCGTGGCGATGTGTCCGTCGTCCGTGCGTGCGTGCGTGCGTCCGTGCGTCCGTAAACAATTTCTTGTTAACACGATACAGTCTTCACTTTTGATTGTATCTCAACCAAACTTATACAGTAGTTAGATATCCATGAGAGCTCGGTTCCTTTCGAAAACCAGCCAGATCCGCCCATGCATGACTGGATTATGGCCCTTGAAATGGTCAAAATTGCTATAAAAGAGCTTGTTAACACGATACAGTCTTCACTTTTAATTGCATCTCAACCAAACTTATACAGTAGTTAGATATTCATGAGAGCTCGGTTCCTTTCGAAAACCAGCCAGATCCGCCCATGCATGACTGGATTATGGCCCTTGAAATGGTCAAAATTGCTATAAAAGAGCTTGTTAACACGATACAGTCTTCACGTTTGATTGTATCTCAACCAAACTTATACAGTAGTTAGATATCCATGAGAGCTCGGTTCCTTTTGAAAACCAGCCAGATCCTCCCATGCATGACTGGATTATGGCCCTTGAAATGGTCAAAATTGCTATAAAAGAGCTTGTTAACACGATACAGTCTTCACTTTTAATTGTATCTCAACCAAACTTATACAGTAGTTAGATATTCATGAGAGCTCGGTTCCTTTCGAAAACCAGCCAGATCCGCCCATGCAAGACTGGATTATGGCCCTTGAAATTGTCAAAATTGCTATAAAAGAGCTTGTTAACACGATACAGTCTTCACTTTTGATTGTATCTCAACTAAACTTATACAGTAGTTAGATATCTATGAGAGCTCGGTTCCTTTTGAAAACCAGTCAGATCCGCCCATGCAAGACTGGATTATGGCCCTTGAAATGGTCAAAATTGCTATAAAAGAGCTTGTTAACACGATACAGTCTTCACTTTTGATTGTATCTCAACCAAACTTATACAGTAGTAAGATATCCATGAGAGCTCGGTTCCTTTCCTAAACCAGCCAGATCCGCCCATGCAAGACTGGATTATGGCCCTTGAAATTGTCCAAATTGCTATAATTGAGCATGTGAACACAATAGAGGCTCCATTTACTATCTGATCTTCACCAAACTTAGATAGTAGTTAAATATTGATGAGAGCTTGGTTCCTTTTGAAAACCAGCTAGATCCGCCCATGCAAGACTGGATTATGGCCCATGAAATTGTAAAAATTGCTATAATACAGCTTGTGAACACAAAAGAGCCTCCATTTACTATCCGATCTTCACCATACATACATGCTCTGGATTGAAAATGACCAAAGAACCATACCAGTAGAGCATAGGCCCTCATGGGCCTCTTGTTTACCATTGCTTATGTTTAGCAACAGTTGTTAACTGTTTTGATGAATACTTCAGTCTTGAATGTTACAGCTGTAGTAAAAAGATGTGTTATTGTAAACCATTTGCTATCATATCCACTTTGTACAAGGTCAAGATAAAATTAGTAATTAAAAGTTGAATACTGTCCGACTTGGCCAAATGTTTGTCTGCTTTATAGGTTGGAATGTTTTGAGAGATTTTGACAGATATTTGAGGGGGAGACATCTGTTTTTATTCTAGTTAACATTGTTTCTAATTTATTTCTTAGATCACCAAATGACGAATGACAAACTTGATGAGATAATGAATGTTCTGAAGTCAGATGTAGTGAAAGGAGATCTAGGTAAACGTTTGTAAACTTGGTACATTGCACACTTTCTTAGTTGATTCAATTACACTTACAAATGTAAACCTTAGCATCGCTTTTCATCAGACATAAACATTAACAATTATATTACTAAGAAGTGAGTACTGTCTTGTGCAAAGGAAAAGAAATGGTACATTGTTACAGGTAAGTTACTGAATACTTATTGTGATTCCATCCTGCTTTTGTTAAAAGTCGTTTAATTATCCATATAAATTTATTTAAAACGTAGCTAAAGTTCTCATTAAGAATCGCCTATTGTCAACAGTGAATGTTTCATAATCGCATTGCAAATTTAGGTAAACACTTTAAAAATATTCAGGTGATCGATTTAGGGCCATCTTGGCCCTCTTGTTTTACTTAGAAATTATGGTTAAAGGTTTGCGTGCAACTACATTAAGAGTCCATATCTTAGTAACTACTTGATGCATTCCATTGAAACGTTATACAACCCTTCCCAACCATCACACCTATGAAAATAATCAAGTTAAATAACTCTATCCTGCATATAATGCAAATTATCACCCTGTAATAAATTGTGGTTAATGTTTTGCATGCAACTACATTAGAGTCCATTATCTCAGTAACTTAAATAAGCGATAGAATAGTTGAGCGCACTGTCCTCCAGCAGCTCTTGTTTTACTTAGAAATTCTGGTTAAAGTTTTGCGTGCAACAATATTAAGAGTCCATATCTCAGTATTTACTTGATGCATTGCATTGAAAACTTTATACAACCCTACTGAACTATCCCACTTATGAAGATTATCAAGTTTGATAACTCTTATCTGCTTTTAATGCAAGTTATGGCCCTTATTTACTTAGAAATTCTGGTAAAAGTGTTGTGTGCAACTTGAATTTAGATTCCATATCTCAGTATTACATGATGCATTACATTGAAACGTTCTACACTGCTTCCTAACTACCACACCTATGGAAATATCAAACGGCTTTGTGTGTAAGTATACTTGTAAGACTTGTAAATTACTTTAAAATGTATGCTTAACCATGTATACAATAATCTTAATAATGATTTATATCATTGCATAATGTATTTCCTTTATTTGTCTTAAACAAAATGTAGGTCGTTCAATGTTACAGTAACAACATTCTTCAGTACCAAACTCAGGATATTTTCCTCCACAATCAAATCAATTACCAACCCAGCTTACACAGCTTACAGTAGATCAACTGCAGCAGGCAATGTTAGAAATATGTTAGCGAAAGTGTTTCAAATGATCTACCTCCATCCATGTTCCATTCATTGCCTGAATCTATCATAAATACATGCGAAGCTTCAGTATCCTGAAAAGTTGAATGCATTGTACAATATTTACAAGTCATCCGGTGAATATTCATTGGTTTTTACTTACGTTCTTGTTGATGTAGAACAACATAAGTATAATGTTTCCAAACGCTTTTTGTAAGTCAAAAAAACAGTGATGTAAATTAATCACAGGTTGCAAATACAAAGCACATCATCAATTAATAAAACTCAAAGAAAAGAGCAATTGTGATGGCACTTGGACTAAATTAATAGGGATTGTTTAGTTTTCACTCAAAAATTAAAAAGCGTTCCAACGTCCATCCTAGCCTAGAAATTAAGTAAAGATGATACTTATGTCTCCCCCTGTATACAGGGGAGATATATTGTTTTGTGTCTGTCTGTCTTGAATACGGCTTAAAGGATTTTCATGAAACTTGGGTCACATGTTCATCTCATCAAGGCGATGTGCAGAACCCATGTCTTGACCATACCGGTTCAAGGTCAAGGTCACACTTGAAGGCCAAAGGTTTGAGGCTTTATTTCGTGTCAACTCCATATCTCCAAGACAGCTTGAAGGATTTTCATGACACTTGGGTCACATGTTCACATCATCAAGGCGATGTGCAGAACCCATGTCTCGACCATACCAGTTCAAGGTCAAGGTCACGCTTGAAGGTCAAAGGTTTGAGACTTTATTTCGTGTCTGCTCCATATCTCCAAGACGGCTTGAAGGATTTTCATGAAACTTGGGTCACATGTTTACCTCATCAAGGTGATGTGCAGAACCCATGTCTCGACCATGCCAGGTCAATGTCACGCTTGAAGGTCAAAGGTTTGAGGCTTTATTTCGTGTCGGCTCCATATCTCCAAGACGGCTTGAATGATTTTCATGAAACTTAGGTCACATATTCACCTCATCAAGGCGATGTGCAGAACCCATGTCTCGACCATCCCAGGTCAAGGTCACGCTTGAAGGTCAAAGGTTTAAGGCTTTATTTCGTGTCCGCTCCGTATCTCCAAGACTGCTTGAATGATTTTCATGAAACTTGGGTCACATGTTCACCTCATCAAGGTGATGTGCAGAACCCATGTCTCGACTATACCGGTTCAAGGTCAAGGTCATGCTTGAAGGTCAAAGGTTTGAGGCTTTATTTTGTGTCTGCTCCATATCTCCAAGACGGCTTGAAGGATTTTCATGAAACTTGGGTCACATGTTCACCTCATCAAGGTGATGTGCAGAATCCATGTCTCGACCATCCCAGGTCAAGGTCACGCTTGAAGGTCAAAAGGTTTGAGGCTTTATTTCGTGTCAGCTCCATATCTCCAAGACGGCTTGAATGATTTTCATGAAACTTGGGTCACATGTTTACCTCATCAAGGCGATGTGCAGAACTCATGTCTCGACCATCTCGGATCAAGGTCACGCTTGAAGGTCAAAGGTTTGAGGCTTTATTTCCAAGATGCCGTGAAGGATTTCAACGAAGTTGAGTCACATGTTCAGCTCATTAACATGTCCCGGCCCTTCAGGTTCAAGGTAAAGGTCACCTCTTAAGGTCAAATGTTAGAGCCCTGATTTCGAGTTTTAGTTTTTATTTACCATTGCTTATGTTTAGCAACAGTTGTTAACTGTTTTGATGAATACTTCAGTCTTGAATGTTACAGCTGTAGTAAAAAGATGTGTTATTGTAAACCATTTGCTATCATATCCACTTTGTACAAGGTCAAGATAAAATTAGTAATTAAAAGTTGAATACTGTCCGACTTGGCCAAATGTTTGTCTGCTTTATAGGTTGGAATGTTTTGAGAGATTTTGACAGATATTTGAGGGGGAGACATCTGTTTTTATTCTAGTTAACATTGTTTCTAATTTATTTCTTAGATCACAAAATGATGAATAACAAACTTGATGAGATAATGAATGTTCTGAAGTCAGATGTAGTGAAAGGAGTTCTAGGTAAACGTTTGTAAACTTGGTACATTGCACACTTTCTTAGTTGATTCAATTACACTTACAAATGTAAACCTTAGCATCGCTTTTCATCAGACATAAACATTAACAATTATATTACTAAGAAGTGAGTACTGTCTTGTGCAAAGGAAAAGAAATGGTACATTGTTACAGGTAAGTTACTGAATACTTATTGTGATTCCATCCTGCTTTTGTTAAAAGTCGTTTAATTATCCATATAAATTTATTTAAAACGTAGCTAAAGTTCTCATTAAGAATCGCCTATTGTCAACAGTGAATGTTTCATAATCGCATTGCAATATTTTGAAACTGGAAATTGTGCAGCATATGTTCATTATATTGAACGTTGAGATGGTGTAATCATCATAATTTAGTTTGTTTTTCAACTACATGTAGTAGAATTTAACAGTTCATTGTTTAGGTTATAAAAATGAAATGTTTCGACTACATTAAGTCCATTTGAGAAGTGAGGATTAAGGGTCATTTTGGCATCTAGAAGCTGCAGTGCGTTTAGACAACTTTTTGATAGCGAATCAATCAATCAAATTCATTTTCTTAACAGAAGCTGTACATTGTTATTTTACTATTGTTAGCGTATATGCCAGGTGTCCAACTGAGCAGGTATGTTATGATAAAACATTGTATACATACATCACAACAGAATAAGCTTACAGAACCTTAATAATTGTACAATGTAATCGCAACTTAGATCCATTAAATTATTTGATTCCAGTTACAAACGTCGAGATTATTGTTAAAAACTGCAACAAAGACCAGGAAAGTGTGATATCCCAACATCTAGACAAACTACTGAATTCTAAGATAGAAGAGGACACGCCCGAAAAAGATGAAGATCAAGTGAAAATCCTCCAGGCTGTGGAAGAAGCTATGTCGGAACTGCTATCAGGTGGTCGGGAACTCATCGACGTTTATCAATCATGTATAATCCTTGTGATAAAATGTCCGACGTTTGAAAACATGAAGGACCTGGGGATGGACTGCATGACGGGAAAGATGACCAGGGTGTTCAAGACGGTAGAAACATACATTCGGGAACTAACAGAATGTCCAACCTTGGAACTGGAAGTGGGAATAACTAATTTTGCATATAAACAAAAGGTAAATTAATTCGTAAATTAAAATGTCTAAGTGTTAAAAGCAAATTCGTTCTCGAAAGAGTATATCCATGTAAACACCAGATATTTCATATTATATGCCGTACATATGTTATCGAGTGGTAAACTATACGATCTGATAACAAATGAAGTTTTCAGACACCATTAAAACATACTGCATCAAACAGCCCTAAAATCAAACCTTTAGGCTTCAGTCATTAATTTATGCATCATTCAATGGTTGTTTTTTTAGCTGACCTGAGCACGAAGTGCTCAAGGTGAGTTATTGTGATCGCCTTTTGTCCGGCGTGCGTCGTTTGTTGTGCATCTCTCAACATCTTCTTCTCAGTAACCAGTGGGTCAATTTGGATGAAACTTCACAGAAAGCATCCTCTCAATGAATTCACCAGAATTCCTTTCAATTTTTGGGATCCATGCAGAATTCTGGTTTCCATGGCAACGAAACGAATCTTTTTTTAAATTCTTCTTCTCCCAAACGGGTTGGCAGATTTTCAAATAATTTTGTAGAAATGTTTCTTAGATGACCCTCTATCAGATTCCTTCAAGCCATGTTGATTGGTTGAAAAACATGGCCGCCAGGGGGCGGGGCTATTTTGCCTAATATGGCTAAAGTGAAAACTTAAAAAATCTTCTCCTCCGAAAGTGTCAGGCAGATTTTAAAATATTTTTGTAGAAATGTTCCTTAAGTGACCCACTATCGGATTTCTTCAAGCCATGTTGATTGGTCGAAAATCATGGCCACCAGGTTGCGGGGCTGTTTTGCCTTATATGGCTATAGGTCAAATTACGCTAAATACATCCGCTGACTTGCTGATCTACAGTACTATAGTCCCTAAAAAAACCTTTGTTTGTGTAGAAATGAGTGTATACCATCACCAGAATGTATTGAATATATGACATTGAGTTGAAATGCATTGTGAATGTGTATAGGATGCACTGGAAATGATTGATTTGATCACTTTTAGTATTTTGACCTTGTTTGAAAGTGAAAGTAGAGAATGCTAAACACCGGTTTTGTCCAGGCCGGATTTGACGGTAACTATTTTCGCCTGGTGAGTTCTTTCTTGCATATAGGAATCCGCCGTTGTCGAGTGGTTAGCGTCGGGGATTTGGAACCTGGCATCCCGGGTTCGATTCCCAGTCGCGGCACGACGGTCATGGTTGAGTGCCCTTGGGCAAGACACGTTTCCTAGCCTAGTACTGGTTTGTTTACCCAGGGATCATGAATAAGTGAACTGTCGCCGTGATATAACTGAAATAATGATGAAAACGGCGTAAAACCCCAATAAAACAAATTCTTTCTTGCATAATGCATGACCCCACATTTTCTTTGGATTGTTTTAAAGCTAGGAGGTAACTCTTTTCAATGATATATGGTGTTCTACATGAGAAACGCTTAGAGAGTGTGACAATTGAGGACTGAAACTGGTCGATTTACATGGAAACAAAGGATTTGTGTTGGTGTATTGTAACCTATAGTGAAAACTTAAAAAATCTTCTCCTCCGAAAGTGTCAGGCCGATTTTCAAATAATTTTTGCAGAAATGTTTCTTAAGTGACCCACTATCAGATTCCTTCAAGCCATGTTGGTTGGTTGAAAACTATGGCCGCCAGGGGGCGGGGCTTATATGGCTAAAAATAAAAATCAGGTGAGCGATCCAGGGCCATCATGGCCCTCTTGTGCATATAGAGTATATATGATTTAATAGTACTTAAGTGCAATATAATGAAATAGTGCTTTATGTGAATAATCGGCATATAGTCGAGCGCGCTGTCCTCCGACAGCTCTTGTTGTTAGAATTATGACCCTTTTTCGACTTATAAAGTACTTTGCTTATAAAATAATATGATGAAGTACTTGGTTATGTTTTCTGTACCACCCAAAAACATTTTATTGGCAAGCACTAAAAAGGTCGAGTGCACTGTCGGAGTTTCACTTACATTGATAGATCATAGATTTATTCTGTTTTCCAACAGCATTTCATATATATCATGACAGCCAGTTTACTTAAGTGTTTATCCTGGCTACTTCGCACCAGTATGACACACTACCTTGTTCCTAGGCGACTTGTCACAATGACGTTTGTCAATAATCATCGGAAGGAATGAATGACTCGCTTTCACTTACACACGTTTTGGCATGTTACACATTTGTTCCCTTTAACACTTTTTTTATAGTCTTTGTATACCTTTCTGTTATTACCTAAGTCAGTTAAGAATGGGTTAATTTCTTTAACACACAGGTTGAACATCAAAGTGACCTTTCATTTAAAAATCTGGAAACCAGGCTGCAAGGACTCGAATGTGACATGTCCAGAAAGGTAAAGGAATAAATTTGTTGTCAAACCATGGTATACCTTTTTATACCCCCGATAAACGAAGTTTAGAGGGGGTATATAGGAGTCACCCTGTGGTTGGTCGGTCGGTTGGTCCGTTGCGTTTTTCCTTGTCCGGAGTATAACTTTAAAACTAATTGTTGGAATTTAATAAAACTTCATACGATGATACAACACATGAACCATAACTCTACTTTACATAATTACAGAGTTATTGCCCTTTGTTACTTTTTCTTGTGCATAGAATCTTGTCCGGAGCATAACTTTAAAACTAATTGTTGGAATTTAATAAAACTTCATACGATGATACAACACATCGAGAGGAAGTGCGGTGTTATTGCCCTTTGTTACTTTTTCTTGTCCGGAGAATTACTTAATAACTAATAGATGGAATCTAATGAAACTTCATACACTGGTAGAGCACAATGAGAGGAAGTGCAGTGTGCAAGAACCATAACTCTAATTTACATAATTACAGAGTTATTGCCCTTTGTTACCTTTTCTTGTGCATAGAATCTTGTCCGGAGCATAACTTTAAAACTAATTTTTGGAATTTAATAAAACTTCATACGATGATACAACACATCGAGAGGAAGTGCGGTGCACAGGAACCATAACTCTATTTTATCTAAATACAGAGTTATTGCCCTTTGTTACTTTTCCTTGTCCGGAGAATTTCTTAATAACTAATAGATGGAATCTAATAAAACTTCATACAATGGTAGAGCACAATGAGAAGAAGTGCAGTGTACAAGAACCATAACTCTAATTTACATAATTACAGAGTTATTGCCCTTTGTTACTTTTTCTTGTTCGTAGAGTCTTGTCCGGAGCATAACTTTAAAACTAATTGTTGGAATTTAATAAAACTTCATACGATGATACAACACATTGAGAGGAAGTGCGGTGTACAGGAACCATAACTCTATTTTACCTTAATACAGAGTTATTGCCCTCTGTTACTTTTTCTTGTCCGGAGAATAACTTAATAACTAATAGATGGGATCTAATAAAACTGCATACAATGGTAGAGCATAATGAGAGGAAGTGCAGTGTACAAGAACCATAACTCTAATTTACATAATTACAGAGTTCTTGCCCTTTGTTACTTTTTCTTGTTTGTAGAGTCTTGTCCGGAGCATAACTTTAAAACTAATTGTTGGAATTTAATAAAACTTCATACGATGATACAACACATCGAGAGGAAGTGCGGTGCACAGGAACCATAACTCTATTTTACCTAAATACAGAGTTATTGCCCTTTGTTACTTTTTTTTTGTCCGGAGAATAACTTAATAACTAATAGATCGAATCTTATAAAACTTCATACAATGGTAGAGCATAATGAGAGGAAGTGAAGTGTACAAGAACCATAACTTTAATTTACATAATTACAGAGTTACTGCCCTTTGTTACTTTTTCTTGTTCATAGAGTCATGTCCGGAGTATAACTTCAAAACTTATTGTTGGAATTTAATAAAACTTCATACAATGATACAACACATTAAGAGAAAGTTTGGTGTACAGGAACCATAACTCGAGTTATTGCCCTTTGTTACTTTTTCTTGTCCAGAGAATTACTAAATAACTAATAGATGGAATCTAATAATACTTCATACAATGGTAGAGCACAATGAGAGAAAGTGCAGTGCACAAGAACCATAACTCTAATTTATTTAATTACAAAGTAATTGCCCTTTGTTACTTTTTCTTTTTCGTAGAGTCTTGTCCGTAGCATAACTTTAAAACTAATTGTTGGAATTTAATAAAACTTCAAACGATGATACAACACATTGAGAGGAAGTGCGGTGTACAGGAACGTTAACTCTATTTCACCTAAATACAGAGTTTTTGCTCTTTGTTACTTTTTCTTGTCCGGAGAATTACTTAATAACTAAACCCGGCCGGGTAGCTCAGTTGGTAGCGTATCTGACTCGTGATCTGGAGGTCACAGGTTCGATACCCGGTTGTGGTGAACATTCTTTCGGGCGATTTTTCCATTGCCTCTCACCTCTGATTTATGTGAGAAAGTAGTCAGTGGCTTCAAAAGAATGTTGTGTAAGTACTGGTGTGGGAAAGCCAGGAAAACATGGGTAGGTGAAAAAATTTAATAACTAATAGATGGAATCTAATAAAACTGCATACAATGGTAGAGCACTATGAGAGGAAGTTCAGTGTACAAGAACCAAAACTGTAATTACATAATTACAGAGTTATTGCCCTTTGTTACTTTTTGTTGAGCGTAGAATAATTTCAGAACTTATGGATGGAATTCAATAAAACTTCATACTATGATACAACACATTGAGAGGAAGTGCAGTGAACAAGAACCATAACTCTATTTTAGCTAATTACAGATTTATTGCCCTTTGTTATATTTTCTTGTTCGTAGAATAATTTTCATCGCCCTTTCTTACTTTTTTCTTGTCCGGAGATTATCTTTAAAACTACAAGTTGGAATTTAAGGTGGGGTTTCTTAATATTCCACTACCTTTCCTATCAGGGCGATGTTCGGGGGTATTAATCACATTCAGTGATAGTTCTAGTTTCAATTACATTGATAAATTATAGATTTATTCTGTTTTCCAACTGCATTTCATATACCGGTATATCATGACAGCCAGTTTACTAAAGTGTTTATCCTGGCTACTTCGCACCAGTATGACACACTACCTTGTTCCTAGGCGACTTGTCTCAATGACTTTTGTCAATAATCATCAGAAAGAATGAATGACTCTGCCAGGGTTCAAGCCCACAAATTCTTGGATTGATAGCCCTCGTCATTATTGACTGAGGTTTGAGGGCTTGACTTCTCACATGTAATAAATCTATGTAAATGTGTTGTCAAGCCACTATAACTCTTTCTCACACACAATTAATCTGGGTAAATTGGTTGTCAAGCCACTTTAACACTTTCCTACATACAAAAAATCTTGTTAAATATGTTGTCAAGCCACTCTGAAAATATCTCACATACAACACATCTTGTTAAATTGGCTGTCAAGCCACAACAACATTTCCAACATACAACAAATCTTGTTAAATTGGCTGTCAAGCCACTGCAACATTTCTAACATACAACAAATCTTGTTAAATTTGTTGACAAGCTTCTGTAGTACTTTCCCACATACAACACATCTAGTTAAGTTGGCTGTCAGGCTACTGCAACCTTTTGGTTGTCAAGCCACTTCAACACTTTCCTTTATACAACACATCTTGTTATACCCCCAGATACGTAGTATATGGGGGCTATATAGGAGTCACGCTTGTTGGTCGGTTTGTCGGTCTGTTGGTCTGTTGACATTTCTTGTGAACACTATTTCTCAGCAACCCTTGGTCAGAATTTAATATAACTTCACAAGAATGATTGATACCAAGCCTAGTTGTGCATATTGTGGGCGTGTTGCACTGGAATTATTTTTAAATGAGTTATGGCCCCTTGAATTTCTCATACATATTACATATATGTCCATATTTTGTGAACACTTTCTCAGCAACCCTTGATCAGAATTTAATATAACTTCACAAGAATGATTGATACCAAGCCTAGTTGTGCATATTGTGGGCGTGTTGCACTGGAATTATTTTTAAATGAGTTATGGCCCCTTGAGTTTCTCATACGCAGCAAAAATGGTGCCATTACTGTGTCGGGCACCAGCTGGGGGTATTTATCACCTTCAGTGATGTTTCTAGTTTAATATGTTGTCAAGCCACTGTAGTAGATTCTAACATACAACACATCTTGTTGAATTGGGTGTCAAGCCTCTTAAACACTTTCCTACATACATCAAACCTTGTTAAATTGGGTGTCAAGCAACAGTAACACTTTCCCACATACAACAAACCTTGTTAAATACGGTGTCATGCAACATTAACACTTAAGAAAAACAACACATCTTGTTAAATTGGCTGTCAAGCTACTGTAGCACTTTCCCACACACAACAAATCTTTTTGAATTGGCTGTTTAAGCCACTTCAACATGAGTTGGGTGTCAAGTGCCAGTAACACTTTCCAACATAAAACGAATCATGTGTAAGTGGCTGTCAATCCATCATAAGACTTTCCCAAATACAACAAATCTTTGAGGATTAACATGACACAAATTTAACAATCATTCTGCTCTGATAGCGCTCGCTTGATCTCCAGATAGTAAATATGTTTTTTAGGTTACCATCTATAAACACTATTCAAGCCATATTTATTTCTTGAAACACATGGCTACCATGCAGAACAAGAAAGATGAAATGATAAAAAAAATCACAGATGAAACGGAATTAAAGGTATTCTTGTCTTTCCAGGAGGCTTTTGGAAATGTTCTGTATTACAACATGGGTACTCACACATATCAGGATGACATGAGTGATCCTTCAGAGGGGATAATTCTGACACCACAGTGGATCATCAATGTTTTCAAAGCATTTGTGACGCACAAAGACAAGGCCAATGAGATGAACAGAATTAAAGGCTGGCAAGCATTGGACAATTTTGGGTATCTTCGAAATGATCTCATTATAGCTTTTCTACAACAAAACAACTTCCTAGAGGACAAAGACAACATTTTGATGTACATGGAATACTTAAAAATCATTGCAAAGCCAGTCGATTTCAGAGCCGAAAAGGACAAGGATTCATGTACTCCATCTGCGTCATCAGAGGCCAAATATCACTTCTTGAAAAGTCCAACCATAAAACTAGATGTTTACATTATGCCATGCATGTTACCCGCAAGACCAAAAGTGGATATGTTGAAAAAGTTTTATGAAGAGCCTGATGAAGCTACCCACTACACACCTACTTTGTGCATGTATATCAAGAAGGGTCTCCTACCTGCCTTCGTTCTTCATCATCTTGTAGCCACAGCTATGAAAGAGATGCCTATTGCTGTGTCTAATGGAAGAAAACTTCTCTTCAATGGACTAGGCTCATTCGACCTTACCGAGAAACGGATGCTGACAATTTGGTCTATGGAAAACATAATACATCTGAGTGTCACTTTTAAAGGTGCTTGTAAAGGAGAGAAGGACGAGATTGCATTCTGCAAAGCCTTGAGAGGGCGTTTTGAGAAACTGGTCTTAGAGGTATTTAATTTCCATGGAAAATACACCTATGATGAAACAAACAAAGCAGAATTGTTTAACCTGTATATAAAATGTCCAGGATGTGAGGAACAAGTTCCCTTTGATGAGAAAAAAGATCTCATCGATGAAAAGCCTGTAGATTACATGATTAGTCTACATAGCGTGGAGTATTTAAGCATTGTCAAAGAAAAGTCATGTGGTTGCTGTAAGAAAGTCATAACAGCTGAACATGCTCTAAAATGGTGGTTTGCCATTGACAAACAACCAGTTGACACAAGGGAATTTACACAACAACAGAAAGAGATACTAGGATTGGACGTCAATTGTTGCCAACTTGTTGATCTTGAAAAAGAAATTACATCGAATGTACATGAATTGTTACTACAGTTAAATTTTAGTGACCAGCGTATTCAACGGATGAAAACAGACAATCCTGATAGATGGGTTTATTGTATCCTCCATGATTGGAAGAAGAGGGGAGAGGGTTGGGAAATGTTATACAATGCCATGAAACATGCAGGACTTGAAACAGAACATCTCTTAAGAATAATTCAGGGAGAAGACAGTCCAGAAAATAAAAAGACCATCAATAAATACATGGAAGAGATTAAAAAAGGTAGAGATGATATTTTGGTGTTAACAGACATCCAAATGGTAAGACTTTCATTATGTATTGGTAAAGAATACTGGTTCTTTGGAATCCGGCTCGGCATAACAGAAACCGAGATGCAACAAATATATCTTGATTCAAGGAATAACATGAAGGAACAGGTTAGGACAATACTGTGTCATTGGAATCGTCAAGGTGAACCAATTAGAAAATTTATCAGATCCGTGGTTCTGAGTTGTTGTGACTGGCCTGCAATTCAGACAATTTTGATTGATGATTAAGCCTCATGACTACTGCTGCCCATTAAATACAATTTGATTCTTTAATCAGCTTGTTACAAGTGCTGTTTGACCTGAGTACTGTAAACAATGTGTAGGACAACAAACGTGAACAAGACATTATTCTATATGGACTTAGAGGATGCAGTCCATTATTACACCCATTTTGACTTCAGACCTTGATTTAGGATCCTTGACCTTTTGAGCTACAGTCCTAATTCACATACACGCAAGATTCATTTTGACAACTTTGTCTTTGAATCATTTAATGCATAATATCATTGCTTATTACAAGATTATGATAAATACAAATTAAAAAATACATAGTATTGGTAAACAGGTTTTAGCTGTCACTCATTTATCTTTGACTGTCTTCATTGCCATTTGGCAGTAAAATTGTTATTCAAATGTTAATTGAACCAAATATCAGAGATGCTAACCCATGCAGTTAGAGCAGTATTAGCTATATCGAATTGCGTTAATACGGTTATATATTGACAACTCATTTTAAATTGGATTACATCTTTGTCTCGAAAATATAAATTTAGAGCAAAATTTCACGAATATTTATTATTGTCAAGTAAAATCGGTTTACTAATACTATTATTTGTTACAGAATAGAAGTGTTTGACTTGCTGTTTTTAGCTCTACTGGCCAAAGGCCAGAAGAGCTTATGCTGTGGCGTGTCCGTCGTCTGTGCGTTCGTAAACAATTGCTTGTGAACGCGATACAGTGTTCAGATATCCATGAGAGCTCGGTTCCTTTCGCACACCAGCCAGATCCACCCATGCAAGACTGGATTATGGCCCTTGAAATTGTCAAAATTGCTATAATAGAGCTTGTGAACACAATAGAAGCTCCATTTACTATCTTATCTTCACCAAACTTACACAGTAGTTAGGTATCCATGAGAGCTTGGTTCCTTTTGCAAACCAGCCAGATCCGGCCATGCAAGACTGGATTATGCCCCTTGAAATTGTCAGAATTGCTATAATACCGCTTGGGAACACCATAAAGTGTTCAGTTTTGATTGTATGTCTATCAAACTTATACAGTAGTTAGCTATCCATGAGAGCTTGGTATCTTTCGCAAACCAGCCAGATCCGCCCATGTAAGACTGGATTATGGCCCTTGAAATTGTCAAAATTGCTATAATACAGCTTGTGAACGCGATCAAGTCTTCAGTTATGATTGTATCTCCATCAAACTTATAAAGTAGTTAAATATTGATGAGAGCTCGGTTCCTTTCGAAAACCAGCCAGATGTGCCCTTGCATGACTGGATTATGGCCCTTGAAATGGTCAAAATTGCTATAATACAGCTTGTGAACACAATAGAGCCTCCGTTTACTATCCAATCTTCAACAAACTGAAATAGTAGTTAAATATTAATGAGAGCTTGGTGCCTTTTGCAAACCAGCCATATCCGCCCATGCAAGACTGGATTATGGCCCTTGAAATTGTCAATATTGGTACATTAGAGCTTGTGAACATAAAAGAGGCTACATTTACTATCTGATCTTTAACAAACTCAGATAGTAGTTAAATATTGATGAGAGCTCGGTTCCTTTCGAAAACCAGCCAGATGTGCCCTTGTAAGACTGGATTATGGCTCTAAAATTGTCAAAATTGCTATAATACAGCTTGTAAACACAATAGAACTTTCATTTACTATCCGATCTTCACCAAACTTAGATAGTAGTTAAATATTGATGAGAGCTTGGTTCCTTTCGCAAACCCGCCAGATCCGCCCATGCAAGACTGGATTAAAGCCCCTGAAATTGTCAAAATTGCTTTAAAACAGCTTGTGAACACAATAGAGCCTCCATTTACTATCTGATCTTCACCAAACTTAGATAGTAGTTAAATATTGATGAGAGCTTGGTTCCTTTCGAAAACCAGCCAGATGTGCCCTTGCATGACTGGATTATGGCCCTTGAAATTGTCAAAATTGCTATAATACAGCTTGTGAACACAATAACTTCCATTTACTATCTGATCTTCACCAAACATAGATAGTAGTTAAATATTGATGAGAGCTCGGTTCCTTTCGCAAACCAGCCAGATCCGCCCATACAATACTGGATTAAGGCCCTTGAAATTGTCAAAATTGCTATAAAACAGCTTGTGAACACAATAGAGCCTCCATTTACTGTCCAATCTTCACCATACATACATGCTCTAGATTGAAAATTACCAAAGAACCATCCCAGTAGAGCATAGGCTCTCATGGGCCTCTTGTTATTATGAAAAGAGACATGTGTGTATGTGGCTCCATAATGTACTTTATGTAATATTATCTTTATGAACATTTTAAACAATTCCAATACAGGGTTGGCAAAAACCCGGGTTTTATGAGGATTGCCCAGCCCAGTGGGCAATACTGGGAAAACCTGGGTTTTACTGGGCAATACTGGGTAATACTGGGCAATATGAATTACTTGTATTTTTTACTTGTTTTGTCAAGTTAAAACTTCAATAAAGAAGTGTTTTATAAGTCTGCCTAAGGCCCTTATTAGATACTGTATTAATCTTAGTGAGTATTGGTCAAGAAAATCTAAATCATACACTATTTGTACTTGAACATGTTGAATGAAATCATGTGTTATAACCAAATTTTGTTTAATTGTAAAACAAGTGTTTTCACACCTTCATAGATACTTACATGTACATGACTAATTATACAGATTAGGAAATGTCAAACAAATATGTTTATTTAACAATAATTAGCCCTTTCATCTATACAATTGTGCCTGCCATTTTCCCTAAGGGTGTTTCTGTGTATATATTTAGCAATAATACAATGTAATCATAGCATGACTCTTAACTATTCTTTGTAAAAAAAAGCTTAAAAAATCATATTACCCAGTATTGCCCAAGTATTGCCCATTTCAGGGAGTATTGCCCAGCCCGGGAAAACCCGGGCGGTCAATACTTTGCCAACCCTGTTCCAATATTGTTAACCCTTTCCCACATAAAACAAATCTGCAACTATCAAAACACCTAAACTCTCTATAAATGAAAGAGCAATTATCAAATTATTTTATAAAATGTTTTGGCAAAAGGCTAATAATGAGCAATTTATTTATTTCCCACTATGTTTTTAAAAATTCGCTTGCTGCAGAGGCGTCGGAAATCATCTGTATGTGGGAAAGTGTTATACAATCAATAGTGTATACAACTCTTGATTCAATTGTCTGAATTTGCAATCAAACTTAAAGGAGAATTGTTCCTTGATTATGTTCTTTAAATGCTAGGGTCTTATCAATAGAAGTTGAGTTTTCTTATTTGTTTATAAAATTGATTTTATTGTATTCCCAATTTTTAACCAGGTTTTCCGAAGGAAAAATCTGGTTATTAGTTTGGCGAAGTCGGCGGGCGGGTCAACTTTCCTTGTCCGGACCATAACTTTGCCATGCATAGAGATATTTTCAAATAACTTGGCACAAACATGCACCATATCAAGACGATGTGCCAAATGCAAAAAGAAATTCTGTAGATTCAATGTCAAGGTCACAGTGATAAGAAATAGACTTTAATTGAACTTTTCTTGTCCGGACCATAACTTTGTCATGCATAGAGATATTTTCAAATAACTTGGCACAAACATGCACCATATCAAGACGATGTGCCAAATGCAAATAAAAATTCTGTAGATTCAAGGTCAAGGTCACAGTGATAAGAAATAGACTTTAATTGAACTTTTCTTGTCCGGACCATAACTTTGTCATGCATAGAGATATTTTCAAATAACTTGGCACAAATATGAACTATATCAATATGATGTGTCACATGCAAAACTTTTGTCTGTAGCTTCAAGGTCAAGGTCACAGTGACAACAAATAGACATCAGTTGAACTTTTCTTGTCCGGACAATAACTTTTTCATCCATAGAGATATTTTCAAATAGCTTGGAACAGATATACACCATATCAAGACGCTGTGTCATATCTATAACATTCTATAAGCAAACAGAGCAGACCCTGATCAGACAGCTCCTACAGAAGCTGTCTGATCTGGGTCCAAGGTCATGAAACTTACTCAATTTGAGCATGTTAACATATTTATTACTATTGTAGTTACACACTTAGATTACAAGGCTAGGAAATTGGCTCGTTGCAAAGTAGATTTCAGTTACAAACTAAAAGTAGATTTTTTTCCCCCCCAAACTTTGTCCGCATCATGCTCAAACTAAAAAATGCTTCGTAACCATGGCGACAAACTCCAAACATGGATTTTATTCTCATCGTTGGTTTGTAATTTCACCCTATTTTGCAATGAGCATATTTCATAAACTTGTAACTCAAGCATCTAACTTCAACAACAATATTTCTATTACATACTCAAATTGAGTAAGTTTCATAACCTCGGGCCCTGGATCTAGTCTGTTTGCAAAGGCATAAACGCGTTACTATCAAGTAAAGGGTTAAGGCAGATCACTGATTATCAACCTGGCATTAGGGATCCTAAAATGTGGCTGCTTACAACAAAAGGTTGCTTAATATCTGTTATCTATTATATGTTCTTAATAAATGAGGCCATCAACACACGATTGACTGTATTGAACTGATATTTGTTAGATAAAATTGTGATATATTTAATTGACAAAGTAATTATGATAATTCATCAATAGAAATATTCCCTGTTACTTGAATTACTAGCTTTGATTAACTATTAACAGAAAGATTTGACAGATCTGTTAATTCTTAATCAAACACCTTCCATTATAGAAAACCTGGTTTCATGGAATTTCCATGTCTTGTTCTAATTTATCTTATGCTAACAATTATACTTGTGTGTTTTCTTAGATCACCTGAGCCAAAGGCTTCTGATCACTCTTTGTCCGTCGTCCGTCCATCGTCTGTCATCCGTCTGTCGTTAACTTTTAGCTTTAAACATCATCTCCTCCATAACCATAGGACCAATTTCAACCAAACTTCACAGGAATGTTCCTTTGGTGGCCTTCTTTCAAAATTGTTTAAAGATTTAAATTCCATGTAGAACTCTGGTTGCCACGGCAACAAAAAAGGGGAAATTAACCAAAACTTAAAAAATCTTCTAGTCTAAAAATAGAAGGCCCATGCCTTTGATATTTGGTATGTAGTATCATCTAGTGGATCTCTAACAACATTGTTCGAATTATATTCCGGGGGTAAAAAATGACCCCTCCTCGGGGGTCACTTGTTTTACATAGACTCGTATAGGGAATTTTTTTTAAAAATCTTCTTGTCTAAATGGAGAAGGCCCAGGCCTTTGATATTTGGTATGTAGCTTCATCTAGTGGATCTCTACCAACATTGTTCAAATTATAGCCCTGGGTTAAAAATGACCCCTCCCTGGGGGTCACTTGTTTTACATAGACTCGTATAGGGAAAGAACTTTAAAAATCTTCTTGTCTAAAAGTAGAAGGCCCAGGCCTTTGATATTTAATATGTAGCTTCCTCTCGTGGACCTCTACCAAGATTGTTCAAAATATAGCCCTGGGGTCAAAAATTACTCCTCCCTGAGGGTCACTTGTTTTACATAGACTCATGTAGGGAAAAAACTTCAAAACTATTCTTGTCTAAAAGGAGAAGGCCCAGGCCTTTGATATTTGGTATGTAGCTTCATCTATTGGACCTCTACCAATCTTGTTCAAATTATAGCCCTGGGATCAAAAATGACCTCAACAGGGGGTCACTTGTTTTACGAAGACTCGTAAAGGGAGAAACTTTAAGATTCTTCTTGTCTGAAGGTAGAATGTCCGGGCTTTTGATATTTGGTATGTAGCTTCATCTAGTTGACCTACCAAGATTGTTCAAATTAAAGCCCTGTGGTAAAAAGATGCCCCATCCCGGGTCACTTGTATAGGGAAAAATCTTGTCTAAAAGTTGATATTTGAAATCTAACTTCATCTAGTGCACCTCTACCAAGGTTGGTCAAATTATAGCCCTGGTGTCAAAAATGGCCCCACCCTGGGGATCACTTGTTTTACAGGTGATCAAATTAGGGTCATCTTGGCCCTCTTGTTATATTATTTGGCTAGAAACACAGCAACTATTTTAACCCTTTCTGACACATAACTAATCTGCAGCAAACGACTTTTGAAACATCTAGGTCTTAAATATTAAAAATATATCTATAAATGAAAGTGTATTTATTGGATAGAGCAAGGTCATATTTTGGCAGAACTTGAACTTGATTAGGTAACTTAACCTCAAAACTTAACCTTGTTTATATCTCAGCAACCCCTGATGGAATTGTTCTGAAACTGTGTCAGATGTATTGTATGGTCATGGGACATCATTCAACGTCAACATTTTCAAGGTCAAGGTCATAATTTGGCAGAACATAGGTAACTTTACCTCAAAAATTAACCTATGTTATATCTCAGAAACTCCTACTGGAATTTTTCTGAAACTGTCAGATGTATTGTTGGGTCATGGAACATCCGTCAACGTCAAAATTATCAAGGTCAAGGTCATAATTTGGCAGAACTTAGGTAACTTAACCTCAAAACTTAACCTTGGTTATATCTCAGTAACCCCTTTGGAATTATAAATTAAATATATATAATTCAGTTTATATTGATAAATAAATGATGTAAACTTGTACTAACATAGCTTTATAATTACCACATGTCTTTAATCTTATACAATATCTGTTTGCTTACAACCCTAGTATTAAGATCAAAGATGGACACATATTGGTACCATATGTCGGATTAGTGCTACTGAGCAAATAATTAACTGTGGTGATTGCACATGTTGCATCTTTCCTTGGTCACTCTTCCTGAACTAATTATGCATTATGTCATTACCATCGACCTGTCTGATTTGATAAACTATATAACCAATCATAGTCTTTGGTTTTACCATGTGTTATCATCAGCTTTATTTTGTCTACATACAGAACCAGTTGTTCAAAATCCTCTCGGATAAGCAGCTCATATTGAGGCTAACCGCCACCATCTCCACACACTTTTAGTATGACATGTATATATGTGAATATTTGAGAGTCAATTAGGTATTCTCTATTTTGCAAAATAGACACAAAATTTCAAAAATCTCAATGATCAGTGCACATCTTCCAAAGCGCAAGGTGCAAATCTCATAAATATTTAGACTAAACTCTAAAAATTGTACTCATTTCTTCCCAAGGCATAAAATCCAATGCCTGGAAATCCTCTATCTCCATCAACAACTAACCCAGTGGACTGGCCCCCTCGGGCTGAAAACGGTATACACGCCAAACCCTCTCAAATTAGAACTTCCCGGTTCTATAGACTGGCCCCCTCGGGCAGCAGATGGCATACACCGTAGTTTGTCTATCTAGAACTTCCCGGTTCTATGTTGGTTTTTAAAAATCTTGTCTATCCAGTGTTTCGGGGTCCAGTGTTTCCCCCGAAACACAAGGAGCAACATGATCCGGAGCTTCCAAAACCTTAAAAATCTCTATCTCCACCAGCAACTAACCAGTAGACGGGCCCCCTCGGGCTGCAAGCGGTATACTCGCCAAACCCTCTAAAATTAGAACTTCCCGGTTCTATAGACTGGCCCCCTCGGGCAGCACTTGGCTTACACCGTAGCTTGTCTATCTAGAACTTCCCGGTTCTATGTTGGTTCTTGGAAATCCTGTCTATCCTTGAAGTGTTTCCCTCGAAACCAAAGGAGCAACGGGATCTGGAGCTTCAGAGTTTTTTAAACTGAATATGTATTGACTCTCAAGGGCCAAAAAATTGTTTAATTGATAATTTGATTAAATTGTCATTTGTATTGTTTTGTTCTTTACTTAATTGTATAAATGTAGTAGTTACTCATAATAAAAATTGTTTGTCTTAATTTGTTAGTTGCTTAAGTATTACATCACCGATGTTTGTTTGACCACAACATGCATTTACCTAAGATCATTGCCTATCTTACCACTTTGTTTTTAGCTCACCTATGCACGAAGTGCAAGGTGAGCTTTTGTGATCACTGAATGTCCGTCGTCGTCGTCGTCTGTCCGTCCGTCCGTCCGTCTGTCTGTTAACAATTTCCTACAAATGACTTCTTCTACTAAACCAATGGACAGATTTCAAAATAACTTCTCATGAATGGTACTTAGGTGGTCCCCTTTCAAAGTTGTTCAAAGAATTTAATTCCAAGTAGAACTTTGGCTGTTGCGGCATCAGAAAAGGGGAAAATTGCCAAATCTTAAAAAATCTTCTTGTCCAAATGTGCTGGCCCAATTTGAAAATTATTTTGCACAAATGTTCCTTAGGGCACCCTCTACCAAGATTTTTCAAATATTTTTGATCCGTTGAAAAACATGGCCGCAAGGGGGCGGGGCTTGTTTTCCTTATATGTGCATTGTTAAAACTTTAAAAAATCTTCTTGTTCAAAAGTACTGGCCAGATTTCAAAATAATTTCACAGAAATGGTCCTTAGGTGGTCCTCTTTCAAAGTTGTTCAAAGAATTTCATTCCAATACAAGTAGAACTTTGGTTGCTGCAGCATCAGAAAAGGGGAAAATTGCCAAATCTTAAAAAATCTTCTTGTTCATAAGTGTTGGCCCGATTTAAAAATTATTTTGCACAAATGTTCCTTGGGGCACCCCCTACCAAGCTTGTTCAAATATTTCCGATCCGTTGAAAAACATGGCCGCAAGGGGGTGGGGCTTGTTTTCCTTATATGTGCATTGTTAAAACTTTAAAAATCTTCTTGTCCAAAAGTACTGGCCAGATTTCAAAATAACTTCACAGAAATGGTCCTAAGGTGGTCCCCTTTCAATGTTGTTCAAAGAATTTAATTCCAAGTAGAACTTTGGTTGCTGCAGCATTAGAAAAGGGGAAAATTGCCAAATCTTAAAAAAAAATCTTGTCCAAAAGTGCTGGCCCGATTTAAAAATTATTTTGCACAAAATTTATGTTCCTAAGGGCACCCTCTATAAAGATTATTTAATTATTTCCTATCCGTTGAAAAACATGGCCGCAACGGGGCGGGGCTTGTTTTCCTTATATGTACATTGCTAAAACTTTAAAAATCTTCTTGTCCAAAAGTACTGGCCAGATTTCAAAATAACTTCACAGGAATGGTCCTTAATTAGGTGGTCCCCTTTCAAAGTTGTTCAAAGAATTTAATTCGAAGTACAATTTTGGTTGCTGCGGCATCAGAAAAGAGGTAAATTGCCAAATCTTAAAAAATCTTCTTGTACAAAAGTGCTTGGCCCGATTGAACCTCTACCAAGATTGTTCAAATTATAGCCCTGGGGTCAAAATTGACCCCTCCCCGGGCCGGGGGGTCACTTTTTTTTTCTTCAGGTGAGCGATTTAGGACCATCATGGTCCTCTTGTTTGTTTTGCCACAATGTTTTCAAAAGTTGCCCGCTGCAGATATATCAGAAAGCTACATGATGGATAGGGTTAACTCAATACATTTTATTTAGATATTCTAAGTATTCCCCGGCGAACTATATGCTGTTGCTGCTCATTTCCTAAACCCTTTCCCACATACAGAAAATCTGCAGCAGACAACTGTTATACACATCTGGAAAAAATCTGCAATATAAGCATAATAATTGAATAGAGTTGAAAACATTGTGACATAATCAGAAATTGCTCTAAATCCTTATAATACATTGAACTATCAGTGCTGCTGTCGTCCGTCGTCGTCGTCGTCGTCGTCGTCCGTTCACATTTTCCTACAAACGACTTCTCCTCCTAAACCAATTAACCAAATTCAAAATAATTTTACAGGAATGTTCCTTGGGTGGATCTCTTTCAAACTTGTTCAAAGAGTTCTATTCCATGCAGAACTTTGGTTGCCACGGCGACAAAAAAGGGGAAATTAACCAAAACTTAAA
The DNA here is from genome assembly GCA_031761405.1 of Serripes groenlandicus. NCBI lineage: Eukaryota > Metazoa > Mollusca > Bivalvia > Cardiida > Cardiidae > Serripes > Serripes groenlandicus. Next base: position 76,375 of record JASEVX010000300.1, on the reverse strand, counting down.
AAATCTTCTTGTCCAAATGTACTGGCCCGATTTGAAAATTATTTTGCACAAATGTTCCTTGGGGCACCCTCTACCAAGATTGTTCAAATATTTTCGATCCATTGAAAAACATGGCCGCCAGGGGGCGGAGCTTATTTTCCTTATATATGCATTGTTAAAACTTTAAAAATCTTCTTGTCCAAAAGTATTGGTCCGATTTGAAAATTATTTTGCACAAATGATCCCTGGGGCACCCTCTACCAAGATTGTTCAAATATTTCCGATCCGTTGAAAAACATGGCCGCCAGGGGGCGAAGCTTGTTTTCCTTATATGTGCATTGTTAAAACTTTAAAAATCTTCTTGTCTAAAAGTAAAGGGCCCAGGCCTTTGATATTTGGTATGTAGCATCATCTTGTGGACCTCTACCAAGATTGTTCAAATTATAGCCCTGGGGTCAAAAATGACCCTTCCCCGGGGGTCACTTGTTTGACATAGATAGGGGAAAAACTTTAAAAATCTTCTTGTCTCAAAGTAGAACGCCCAGGCCTTTTATATTTGGTATGTAGCATCATCTAATGGACCTCTACCAAAATTGTTCAAATTATTGCCATGGGGTAAAAAATGACCCCTCCCCGGGGGTCAATTGTTTTACATAGATAGGGAAAAAACTTTAAAAATCTTCTTGTCTAAAAGATATTTGGTATGTAGCATCATCTAGTGGACCTCTACCAAGATTGTTCCATTTATAGCCCTGAGGTCAAAAATGACCCCTCCCCGGGTCACTTTTTTTTTCTTTCAGGTGAGCGATATAGGACCATCATGGTCCTCTTGTATCAATATAAATACTGGAATTTTTCTGAAACTTTGTCAGATGTATTGTTGGGTCATAGAACATCAGTCAACGTCAAAATTATCAAGGTCAAGGTCAAAATTTGTCAGAACTTGACCTTGGTTAGGTAACTTAACCTCAAAACTTAACCTTGGTTTTATCTCAGCAACCCCTGCTGGAACTTTTCTGAAACTTTTTCAGATGTATTGTTTGGTCATGGAACATCGTTCAAGGTCAAGGTCATGATTTGGCTGAACTTGACCTCGGTTATATCTCAGCAACCCCTGCTGGAATTTTTCTGAAACTTTGTAAGATGTATTGTTGGGTCATGGGACATCATTCAACGTCAAAATGTTCAAGGTCATATTTTGGCAGAACTTGACCTTGGTTAGATAACTTAACCTCAAAACTAAATCTTGGTTATATCTCAGCAACCCCTCCTGGAATTTTTCTGAAACTTTGTCAGATGTATTGTTTGGTCATGGAACATCCGTCAAAGTTATCAAGGTCAAGGTCATTAATTGCCAGAACTTGACCTTGGTTAGGTAACTTAACCTCAAAACTTAACCTTGGTTATATCTCAGCAACCCCTGCTGGAACTTTTCTGAAACTTTGTTAAATGTATTGTTTGGTCATGGAACATCATTCTATGTCAAGGTTATACTTTGGCAGAAATTGACCTTGGTTATATCTAAGCAACCCCTCCTGGAATTTTTCTGAAACTTTGTCAGATGTATTGTTGGGTCATGGGACATCATTCAACGTCAAAATGTTCAAGGTCAAGGTCATACTTTGGCAAGACTTAACCTTGGTTATGTAACTTAACTTTGGTTAACTTTGACTGTAGAGCCTACATTTTTCTTCATGAAAGTTTATCAAAACATTTGTTTCCATCATTCAACATCAAAATTACCAAGGTCAAGGTCATTATTTGCCAAAACTTAACCATGGTTAACTTTGACTGTAGAAGCCACATTTTCTATTCATTGTTCATGAAAGTATATAAGAACATTTATCTCCATCAAATCTTGGTCAAGTTCAAGGTCACGAGGTCAATTGTTAGAATAACCTTGTGAACACAAGAATTCACTTTTGATATTCAATCTTTATGAAATTTAATCACAATAATTGTCTCCATCAAATCTCTGGTCTAGTTTTTAAACTGGGTTATGGTGTTTCAAGAACTAGGTCACTAGGTCAAATGTTGGAATAATCTTCTGAACACTCCAGAAGTCTCTTTCTTCATTCAATCTTCACGAAATTTAACCACTAGATTTTTCATCATCAAATCTAGGTCAAGTTCACAAATTGGTCATGAGGAGTCAAAAATTAGGTCACTAGGTCAAATGTTAGAATAACCTTGTAAACACACTAGAAATCACATTTGTTATTTGATATTAATGAAAAGTTATTAGATCACATCTTGGTCAAGTTCAAAACTCGGTAATGGGGTAGGTCAAACACTAGGTCACTAGGTCAAATATCTTAGAAGGGCGAGACACCCTCAGCCCGAGGTCTTGTTCTCAATAAGTACTTGTGTTAGGCCTTAGGGCTTTCATATTTAGAATATAATTACATCTAATACCCTTCGTCACATTGTATGGTGAAAATGCTGAGTGTGACCATCTTTTTGGGGTAAAAAACATGGTTTTTGGTTGATTTTGAGAATTTGAGATAAATTCATAATTTTTACATTCCTTTCTAATTTTGATCATTCATTTATCAATTATAGTTCTTCAACATACCAAACGGGTTTGGTGTCAAACATTTGGAAAACCGATTTTTAAGGTTTTGCTTTCTTTGGACAAAGTCAGATTTAACATTTGCGTTTAGCTCAACGTTAAAGTTTTGTTTTTAGCTTGACTATACGAAGAATAATGAGGGCTTTACTACACGCCACGGTGTCGGCGTCCAGTTCATGTTTAAGGGCAAGCTGTCATTTTCATTTATAACTAAGTACCATCACAAAATTAGGTTAGATAACTCCATTGTATCATAAATAAGGAGTTATGGTCCTTGATTGACTCAGGAAATGTGTTGTGATCTTCACTTACATCTGACTAATGTTTGTTCTTTTCACTTGATGCTTTGAACAGTTATCTAAAATTTGTGTGTATTAAGTAACAAAGAATACAATTTTGGAGGCGAGTACTGATATCAGTCAATGTTAATTCATATATTTTTATACAATTGATTTTTTAAATTATATATATTTAAATGTATGTATCTTTTCATTTGCTTTTACATATATAGTATATATGATTTAATAGTACTTAAAGGCAATATACTGAAATAGTGCTTAAGTGAATAAGCGGTGTATAGATGAGCGCGCTGTCCTCCGACAGCTTTTGTTTTGTATGTTGTACTGTGGCCCTATGGATTGGTCAGTTGCTGATTTGCAAGTATGTTATTCATTGCATCAGATTCACAAGGTCATACATGTCAGTGTTAATCCTTTCCCACATACAACAAATCTGCAGCAGACGACTTGGGAAACATATAGGCAAAAAAGCACAGAAAGGCCCCATAGATGTTGGTATAATTTAATACTGAAAAGAATTGAAACCCTGTGACAAAAGTAGAAATTGCTCAATTTGAGCAATTTCTCCTTTTTAGCTCACCAGCAGAGCACGAAGTGCTCAAGGTGAGTTATTGTGATCGCCTTTTGTCCGTCGTGCGTCGCCCGTCGTGCGTCAACTTCTTCTCCTCTGTAACCAGTGGATCAATTGGAATGAAACTTCACAGAAAGCATTCTCTCAATGACCTTACCAGAATTCCTTCAATTTTTTGGGATCCATGCAGAATTCTGGTTTCCATGGCAACGAAACGAAAAAAACTTTAAAATTCTTCTTCTTCCAAACTGGTTTGCAGATTTTCCAATAATTTTGTAGAAATGTTCCTTGGATGACCCTCTATCAGATTCCTTCGAGCCATGTTGATTGGTCGAAAAACATGGCCGCCACGGGGAGGGGCTGTTTTGCCTTATATGGCTAAAGTGAAAACTTTAAAAATCTTCTTCTCCGAAAGTGTCAAGCCGATTTTTAAATAATTTTGCAGAAATGTTCCTTAATTGACCCCCTATCAGATTCCTTCAAGCCATGTTGATTGGTCGAAAAACATGGCCGCCACAGGGCAGGGCTATTTTGCCTTATATGGCTATAGTGAAAACTAAAGCATCTTCTCCTCCGAAAGTGTCTGGCCGATTTTCAAATAATTTTGTTGAAATGTTTCTAGGGTGACCCTCTATCAGATTACTTCAAGCCATGTTGATTGGTCGAAAACTATGGCCGCCAGGGGGGGCGGGGCTTGTATGGCTTAAGTGGGGGAAAAATGGTGAGCGATCCAGGGCCATCATGGCCCTCTTGTTTACACGATGTTTTCAAAAGTCGTCTGCTGCAGAGGCGTCAGTATGTGGGAAAGAGTTAAACATAATATTAAGGCTAAAGCAATCTTTCTTTCTTGATTTTGCATCATTTTCCGCCCATACTGAAGTACTTAGACGCATCTGCAGCAGATTACTTGAAAACGGTGTAGCAAAATAAGAAATTGCTCATAATGACCAATTTATCCTTTCGCCACAATATTTTTTCTTTTTTAAAGTGCTTTTCTATATTTTGTTCAAAAAAAGATGTATCTGTTGTCAAAGTTCACAGTCGTCTGAACTCTGATACAGATTGGTTGTATGTGGAAAAAAAGTGTTTTAAAAAATGTTTAGGGATGAATGACAGTTAGATCATAGTGTGGTTTACAAACATTTTGGAAAAAGCGAAACAGGTTGTTCTCAAAAGCAGTCCTCCCAGCTGTATTCAAAAGCATGCCATTATAAGTAGTTCAAAGAAAGTTTTATATTCTTGAGGCTGTGAAAATTATTATGAAGAGTCATGGACAAAATGGCTGAGTTTAACCAATTCCAACATATAACAAATCTGCAACGGGGACTTCGAAAACGTTGTGGCAAAAAAGAGAAATTTCTCATCTTGATCAATTAGTCCTTTTGTTACAATAATTTCAGAAGTCGACGCTGCAGAGATGTCAGAAGCATGGATATATGGGAAAAGGCACTCATAAAAGTTGTGTTGTGCATCCTTTCTTATTCTGTGAAATAACGTTTACAAAAGGATGAATTTGAAGGATTCTCAACAAAAGACATTGGTGATGTTGAGAGGCCTGGACGAATGTTGTCACGCTCTAAAAGACACAGCAGTGATAGCAGTGACCCAGAAATATCTTACAGAACTCGAAACAAGTTAAAGGCTGTTTGGGAGAAATCCTACCAAGATATGTTAAAAGAAGGTTTTACGTCTCCTGGTAATTCCCATTGTGTGGTTAGTATGACACCGCTCTCAAGTTAGACTAGGCGACTGGTCCTCACTAGAAAAACTAAATTGAAATTTGATAAAAAGACTGAGAAAAGAGGAGAAATACATGGTCATGCACCAAAGGTTAAAAAAACAGAAAGAGAAAGACATGGCAAAGTTTCTGCTTCAGAAAGCGAAACTAACTAATTTATTATAACAATAGGCAAAAGCAAGAAGACTGGCGGCAGCAGCTTCCAATGAGGTGGTCCAGAGAAAAGAGTTTATATTACCAACACAGAGTTCAAAGTCATCTCGAGTCATCATACCAAACAAGCGATATTTGGAGGACGACTCTGTTACGTCTCCAGTTCTAAAGAAGAGAAGATCTTTAGAAAGTGATTCTAATTCAGATCATACAATTATCAATAAGACTCCAACAAAATGTGATGGTACAATGGCGTCACCCGTTTAAACTAGTGTTCTTTTTGAAAAACCTCTCAGCATCTTAGAACAACCACTTATAATTGATGGAAAAAGAGACAGGAAACCTAGTGTGAAGATTCTGGAAAAGATTGTAGATAGTGATGATAAAATATTTGAGAGATTTAAAACATTGACAAGTCCAATTGCAGCTCCTAAACTCCGCAAAATGTTATTACCTGCATCACATGGACCACCAGTAACGTTACAAAAAGCTTCTAAAAGTCATACATTTGGCATGTTTGGGTCTTCAAGGAAACAAGGGGGGGGGGGGGGGGGGGGGGGGGTGTCTTTAGTTCAAAAAGCCAAATTGCAGTTGAACAGAGCTGCACTTAATAAGTCCAAAGCAGCTTTGGCACGGTCTTTGAGAGCAGAAATGAATCGAGAGGCCAAACTAGCTGACATAGAAAAACAGTCACATGAACTTCCTGTATAGGTTTTTTTAGAAACATCTGAGGAAAACAATGTTTACATACATGTGGAAAAGTTGGAAATGCATTTTTGAATTGTAAACATTATTGGGAAAGAAGGATTTGCTTATTTTGATTGATGGAAAAACTCTTTTCTATGGGGGAATAGTTTATAAAGCATTTACAAACAATTTACTTTTCCACAATGTTTTAAAAATCTCGTTCTGCAGATTTTCCAAATTGCGTCTACGTGTGAATGCGTTAAAGCAAGACCGCAAAATGATAAAGGTGGAACCCCGGTCATGACAAATATACATGGAATTAACATCTTCTTCCCGTTGCTCCAAGGGTTATTTGGATAGCATCACCGCTACTGTGTTGTGTTGTGGTAAGTATAACAGTAGGTCTGGTAGTTTACCAAGGAAGTATCATGGTAGAATGGACAAACTGTTCTAAGTTGTGTCAAATACAATTCAAACAAACAAAATGATAAATTCTATCCATAGGGAACGTTTCTGCTCAACGTTGTTAAATACAGCTGTTACTTTCAGCTATGACGGATAAGCCAACAGCCTCCAAAAGGATGCCAACTTGTGTGATATGTGGTTTGAAGACCAAAACATTGAAGAAATCCGGGTACACCTTGAAAACTGATGTACTTTGGTGCGACAAGAAGTTTTATGTTTGTCAAGCTTGCATGGGGTTTTATGCCAGATCACGAAATCGCTCCAAGAAGAATGTGACATATCAGTGGGTGTCTAGAAAACTAAGACCTAAGACCTAAAACCTAAGACCTAGAAAACTAAGACCCACTGTACTAGAAAACTAAGACCTAGAAAACTAAGACCCACTGTACTAGAAAACTAAGACCTAGAAAACTAAGACCCACTGTACTAGAAAACTAAGACCCATTTTTAGCTCTACTTGCCAAAGGCCAGAAGAGCTTATGCCGTAGTGTGGTGTCCGTCGTCCGTAAACAATTGCTTGTGAACGCGATACAGTCTTCAGTTTTTATTGTATCTCAATCAAACTTATACAGTAGTTAGATATTCATGAGAGTTCGGTTCCTTTCGCAAACCAGCCAGACCCGCCCATGCAAGACTGGATTATTGCCCTTGGAATTGTCAAAATTGCTATAATAGAGCTTGTGAACACAATAGAGGCTCCATTTACTATCTGATCTTCACCAAACTTAGATAGTTGTTAAATATTGATGAGAGCTTGGTTCCTTTTGAAAACCAGCCAGATGTGCCCTTGCATGACTGGATTATAGCCCTTGAAATTGTCAAAATTGCTATAATACAGCTTGTGAACACAATAGAACCTCGATTTACTATCCGATCTTCCCTAAACTTAGATAGTAGTTGAATATTGATGAGAGCTCGGTTCCTTTCGCAAACCAGCCAGATCCGCCAATGCAAGACTGGATTATGGCCCTTGAATTTGTCTCCATTTACTATACGATCTACACCTTACATACATGCTCTGGATTGAAAATGACCAAAGAACCATACCAGTAGAGCATGGGCCTCTTGTTTATTTATATTATTACTTTATTTTGCAAAGATTTTCAAAATCGCCATTATTCTTGAGGATCTGTTCGCTATGGCAAGATCTACAGAGATGCTGTTGATGAATTCATGGCAGCTTAGAAGATAGATATGGAATTTCAAGAATGCCCCTGAACTGGTCATAACAACCTAATGCGGATTTGCCGACACAATTGGACAAGCATCGGCAAACCTTACAAATACTAACGATTCTTTTTTTCCTTCAACCAATATATATTAAGAAAAAAAGAAATCGTCCCTCTTTGGAATTCTTCAAAAGGAAGTTATTCTTAAATACTGCGAAAACACCTCATGTTTTATTACGCAGGTGAGCTGAAGTACCAAATTTTACACAGCAGATTAAGGACCATTTGCAGTTCACTAAAGACCCACTAGAAAACTAAGTTTTTAAAACTCTACTTGACATAGAGAGAGAGAGAGAGAGAGAGAGAGCGCGCGAAAGAGAGAGAGAGAGTTACATTTGTATATGCTAGGCAAAAGAGGGAGGGCGCGCGAGAGAGAGAGAGTTACATTTGTATATGCTAGGCACGACGCAGACTAAAATATACCTCATGCACACAGACGTGTCATGTGTATAATGCACAGGAAAGGCAGCTATATTTAAGAATATAGTGCAGTCACATGTCTGTGACAATCCAATGCGCAGGAAGACCGAAACGAAATGAAAAGCGCTCTATTAGGACGGATGAAATGCATGCGCGCATCGTGACATATACTCATGCAACTATATAAACATTAACTGGTAAATGATCTACACTGTCTTTCAGACGAGTACTAAGATTAAACTCATAGTGCCATTTGACTGACATATCAATACATTGAGTAACAACTTTTTTACTGCCAATGGAGGTTGCAAAAGATATTTAGAGATATAATTGAATTAAAAAGGTGGAAGTTGAGTTTCTGTACAAGGAATGCAATTAATTATTTTATATTTTATATTTTGACTGTTCATATTGTAGTACCTTTGAGGCTATAACGAAATATAATTGCCATCTAAAAACAAATTGAATTTGATGAAAGATGTTCACCTGCTCTTTACTGTATTACTATTAGAACGAAAGATGGAACACCAGGATTGGTCTGTCTGTACAATTTTTATATCTTGACTGACTTGTTAAGAGAGAGAGAGAGAGAGAGAGAGAGCGCGCGCGAAAGAGAGAGAGAGAGAGAGAGTTACATTTGTATATGCTAGGCACGACGCAGACTGAAATATACCTCATGCACACAGACGTGTCATGTGTATAATGCACAGGAAATGCAGCTATATTTAAGAATATAGTGCAGTCACATGTCTGTGACAATCCAATGCGCAGGAAGACCGAAACGAAATGAAAAACGCTCTATTAGGACGGATGAAATGCATGCGCACATCGTGACATATACTCATGCAACTATATAAACATTAACTGGTAAATGATCTACACTGTCTTTCAGACGAGTACTAAGATTAAACTCATAGTGCCATTTGACTGACATATCAATACATTGATTAACGTAATCATAAGACATACATTCAATGTTAAATACTATTGGACGGTGAGAAGAAACATTAATACAGTCATCGTCCAGAATTTTACCGTATTTCACGAAATACGATAGCTCATCAGAGATAATGACATGATCGATCAAGGACGTAGAGATTGTGTCATAAGACACATAGCTCGAGTCTGCACTGGAACACAACTTTGAAGTTGTAATATTAATCAAATTGAAAAGAGTGATTAATTCGCACAATGCAGTACCCCTCCTGTCCATTTGCTTAATAGAGGTATGACCGTTTATATGGGCATTAAAATCACCCATCAATACGACTTTCCCTGTCTGAGAATACAAACTAATCAAATCATGCAAAATCTCCAAATGTTCCCAATAATGTACAATACTATGGTTAGAGCGTGGCAAATATACAGGTAGGAGTCACGTGACATCCGTATCTGTATACCCATAATCCTGTCACAGTTTATAATACACAGTGGTGAAATCATATGATCTAACCTTATAACCTTTGCAGATTCCCTTCATTATCTCTATTGTCCGCAGTTAATAACCAGACTGCAGATTCTCTTCATAATCTCTATTGTCCGCTGTTAATAACCAATACCTACGCTGACTGCGGACTCCCCCCGTAATCTCTTTTGTCTGCAGTTAATTACCAATACGTACGCGGACTGCAGATTTTCATATATTTAAATTTACACATACATACAGGGGAGAGAAACAAAACACTACTTCAACGTTAATTATTGGAAACTTCGAATCGTCTTGATTCACGAATAACAATTTGAACTTTGAAACAGTTTAAATCTGTGTTGTACAAAGCGATTGCATTTACAAAAAGTAATGTTCTGCATCTTCTACTCTGTGTATGCAGATGCATGTTGGGCATTTCTCATTATGGTTAAAGCAAAGATCATGTTTTAAATTTCTACAATTATTTCTGGGTCGTGTATTCAGTGCGCAGATAATGTTCGTTAACCGTACTTAAAGTATATGGGTAGGCCTACTACAATTGGTTGAAAATAAGTGTTCAAGAGATTTCGTTTATAGTGGAATGAAATAATTTGCAAAGAGTTCAGTTCGTCTTGATATGATATCCCGATCTTGCGAGTTTCTAAGATTGTAAGTCGTTTTGGAAATACTAACCGTATCTTGAAATATATCGAATACATAGTTTGGGGTCATACCTCGATTGATTTTGTATCCCAATACTAATGTTCAAGGTTCAACGTCGTTGTTTTGCACTGGTCACTTCAGACTGTCCATTCATGACTGGAAAATCCCCGCTTAAACTCGTTTGTTACTGAATAGTTCTTTGATTTTAAAAGATAATAATAATACCTGATTGTCTGTTGACATGTCTGTAGCAGACATTTGAAACATTATGGGTTAATGTTTCTTTGATATATTGTCGGGACAATTATAAAAAAAGAAATACTAAATAAATGTCATGAAAAAACCAAAGACCTTATAATAATTGTATTGTAACCTTTACAACGAGGTTCCACTTCAACATGGTCTCGATATTTCTTTAAAATCAGTATACCGCAGATAAACAAATCAAACTATACATATAATAACGAAAACATCGAAAATGAACCCATGTTACAAGTTAACACATTTTCTAATGACCGTATTTTTTCCCTCTTTATTTTATATTATCCGCATCTTACCTCGGTGTTTATATTGTCCGCATTTTAAGCGCGAGTATTTCAACGGTCAAACCAAGCGTCAAACAAAAAAACCGGTTGTCAAACCAACCTTAATACCTTGATCAACTCCATTTGAAACTAAACTATATAGATCTAATGGAATAGGTAAGACTTAGATTTTTTTTTATCTTAATGGTGTTACACAATGGCCTTTTAAATATATATTTGTACTCCTGAGTCGGACATTGTTATGGCGAATCCACATGGTCTCGTGTTTGCATTGCCATGGTCAACTCGGTATGCTATGTATCGTTGGACCTTCCAATTTCGTGAGCATCCCTTTTTCGTGACGTCACTATTCTCGCGCTTATATCACGTGACTTTGTCCTTGCAGTCGATTTGAAACTGTCAAATTATTTACCAATGGCCATAGTATTTGCTGACATATTTCAACAATAAAATGCATCTTAAATTTTTTTGTTACTTGCTGTCATGGGAGGAATACCCTTATTTTTTATATACCAAAATTAAAGAACAGTTTAAACCCCTCAAAAGAGGAAAAATCGGACATGAAAATTTTCTGTGAAAAGGGTCTTTTGTTGTTTACAAAATGGCGGCCTGGGCCATGTGATTTGTTTGACCAAGTTAGGTCAATGCTTTCATTGCATTTCACATCCCTAAAGGTGCTTATGCATAGAGATGTAAAATTACTAGAAATATTTAACTAATATCCCATTAGAAATATGGCAATTTTGAAATCTGTATTGATCTTTGTGATGATACCAAATATCCATGCAGACCCTTCAGGTTGACACAGTGGGATAACAAAATTTAATAAGAAAGGAAAATAAGCTGAACGAAAATTCAAAGTTGAGTAATTAAAAAAAAAAAAAAAATCATATTTAAATATGGGATAATTTCAAGTTAGTTTGTTTAAAATATATAAAATGTTTAATTGCTTTATTTTTTTTAGTTTGCAATATGTTACGACCTTTTGCCTGTTTTAATTTTTTTTTTTTTTTTGTGTGTTGCCTTTTTTGAAACTGCAAAGTTCCTAAATAATAACGTCATGAAAATAGGATAACAATTTCGGCTTCGGACTAGTCAAAGACCTAGCTAGCTAGCTAGCTCCCTTAATATGTAAACAGAAAGTTTGCAGCAAATTTGCAGCAAATTAGCCGCAAACATTTTCATTTGCAGTAAGGTTTGCAAGAAGTTTGCAAGACTTCACGGCTAGCAGTGAATTTACTGTGAATTTGCTGCAAATTTGCAGAAAGTTTGCAGCTAGCCGCAAACTTCGCGGAAGGTTTGCAGGAAACTTTGAAGTTACTGTGACTTTGCTGCAAATTTGCAGAAAGTTTGCAGCTAGCCGCAAACTTCGCGGAAGATTTGCAGGAAACTTTCATGACAAAATTTGTATTGCAGGAAGTTTGCAAGAAACTTAAATAAAACAATTCATGTCGCTAGAAGTTTGCAAGAATCTTTAATTATAAAATAATGTTGCAGAAGGTTTGCAGGAAACTTTTATCACAAAATTAGAGTTGCAGGAAGTTTGCAGGAAACTTACCATACTTACCATGACAAAAAACTTTTATAACAACGACAAAAAACATTTATAACAAAAAACATTTATAACAACGTTTAAGGTTCAGGAAATTGCAGGACATTTTTAACAAAAACATTCATTCACAATAAACCCCATATCTGCTTAGAATTAAAACCAGAGTGTTATAACAAAGTTTTCCTAATTGACAAGTCAAATAGTTTTTACCCTGTGTGACCTAGTTTTTAAATAGACATAAGTTCCTTTACCCTTTCCCACATACAACAAATACTCAGCAGTCAACTTATAAACATCTAGACAAAAGTATGGACAATCTCTATCAATTAAAGTATAATTATTGAATATTAATGGTAACATTGCGACAAAAAGAAAAATTGCTGAATTTTCTTTTTCCACAATGATCTGCAGAATGATATGTTCAAATACATTTGCATGGGGGATAGTGTCAAAGACAAACTTTCTGTTTTAATGAACTTAAGGTAAAATGCATCTTGTTGTCCCAGAAGACTTGAAAACATAATAAATCATTTTCATTTTGCCACAATGTTTTCAACTCTTATTAATAAGAACCAATTCATTTATACAGAAATAATGTTTGCATAGATAGTTTCAATGCTGTCTGCTGCAAACATTTTAAGTGAAAAATCTCCATAAATGAGAATGAGCAATTTTCCTTTTTCCACAATGTTTTCAAAAAATGTCTGCTGCAGAGAAGTGTGTATACGAGGGAAAGGTTAAAAGTTATCTTAAAATATTAGAATCATTACTGTAGGATGAATTATCAATAACAATTTCACTTTTCAGTACTATTACATCTAGTGGATTGATTGATTGTTTGGTGTTTTAGGCCACTTTCAACAAATGTTCAGTTATATCACCACATTTCCTGGGTAAGTTTCCAGTACTTACAGGTCAATATTTATACTTTGAGTAGCAATACAGCAACATATTTTTATGCCCCCGGAATCTTCGATTCGGTGGGCATATAGTTTTCGGCCTGTCCGTCTGTTGGTCTGTCTGTCTCTTTGTCTGTGGCAAAAAAAACCACTTTAACCTTGACCACTACTTTTGAACCATAACAGGTACGGCTACCATATTTCACATGTGTATTCCTTGTGACATGACCTTTCTGTCAGTACCAAAATTTTTGACCTTGCGACCTTGACCTTTGACCTACGTCTCTTTGTCGAAAAAAACTTTAACCTTCACCACTACTTTTGAACCGTAACAGGTATGGCTACCATATTTCACATGTGTATTCCTTGTGACATGACCTTTCTGTCAGTACCAAATTTTTTGACCTTGCGACCTTGACCTTTGACCTTGGTCTCTTTGTCTGTGGCAAAAAAAAACTTTAACCTTGACCACTAATTTTGAACCATAACAGGTACGGCTACCATATTTCACATGTGTATTCCTTGTGACATGACCTTTCTGTCAGTACCAAAATGTTTGACCTTGCGACCTTGACCTTTGACCTACGTCTCTTTGTCGAAAAAAACTTTAACATTCACCACTACTTTTGAACCGTAACAGGTACGGCTACCATATTTCACATGTGTATTCCTTGTGACATGACCTTTCTGTCAGTACCAACTTTTTTGACCTTGCGACCTTGACCTTTGACCTCCGTCTCTTTGTCGAACAAAACCTTTAACCTTGACCACTTCTTTTGAACCGTAACAGGCACGGCTACCATATTTCACATGTGTATTCCTTGTGACATGACCTTTCTGTCAGTACCAAAATCTTTGACCTTGCGACCTTGACCTTTGACCTACGTCTCTTTGTCTGTCTGTCGAAAAAAACTTTAACATTGACCATTACTTTTGAACCGTAACAGGTATGGCTACCATATTTCACATGTGTATTCCTTGTGACATGACCTTTCTGTCAGTACCAACATTTTTGACCTTGCGACCTTGACATTTGACCTACATTTTGAAAACTTTAACCTTGATCACTACTTTTGAACCGTAACAGGTACGGCTTCCATATTTCACATGTGTATTCCTTGTGACATGACCTTTCTGTCAGTACCAAATTGTTTGACCTTGCAACCTTCACCTTGACCTTTGACCTACATTTTGAAAACTTTAACCGTGACCACTACTTTTGAATATTAATAGGTACGGCTTCCATATTTCACATGTGTATTCCTTGTGACAAGACCTTTCATTCAGTACCAATAGTTTTGACCTTGACCATTACCTTCGACCTTGACCATTACCTTCGACCTAGATGTTGCCATTCGGGGGCATCAGTGTTTCACAAACACATCTTGTTTATATTCTATAAGGGTAATGAACTCCATATTATACTTTATATTGTGAAATAAATTAAAACTTAACCCTTTCCCACATATAGACGCTTTCTGATGTCCCAGAAGACTTTTTGAAAAAAATAATGAGCAATTTTCATTTTGCCACAATGTTTTCAACTCTTATCAATAATTACCAATTTTCCATATTATTGCATAGATAGTTTCAAAGTCTTCTGCTGCAAACATCTAATTGAAAAATCTCCATAAATGAGAATGAGCAATTTCTCCTTTTCAAAGTACCAATGTTTTCACAAAAAGGTCTGCTTCAGAGATGCATCTATATGAGGGAAAGATTATCAGTTATCTTGAAATATTAGAATCATTACTGTAGGATTAAGTATCAATAACATTTTCACTTTTCAGTACAATAACCATCAAACAAATTTAGTTGCTACAATTCTGAAGCCATACGTCTTATGGAAAATTCCATGAATTTCATACGCGTGAAAGTAGTACTCAATACTTGCTCTTACTTTTCAAATGTATCACGATTTTTGAAATAATGATATATTTATATCGTCTTTGTTTTCTTATGTGGTTCTTATATTCAAAGAGAATTTGGAAATAAAATGAAACATTGTATTTTAAAACAAGAACGCGGAGAGATTTATTGAGTGAACTGCTACAGGGAAAACTATTTCCGATTTAAGCTCCAGATACGGTATTTGAATTTTCAATCACGCATTGAAAATGTAGATAAAAACAGAATTGAAAATATTTTCTTTGTGCCTTGTCGGCCATATAAATATAGTATAAAGAATTAAAAAAACAAATATGTGCGTCATAAAATGCATTTAAAATGAGAGTAACACATTTGCAGAGAAATCGTGATCGTCGAATTCTATTTATAAATACAACGGTATGGGGGGAGGGTCTAAAGTGCGGACGCGATCTGCGGACAAATATATTATAGAGGGAAAATGCGGACAAATGCAATATAGTGGGAAAATGCGGACGCTATAGAATATAGAGCAAATCTTCGGACACATAAACAAGTGAAATAAACAAAAATAAGAAATATTTTGAAAACGTATCTCAAATATATGTCTATTGAAAGTCTTAAAGCTTTCTCTTCAGTTTCATATATAAAGGGAAGTAATCGGAAGTAAAATGTAAACTGCGAAAACTTGACAGAGTAAGTCGCTCGAAATAGTGATTTCTTATGTTTTTGTAGAATTATCTCCCTTTATTGAAATAAATAACAAAGGTTTTCTGTATTTAAGTAATTATAGATCATGCGATACAAAAAATAAACACTTATACAATGATGTTATAAATGTATAAAAATGCAATACAAAGATAAGTTCCATGCCGTATTTAAATTTTAATAAATTTTTAATCAAAACCCGTGTAAGGTTCTTTAAAGATTTTATAAATTAAATAGTACACAGATCCTCACATTCAACTAGGGGTTAAGTACTGGTCACTTCCAGGAAAAATAACCTCGCGTGTATCGGTGCTATACACCGGGCACGTAAAAGAACCAAGGGGTCTTTTCGGAAAGAGCTAGGGTATCGCACCCGGACTCCCTTGTATCTAACTTTGTCTGCTCGCCAACTAGTTAATTCTGCACGGCGAGGGTAAATAAAAACAAACAATAAATAAAAAATCCTGTAGCGTTTGCTCGCCAAATGGCATTAATGCCGAGCGCGAGGGTAAACAACGCCAAACAACAACAACAAAAATCCTGTAGCGTTCATGGGAGGGCAAAATTTAAGTACTCTGGTAGGGTAAATTTTAATAAATTTTTAATCAAAACCCGTGTAAGTTTCTTTAAAGATTTTATAAATTAAATAGTACACAGATCCTCCCACTCAACTAGGGGTTAAGTACTGGTCACTTCCAGGAAAAATAACCTCGCGTGTATCGGTGCTATACACCGGGCACGTAAAAGAACCAAGGGGTCTTTTCGGAAAGAGCTAGGGTATCGCACCCGGACTCCCTTGTATCTAACTTTGTCTGCTCGCCAACTAGTTAATTCTGCACGGCGAGGGTAAATAAAAACAAACAATAAATAAAAAATCCTGTAGCGTTTGCTCGCCAAATGGCATTAATGCCGAGCGCGAGGGTAAACAACGCCAAACAACAACAACAAAAATCCTGTAGCGTTCATGGGAGGGCAAAATTTAAGTACTCTGGTAGGGTAAATTTTAATAAATTTTTAATCAAAACCCGTGTAAGTTTCTTTAAAGATTTTATAAATTAAATAGTACACAGATCCTCCCACTCAACTAGGGGTTAAGTACTGGTCACTTCCAGGAAAAATAACCTCGCGTGTATCGGTGCTATACACCGGGCACGTAAAAGAACCAAGGGGTCTTTTCGGAAAGAGCTAGGGTATCGCACCCGGACTCCCTTGTATCTAACTTTGTCTGCTCGCCAACTAGTTAATTCCGCACGGCGAGGGTAAATAAAAACAAACAATAAATAAAAAATCCTGTAGCGTTTGCTCGCCAAATGGCATTAATGCCGAGCGCGAGGGTAGACAACGCCAAACAACAACAACAAAAATCCTGTAGCGTTCATGGGAGGGCAAAATTTAAGTACTCTGGTAGGGGTCGCCTTTGAGATGAAAAATGTTTTGTTTCCGTCGAAGGCTCTACAAGCATCCACATTTCTTGCCCTGGAGACTTACCTGCTTGACTATATAAATAGTAATTATCTTCTTTTTGTGCATTTTTAACTGGTTGAATACAGTGCAATTTATAAATGTTGCTCCCTTTTCGCCAATGTTATTTGTTTGGGGTGCCTAAGATCGCATCCTTAAATATTTAATCATTGCTTAATTAATTAACGACTGGGACTTTCGATCGCGACCACGATGAGATATTCTTTTACAGTTTTACGCATTCTACAAGTCAACTAAATCAAATATAGGCGGAAAGAAAATATATCTCAATCAATAGGGGATACCCAGTAATCACCCCTACAGTTCTAAAAACAACAAAAATTTAGACTAAATAAATACACTTCCTTATTCAAAGGGACCTTTAAATCATTACAGGAAGTGCAAAAACATAGATTCCCTTGTAACTACGTAGAAATTTGTAATGTTTTATTCTTAAATTGCACTGTCTTCTTCCCTGGCCGATGTACAAGAGGGGGAAATGGGAAAAAGGGCTCCCAATTCGCCCGTCCGCAACTTGTAACAAGTACACCCCTTTGGCTTTTGCTTTTGCTTTTCCAGTTTTCAGAAGAGGAAACGACTGGCTGGACTGACTAAAGCGGCCGGCCTGTTGTCTCCAATCTTACAAAAGTTGCTTCATTTTCATCGGTGTTGTTTGTTAGGGGGTGTTTGCTATCGCGTCCGCGCCCTTAAAATATTAAAAAAACCAAACAAAACTACTAAAACATTTAAAGTCTTCGGCTTCCGCTAAAATAATCCCATAACAATTATAAGAGGCAGCTACAGCCGGGAAGGGAGATCCTCAAGGTCTCACCGGGTGTACTACACACCGGCTATTGCTCGCTAATAGAGCTCTTAAAATAATTTAAAAAAAACAAAAAACTACTAAAACATTTAATGTCTTCGGCTTCCGCGAAAATAACTCCATAACAATTATAAGAGGCAGCTTTAGCCGGGAAGGGAGATCCTCAAGGTCTCACCGGGTGTACTACACACCGGCTATTGCTCGCTAATAGAGCTGATTGAAATTATAATCATAAAAAAGACTACTTTCGGACAGATATGGGGATATTCCATAGCAATTGTACATGCTCGATCTATTTATAGACTAATCATGAACAGTTGATATGGAATGGAAAAGATCAATCTCACACTACCGACTCATTACGCCTAAGTTATTATAAGTAACAGACATCAGGGGGCAAGGATTCCCGACAACGTCTCCGCTGTTCGGAGGTCCATATTCGGATAGTACGAGGATCCTTGCACCCAGATGTAAAACAACCAGAGATCAATGCAAGTAGACCCAGGATTACACTAAAAACAACAGAAATTTAGAAGTTTATGGACACTGAACAAATGTAGATTCACCACCACAGAAGTGCCGGCGGGATAGGATTAAGTCCTGCCCACGTGGCCCGCCGTGCCTTCTGTGTAAGCTTTGTCAATTTTGTTAACATTTATAGACATATAAACAATAGATATGTGCATGCTGACTGTACTATAGATTAAAACATAGTTTTATAAACAATAGATATGTGCATAATGTACTATATATTAAACAATAGTTATATAAACGATAGATATGTGCATGTTGTATGATATAGTAAACAATAGTTATAACACTAATCCCCTCAACCCCCTTAACCCTTAGAAGAAAAAAAAAAAAAAAGAAAAAACAACAAAAAACACCAAAAAAAACCAACACATATATATATATAGGTATACATATATATGTGTATATATCTATATATATACTAGATAGTCTGCAAACCAATAGTCCGAAAACAATAATAGTAGTCATAACGATAGCTGCTCGCCAAATGGCATTAAAGCCGAGCGCGAGGGTAAACAACGCCAAACAACAACAACAAGTCCAAAACGTATTTGTAATAAAAAATAAATTAATGTATTCTTTTTTGGCGACATTGATGCCTTGCATCAACTT
Organism: Serripes groenlandicus; assembly: GCA_031761405.1. Classification (NCBI taxonomy): domain Eukaryota; kingdom Metazoa; phylum Mollusca; class Bivalvia; order Cardiida; family Cardiidae; genus Serripes; species Serripes groenlandicus. The sequence goes on along the minus strand of JASEVX010000300.1, from coordinate 57,194 downwards.
TCTCTTGTTTTCTACTTTGTAACTTTCAACAGTTTTCCATGTGCCATACTACGAGGCAAATGATCCATGCAACATTCTAATCTGTAGGGTACTTGGAAGGGGCAGAACAATTTAAATAACAAATAAACAAGTGAGTCCATAATAGTTATCCATTTGTTTTACATGTCTTTTGAAACTTGGAAATTAAATATAATATTCACATGTAGGTCTCATGATTTATTTTTATAGACAACTAAAATGGCATTAAATTTTAACGGATGCGTCATTTATTCTTTTACCCAAAGTTGTAATATTTATAATCAATGCATAGTTTATAAATCACACATCTATGCAAAGGCAAATGTTTGAACAGTTTTATGTACCCAAACAAATTCAGTGCCTTCAGCGCTTTGATTAAACACAGATGCTGTTTTTTACGGATTCATATGCAATTTATCGATCGGCGATGCTTTGCATGGTTAAGGATAACATTTAATGTTCTAGAATAACCGTAAGTAATTATTTTAATTTTGTTTTGCATTATTTCATTTGTATATCAATCTAAATACTTCTCAGATATCTCCCTCGCCACCTTCCTTTATTCCAGGGTGACTATATTACATTACACTCACCCTGTTTATTCCAACTAATATTTAGACTTTCTGTTGCTCATTTTATCATGTCATTTATTCGGCAACCGTATGCAGGATAATAACAAAATGAAAAATGAGCATATGCGATGTCTTTCTATGTAATACTACTGTAGCAGGAGGCACACATTCAAGACGCATTCCCATGTTTACGAATACTTTCCAAATAATTTTGTAGAAATGGTCCTTGGATGACCCTCTATCAGATTTTTCTTCAAGCCATATTGATTAGTCAAAAGATATGGCTATTTTGCCTTATATGACTAGGTCCGTATATATGACTAAAGTGAACAAATTAAAAATGTTCTTCTACAAAAATAATAACTTTACCCTTTTTCCTTTGTCAGTGTGTACAAACAAATACGTATTCATTTATATTTATCTAACATTTTTCAGATATCTGACTTAACAGGAACCGTCATCCAATAAGCAGTAAACGACATAACAAGGATCAAAAATGTGTTTGAAGAATCAAGATGAGATACCATTTGACATTAGAAATAAAGAAAGTTATAAGCCAGTTGTACCATTCACTGAAAGGTATTTTATTCTATGTTCAATTACAGAGCAATTAAAATATCACCAACATTTGGCACCATAACGCATAAGATGGACATTCAGAAAAAATATTGATGACTTATAGAATTTATAATGGCCTATTTATTAACCATCTTCACCATGCAACACATCTGAAGCAGTGGACTGTATATATCTCTAGGCTGAAATAAGGGATATCTATGTAAATGTCAAATTTATTGAATAAAGTTGAAAACATAGTGGCAAAAGGGAAAACTGCATTAAAGCTGCAGCTCTGCTATTTAGAGCTCTATATAAAAAAAAAACAAGATTGTGTTGGAAAATCTTTGAAGGTTTTTTAGCTCACCTAGTGCAAAGGTGAGCTATTGTGATCACATTTTGTCCGTCCGTCGTGCGTTGTCAACATTTGAGCTTGTTAACACTCTACAGGCTACATTTTGCATCCTATCTTCATGAAAGTTTATCAAAATATTAATCTCCATCAAATCTTGGACAAGTACGAAATTGGGCCATATGAGGTCAAAAACTAGGTCACTAGGCCAAATTGAAGGGTAATCTTGTTAACACTCTAGAGGCCACATTTTCAACTTGAGCATGTTGAAATTTTATCAGAATGTTTGTCTTGATGATATGTAGGTCAAGTTCGAACATTGGTCATGTCGGGTCAAAATGTAGGTCACTAGGTCAAATTGAAGGAAAATCTTGTTAACACTCCAGAGGCCGCAATTTTTGCTTCAGCAGTTTGAAATTTTGTCAGAATGTTTGTCTTAAGACTTAAAAATATCTAGGTCAAGTTTAAATATGGGTCATGCCGGGTCAAAAACTAGGTCAGTAGGCTAAATTGAAGGGAAATCTTGTTAACACTGTAGAAGCCGCATTTTCTGCTTCAGCACCTTGAAATTTGGTCATAATGTTCAGCTGAATGATATTTAGGTCAAGTTCGAATATTCTTGCCGGATCAAAAACTAGGTTACTAAGCCAAATTGAAAGGTAATCTTGTTAACACTCTAGAGGATGTTGAAACTTAATCAGAATGTTTGTCTTGAAAATGTCTAGGTCAAGTTCGAATATGGGTCAAATTGGGTCAGAAACTAGGTCAATAGGCCAAATTGAAGGGAAATCTTGTTAACACTGTAGAAGCCGCATTGTTTGCTTCAGCAGCTTGAAATATAGTCAGAATGTTGCGGAAAGAATAATATCTAGGCCAAGTCCGAATATGGGTCATGCCGGGTCAAAAACTAGGTCACTAGGCCAAATTGAAAGGTAATCTTGTTAACACTCTAGAGGCCACATTTTCAACTTGAGCATGTTGAAACTTTATCAGAATGTTTGTCTTGATGATATGTAGGTCAAGTTTGAACATGGGTCATGTTGAGTCAAAAAGTAGGTCACTAGGTCAAATTGAAGGAAAATCTTGTTAACATCCTAGAGGCCGCAATTTTTGTTTCAGCAGTTTCAAATTTTGTCAGAATGTTTGTCTTAAAAATATCTAGGTCAAGTTCAAATATGGGTCATATTGTGTCAGAATCTAGGTCACTAGGCAAAATTGAAGGAAAATCTTGTCAACACCGTAGAAGCTGCTTTTTTGGCTTCAGCAGCTTGACATTTGGTCAGAATGTTGAGCTGAATGATATCTAGGCCAAGTTCGAATATGGGTCATGCTGGGTTAAAAACTAGTCAAATTGAAGGGAAATCTTGTTAACTCTCTGGATACTGCATTTTTAACTTGAGCATGTTGAAACTTTATCAGAATGTTTGTCTTGATGATATGTAAGTCAAGTTCGAATATGGGTCATGTTGGGTCAGAATCTAGGTCACTAGGTCGAATTGAAGGAAAATCTTGTTAACACTCTAGAGGCAGCATTGTTTGCTTCAGAAGTTTGAAATTTTGTCAGAATGTTTGTCTTAAAGATATCTAGTTCAAGTTCGAATATGGGTCATATTGGGTCAGAAACTAGGTCACTAGGCCAAATTGAAGGAAAATCTTGTTAACTCTGTAGAATACGCATTTTTTGCTACAGCAGCTTGACATTTGATGAGAATGTTTATCTAAATGATATCTAAGCCAAGTTTGAATATGGGTCATGTAGGGTCAAAAACAAGGTCACTAGGCCAAATTGAAGGAAAATCTTGTTAACACTTTGGATACCGCATTTTTTGCTTCAGAAGCTTGAAATTTTGTCAGAATGTTCATCTGAATTATATCTAGGTCAAGTTCGAATATGGGTCATATTGGGTCAGAAACAAGGTCAATAAAGGAAAATATTGTTCAAACTCCAGAGGCCGCATTTTTACTTCGAGCAAGTGGAAACTTTGTCAGAATGTTGTCTTGATGACTATCTAGTCCATGTTGGAATATGGGTAATATCAGGTAAAAAAATATAGATCACTAGGCCAAATGAAGGAAAATCTTGTTAACACTGTGGAGGTTGCATTCAGAATAATTGTCTTGATTTGTTTTGCATTGCAGTACATTGTATAATTAAGGTGAGCGATCTAGGGCCATCATGGCCCTCTTGTTACTGGTTACCTTCAGGCAAAGTTTCAAGATTGTAACCCTTTCCAGTGCTGAGATTTTGCCTCAACCTGAAACTGAACCAAATTGCCTAACCTGAAATTTTAGTCAAAATGTTGACGGACAGACAGACAGACATCGCCAATCTATAGACCGGGATTGCTCTAGCAATTCCGGTTAAAAATGTATTTATTATAATAAAACTGCATAATTGAACTTAATTGTTTATTTATAATATTAAAATGGCATTATTGAACATATTTTAATAACAAATAACTGTCAATTGCCTTTGATAGTAATTGTATACTAGATGTGATCCTAATTTGAATATTCCAGGCTAAGCAGACAAAACAAGAAGCTGACAAAACTAAAAGGGAACAGAAAAGGTGATGAACTTTCAAGAAGTGCTTTCCAAGAAAATGATCAGCCAGTCAGATCACCCCAAACCATCGGTGAATCTTTGAACTTTCTACACTGGACATTATAATCTCAAAGGTAATACATTGAAACTGAGGAGGGAAGGTCTTTGTTATTACCTGCAAAAGACGACAGTTATTACAGGGCAAAGGGGAGATTCATTAATATTAACAACATGACATGTCGAATTTAGCAGCCTTATGCTTGATTAGACCGCCGAGCCCCGGTAGCTCAGTCGGTAGCGACGCGGGCTGTCAATCCAGGGGTTGTGAGTTCGAATCCCGGCTCGGCCAACTTTCTTTCCGACGATTGACAAAAGTCAATGCGACATGCGTCATTCGTCTTCCACCAATGGGCTAAGTCTATGTGGAAAAGCAGCCAGTTGTTTGGGAAGATTGTTGTGTGGAGTACTGGTGTGAGAAAACCAGGAAATGCATGAGTAGGTGAACTGGCCGTCGTGATATAACTGAGAAATTGTTAAAAACGGCGTTAAACCCCAATCAATCTTGATTAGACCAGTGTGTAGTGGTAGTATACCAATATGCATATCAAGCTCTAGCAACTTTGTTTATTATCCAATTGTGATAAAACTTTACATACATATTCACCAACATTGCCACTTTGCATTTCAACAACCTAGGTCAAAGGTCAAGGTAACAGTGGCTATTAAAAGTGTATAAAGCCACGTCATCGCTTTAGCAACTTTATTAGCTCACCTATGCACGAAGTGCAAGGTGAGCTTTTGTGATCGCTCACCGTCCGTCGTCGTCCATTCACATTTTTCTACAAACGACTTCTCCTTCTAAACCAAATAACCAAAATTTAAAATAATTTTACAGAAATGTTCCTTGGGTGGATCTCTTTCAAACTTGTTCAAAGAATTCTATTCCATGCAGAACTTTGGTCCACGGCAACAAAAAAGGGAAAAATTAACCAAAACTTAAAAAATCTTCTTCTGAAAGTAGAAGGCCCATGCCTTTGATATTTGGTATATAGCTTCAAAAATGACCCCTCCCATGGGGTCACTTGTTTTTGATAGACTCATATAGGGAAAAAACTTTAAAAATCTTCTTGTCTAAGAGTAGAGGGTCCAGGCCTTTGATATTTGGTATGTAGCATCATCTAGTAGACTTCTACCAAGACTGTTCAAATTATAGCCCTGGGGTCACTTGTTTTATATAGACTCATATACGGAAAAAACTTTAAAAATCTTCTTGTCTAAAAGTAGAAGGCCCAGACCTTTGATATTTGGTATGTAGCATCATCTAGTAGACCTCTACCAAGACTGTTCAAATTATAGCCCTGGGGTCAAAAATGACCCCATCCCTGGGGTCACTTGTTTTATATAGACTCATATACGGAAAAAACTTTAAAAATCTTCTTGTCTAAAAGTAGAAGGCCCAGGCCTTTGATATTTGGTATGTAGCATCATTGTGGACCTCTACCAAGATTGTTCAAATTATAGCCCTGGGGTGAAAAATTACCCCTCCCCGAGGGTCACTTGTTCTCCATAGACTCATAGAAAATTTATTTTTATGCCCCCGGAATCACCGATTCGGTGGGCATATAGTTTTTGGCCTGTCCGTCTCTTTGTCTGTGGCAAAAAAACCTTTAACCTTGACCACTACTTTTGAACCGTAACAGTTACGGCTACCATATTTCACATGTGTATTCCTTGTGACATGACCTTTCTGTCAGTACCAAAATTTTTGACCTTGCGACTTTGACCTATGACCTACGTCTCTGTCTGTCGAAAAAAACTTTAACCTTGACCACTTCTTTTGAACCGTAAAAGGTACGGCTACCTTATTTCACATGTGTATTCCTTGTGACATGACGTTTCTGTCAGTACCAAAATGTTTGACCTTGCGACCTTGACCTTTGACCTACGCCTCTTTGTCTGTCGAAAAAAACTTTAACCTTGACCACTACTTTTGAACCGTAACAGGTATGGCTACCATATTTCACATGTGTATTTCTTGTGACATGACCTTTCTGTCAGTATCAAAATGTTTGACCTTGCGACCTTGATCTTTGACCTACGTCTCTTTGTCGAAAAAAACTTTAACCTTGACCACTACTTTTGAACCATAACAGGTACGGCTACCATACTTCACATGTGTATTCCTTGTGACATGACCTTTCTGTCAGTACCAAATTTTTTGATTTTGCGACCTTGACCTTTGACCTACGTCTCTTTGTCTGTCTGTCGAAAAAAAAAAACCTTCACCACTTCTTTTGAACCGTAACAGGTACGGCTACCATATTTCACATGTGTATTCCTTGTGACATGACCTTTCTGCCAGTACCAACATTTGTGACCTTGACCTTTGGCCTGCGTCTATTTGTCTGTCTGTCGAAAAAAACTTTAACCTTGACCACTACTTTTGTACCGTAACAGGTATGGCTACCATATTTCACATGTGTATTCCTAGTGACATGACATTTCTGTCAGTACCAACACTTTTGACCTTGCGACCTTGACCTTTGACCTACGTCTCTTTGTCTGTCGAAAAAAGCTTTAACCTTGACCACTTCTTTTGAACCGCAACAGGTACGGCTACCATATTTCACATGTGTATTCCTAGTGACATGACCTTTCTGTCAGTATCAACATTTTTGACCTTGCGACCTTGACCTTTGACCTACGTCTCTTTGTCTGTCGAAAAAAGCTTTAACCTTGACCACTTCTTTTGAACCGCAACAGGTACGGCTACAATATTTCACATGTGTATTCCTTTTGACATGACCTTTCTGTCATTACCAAAAATGTTGACCTTGACCTTTGACCTACGTCTCTTTGTCGAAAAAAACCTTTAACCTTGACCACTACTTTTGAACCGTAACAGGTACGGCTACCATATTTCACATGTGTATTCCTTGTGACATGACCTATCTGTCAGTACCAAAATGTTTGACCTTGACCTTTGACCTACATCTCTTTGTCTGTCTGTCGAAAAAAACTTTAACCTTGACCACTACTTTTGAACCATAACAGGTACGGCTACCTTATTTCACATGTGTATTCCTTGTGACATGACCTTTGACCTACGTCTGTTTGTCGAAAAAAAACTTTAACCTTGACCACTACTTTTGAACCGTAACAGGTACGGCTACCTTATTTCACATGTGTATTCCTTGTGACATGACCTTTCTGTCAGTACCAACACTTTTGACCTTGCAACCTTGACCTTTGACCTACGTCTCTGTCTGTCTGTCGAAAAAAACTTTAACCTTGACCACTACTTTTGAACCGTAACAGGTACGGCTACCATATTTCACATGTGTATTCCTTGTGATATGTTCACTAAAGTTTTCATATTGTATGTTCTAGCTGTTCAATTCAACTGTTCAGTGTCAATTGTAGTGATTATTTGTTTTAACCTCTCTAAATAATATTTCTTCATAAATACAAAGTGAACATGTTTTGTATAATGTACTTTCAGAATATTCTTAACCTTTCCCCACATACAACACATCTACAGCAGACGACTTCAAAAAACATCTAGGCAAAAACAAGGAACAACTCTATAAATAAGGGTATAAGTACTGAAAAAAGGAGAAATTGTTCGGTTTGAGCAATTTCTTCTTTTTTCACAATGTTTTCAAAATCATCTGCTGCAGATGCGTCAAAATGCGTCTATAGGTTGAAATGACCACATACTATTTCAAATTTTCAGTTAAAGAAATCATGTTTTTACTTGTATTTCACAGTACTGTTTTACTTTAAAATACTGTATTTCATAATTTGCCTTGCATTAACGGCACAATGATAACACATTAAATAAATTAGGCCCGGCCGGGTAGCTCAATTGGTAGAGTATCTGACTCGTGATCTGGAGGTCACGGGTTCGATACCCGGTTGCGGCGACATTCTTTAGGGCGATTTTTTCCATTGCCTCTCACCTCTGATCTATGTGGGAAAGTAGTCAGTGGCTTCGAAAAAATGTTGTGTAAGTACTGGTGTGGGAAAGCAAGGAAAACATGGGTAGGTGCACTGACCGCCGTGATATGACCAAAGCTGTTGAAAGCGGCGTTAAACTCCAAACAAACAAACAAACAAAAATTAAATAAATTAAGTGTCATGTAAATGGCAGATTTGTTATCACATGGTTAGAATGAGCTGAGGGAACGGATTTTTATGGTAGTACATGCAGTATACTTATTTCTAGTTGTCACATGAAATTTACAACATATATTGTCATTTGTTTTAGGCGAACTGTTCAACAACTTTCATTTGACGGCCACAGAGGAGGAGAAGACCAATATCTGTAGTGAAACAGTGCTTTACAAGCTCAACAACAAAATAACGGGCATCCGAAATAATAAATACAAATTAAAAGATTAATTAAATAAAATAAAACTTATTCCTGTTAATTAAGTTGCTCTGAAGTTCCTGCAACAAAATTGTTTGTAGCAAACTTGCAGCAAACTTTTACCATGCAAATTAGATTTGCAGCAAATTTCCTGCTAACTTCATTTGCATAAGTTTGCGGCAAATTTGCAGCAAGCCTCATTTGCTAAATTGTTTGCAGCAAACTTTTACCATGCACATTAGATTTACTGCAACTTTGCTGCAAACTTCATTTGCATAAAAGTTTGTGGCAAATTTGCAGCAAACCTCATTTGCCAAATTGTTTGCAGCAAACTTTTACCATGCAAATTAGATTTGCTGCAAATTTGCTGCAAACTTCATTTGCATAAAAGTTTGCGGCAAATTTGCTGCAAACCTCATTTGCATGGTAAAAGTTTGCAGAAAAATTCGCAAGAAGGTTTGCAGGAGGTCAATATTTTTGGTAAGGAGCTAATAACACATGTGTTATTAGGTCTTTGGACTAGTTGAACACATGTGTATTCAAGATTCTTGATTTTTGGTTAACAGAGAAGAGGGTCGGACGTTTACTGGAAGATTGACTTTCCACTGTGTATTGCCACCTCAGGCTAAAAACAAATCGAATTGTAAAACAACAACAACTGCCACAATCCTTGATAAATTTACGTTAAATAATTCGGAATAAGATTAAAGATGGTGGGGGATCCAGGTGACGTCATGTGTGTACATTAATCATATCTTTACAGTCTCTATTATCTATATTAGTAATACGGATTGATTTATTGGGGTTTAACGTCGTGTCGTGTTCAACAATTTTTAGTCATATCACGGTGGTCAGCTCACCTATTTTGGGTGTTTTTTCCACAGTTACTGTTAACTCACTGATGTAACTTGTAAGACGATCGATTAATTATCTAACGTTGGAAAAATTTACCTGGGTTTCGAAATCACAACCCCTGGATGTACAGCCCGCATCGGTACCCACTGAGATCTTGGCGAGGCTTGACTTGGTAAGGGAGAGCAGTCAGTATGTTGAGTAAAGCAGCCATAGCGTTACCTGGCTCTCTCTCCCCAAATTTGCTGGACACAATTTTTTTTACTGCCAATGGAGGTTGCAAAAGATATTTAGAGATATAATTGAATTAAAAAGGTGGAGGTGGAGTTTCTGTACAAGGAATGCAATTAATTATTTTATATTTTATATTTTGACTGTTCATATTGTAGTTCCTTTGAGGCTATAACGAAATATAATTGCCATCTAAAAACAAATTGAATTTTATGAAAGATGATCACCTGCTCTTTACTGTATTACTATTAGAACGAAAGATGGAACACCAGGATTGGTCTGTCTGTACATTTTTTATATCTTGACTGACTTGTTAATTGTTGTTTAAAAGCTATGTTCAAAAACATTTCTGTCATATCACGGCGGCCAGTTCCTCTACTCCGACTGTTAGTCTAACTCTAAACAGTTATGGGTCAACTAAGTCTGTAACCCACTCGGCGCCCGATTCAATTGGCCTCGGATCAATTCGGCTGTTGTAATATTCTCATATTAAATACATTAAAAGTACAGACCGAGTCTACCTCAGTACCTGGATTCGTCCAAACAGAGGAAATATTCTTATCCGAGCTGTGTCCTGAGGTTTACATTTTTTTTTATCTTTACATGCTTGCTTTTGTTGTATGTTTTTGTAACCAAGGTACATGTAGGGAGTATTCTTCTGCATGTACACTGATCATACATAGTTATCTAGGCTTATGTGATAATAGTGAGTTACAGAGAACGTTGGGGCTAAAAAAAAAAAATTGAATTGTAAAACAACAACAACTACTGCAATTCTTAATTTAGGTTACAGTAAATCATTCAGAATGAGAAATAAAGATGGTGAGAGACTCGGGTCATGTCAGGTGTGTACAGAAATTATATCTTTACAGGCTCTATATTAGTATTAGAGATTGATTTATTGTTGTTAAATGTCGTGTTCAACCAATTTTCAGTCATATCACGGCGGTCAGCTCACCGGTGTTGGCTGCTTTTCAACATATACTGCTGAATGAGAATTAAAGATGGCGAGAGACTCGGGTCATGTCAGGTGTGTACAGAAATTATATCTGTACAAGCTCTATATTGGTATTATAGATTGATTTATTGTTGTTAAACGTTGTGTTCAAATAATTTCAGTCATATCACGGCGGTCAGCTCACCGGTGTTGGCTGCTTTTCAACATATACTGCTGAATGAGAATTAAAGATGGCGAGAGACTCGGGTCATGTCAGGTGTGTACAGAAATTATATCTTTACAAGCTCTATATTGGTATTATAGATTGATTTATTGTTGTTAAACGTTTTGTGTTCAAATAATTTTCAGTAATATCACGGCGGTCAGCTCACCGGTGTTGGCTGCTTTTCAACATATACTGCTGAATGAGAATTAAAGATGGCTGGAGTTGGTCATGTCAGGTGTGTACAGAAATTATATCTTTACAGGCTCTATATTAGTATAAGAGATTGATTTATTGTTGTTAAACGTCGTGTTCAACCAATTTTCAGTCATATCACGGCGGTCAGCTCACCGGTGTTGGCAGCTTTTCAACATATACTGCTGAATGAGAATTAAAGATGGCGGGAGTCTCGGGTCATGTCAGGTGTGTACAGAAATTATATCTTTACAAGCTCAAATTAGTATTAGAGATTGATTTATTGTTGTTAAACGTCGTGTTCAACCAATTTTCAGTCATATCACGGCGGTCAGCTCACCGGTGTTGGCTGCTTTTCAATATATACTGCTGAATGAGAATTAAAGATGGCAGGAGACTCGGGTCATGTCGGGTGTGTACAGAAATTATATCTTTACAAGCTCTATATTAGTATTAGAGATTGATTTATTGTTGTTAAACGTCGTGTTCAACCAATTTTCAGTCATATCACGGCAGTCAGCCCACCGGTGTTGGCTGCTTTTCAACATATACTGCTGAATGAGAATTAAAGATGGCGGGAGACTCGGGTCATGTCGGGTGTGTACAGAAATTATATCTTTACAGGCTCTATATTAGTATTAGAGATTGATTTATTGTTGTTCAACGTCGTGTTCAATCAATTTCAGTCATATCACGGCGGTCAGCTTACCGGTGTTGGCTGCTTTTCAACATATACTGCTGAATGAGAAATAAAGATGGCGGGAGACTCGGGTCATGTCAGGTATGTACAGAAATTATATCTTTACAGGCTCTATATTAGTATAAGAGATTGATTTATTGTTGTTAAATGTCGTGTTCAAACAATTTTCAGTCATATCACGGCGGTCAGCTCATGGATGCTGGCTGCTTTTCAACATATACTGCTGAATGAGAATTAAAGATGCTGCGAGACTCGGTTCATGTCAGGTGTGTACAGAAATTATATCTTTACAGGCTCTATATTAGTATAAGAGATTGATTTATTGTTGTTAAACGTCGTGTTCAACCAATTTTCGGTCATTTCACGGCGGTCAGCTCACCAGTGTTGGCAGCTTTTCAACATATACTGCTGAATGAGAATTAAAGATGGCCAGAGTTGGTCATGTCAGGTGTGTACAGAAATTATATCTTTACAGGCTCTATATTAGTATTAGAGATTGATTTATTGTTGTTAAAAGTCGTGTTCAACCAATTTTCAGTCATATCACGGCGGTCAGCTCACCGGTGTTTGGTCAGCTCACCAGTGTTAACTGCTTTTCAACATATACTGCTGAATGAGAATTAAAGATGGCCGGAGCCCCCGGTCATGTCAGGTGTGTACAGAAAGTATATCTTTACAAGCTCTTTATTAGTATTAGAGATTGATTTATTGTTGTTAAACGTCGTGTTCAACCAATTTTCAGTCATATCACGGCGGTCAGCTAACCGGTGTTGGCTGCTTTTTAACATATACTGCTGAATGAGAATTAAAGATGGCCAGAGTTGATCATGTCAGGTGTGTACAGAAATTATACCTTTACAGGCTCTATATTAGTATTAGAGATTGATTTATTGTTGTTCAACGTCGTGTTCAACCAATTTCAGTCATATCACGGCGGTCAGCTTACCGGGGTTGGCTGCTTCTCAACATATACTGCTGAATGAGAATTAAAGATGGCGGGAGACTCAGATCATGTCGGCGTGTACAGAAATTATATCTTTACAGGCTCTATATTAGTATTAGAGATTGATTTATTGTTGTTAAACGTTGTGGTCAACCAATTTTCAGTCATATCACGGCGGTCAGCTCACCGGTGTTGGCTGCTTTTCAACATATACTGCTGAATGAGAATTAAAGATGGCGGGAAACTCGGGTTATGTCGGTGTGTACAGAAATTATATCTTTACAAGCTCTATTTTAGTATTAGAGATTGATTTATTGTTGTTAAACGTCGTGTTCAACCAATTTTCAGTCATATCACGGCGGTCAGCTCACTGGTGTTGGCTGCTTTTCAACATATACTGCTGAATGAGAATTAAAGATGGCGGGAGACTCGGTTCATGTCAGGTGTGTACAGAAATTATATCTTTACAGGCTCTATATTAGTATTAGAGATTGATTTATTGTTGTTCAACGTCGTGTTCAACCAATTTCAGTCATATCACGGCGGTCAGCTTACCGGTGTTGGCTGCTTCTCAACATATACTGCTGAATGAGAATTAAAGATGGCGGGAGACTCAGATCATGTCGGCGTGTACAGAAATTATATCTTTACAGGCTCTATATTAGTATTAGAGATTGATTTATTGTTGTTCAACGTCGTGTTCAACCAATTTCAGTCATATCACGGCGGTCAGCTTACCGGTGTTGGCTGCTTTTCAACATATACTGCTGAATGAGAATTAAAGATGGCGGGAGACTCGGTTCATGTCAGGTGTGTACAGAAATTATATCTTTACAGGCTCTGTATTAGTATTAGAGATTGATTTATTGTTGTTCAACGTCGTGTTCAACCAATTTCAGTCATATCACGGCGGTCAGCTTACCGGTGTTGGCTGCTTCTCAACATATACTGCTGAATGAGAATTAAAGATGGCGGGAGACTCAGATCATGTCGGCGTGTACAGAAGTTATATCTTTACAGGCTCTATATTAGTATTAGAGATTGATTTATTGTTGTTCAACGTCGTGTTCAACCAATTTCAGTCATATCACGGCGGTCAGCTTACCGGTGTTGGCTGCTTCTTAACATATACTGCTGAATGAGAATTAAAGATGGCGGGAGACTCGGGTCATGTCAGGTATGTACAGAAATTATATCTTTACAGGCTCTATATTAGTATTAGAGATTGATTTATTGTTGTTCAACGTCGTGTTCAACCAATTTCAGTCATATCACGGCGGTCAGCTTACCGGTGTTGACTGCTTTTCAACATATACTGCTGAATGAGAATTAAAGATGGCGGGAGACTCGGGTCATGTCGGGTATGTACAGAAATTATATCTTTACAAGCTCTATATTAGTATTAGAGATTGATTTATTGTTGTTCAACGTCGTGTTCAACCAATTTCAGTCATATCACGGCGGTCAGCTTACCGGTGTTGGCTGCTTTTCAACAAATACTGCTGAATGAGAATTAAAGATGGCGGGAGACTCGGGTCATGTCAGGTATGTACAGAAATTATATCTTTACAGACTCTGTATTAGTATTAGAGATTGATTTATTGTTGTTAAACGTCGTGTTCAACCAATTTTCAGTCATATCACGGCGGTCAGCCCACCGGTGTTGGCTGCTTTTCAACATATACTGCTGAATGAGAATTAAAGATGGCGGGAGACTCGGGTCATGTCGGGTGTGTACAGAAATTATATCTTTACAGGCTCTATATTAGTATTAGAGATTGATTTATTGTTGTTCAACGTCGTGTTCAACCAATTTCAGTCATATCACGGCGGTCAGCTCACCGGTGTTGGCTGCTTTTCAACATATACTGCTGAATGAGAATTAAAGATGGCGAAAGACTCGGGTCATGTCAGGTGTGTACAGAAATTATATCTGTACAAGCTCTATATTAGTATAAGAGATTGATTTATTGTTGTTAAACGTCGTGTTCAACCAATTTTCAGTTATATCACGGCGGTCAGCTCACCGGTGTTGGCGGCTTTTCAACATATATACTGCTGAATGAGAATTAAAGATGGCGGGAGACTCGGGTCATGTCAGGTGTGTACAGAAATTATATCTTTACAAGCTCTGTATTAGTATTAGAGATTGATTTATTGTTGTTAAACGTCGTGTTCAACCAATTTTCAGTCATATCACGGCGGTCAGCTCACCGGTGTTGGCTGCTTTTCAACATATACTGCTGAATGAGAATTAAAGATGGCAGGAGACTCCGGTCATGTCGGTGTGTACAGAAATTATATCTTTATAGGCTCTATATTAGTATTAGAGATTGATTTATTGTTGTTAAACGTCGTGTTCAACCAATTTTCAGTCATATCACGGCGGTCAGCCCACCGGTGTTGGCTGCTTTTCAACATATACTGCTGAATGAGAATTAAAGATGGCGGGAGACTCGGGTCATGTCGGGTGTGTACAGAAATTATATCTTTACAGGCTCTATATTAGTATTAGAGATTGATTTATTGTTGTTCATCGTCGTGTTCAACCAATTTCAGTCAAATCACGGCGGTCAGCCCACCGGTGTTGGCTACTTTTCAACATATACTGCTGAATGAGAATTAAAGATGGCGGGAGACTCGGGTCATGTCGGGTGTGTACAGAAATTATATCTTTACAGGCTCTATATTAGTATTAGAGATTGATTTATTGTTGTTCATCGTCGTGTTCAACCAATTTCAGTCATATCACGGCGGTCAGCTTACCGGTGTTGGCTGCTTTTCAACATATACTGCTGAATGAGAATTAAAGATGGCGGGAGACTCGGTCATGTCAGGTATGTACAGAAATGATATCTTTACTGGCTCTGTATTAGAGATTGATTTATTGTTGTTAAACGTCGTGTTCAACCAATTTTCAGTCATATCACGGCAGTCAGCTCGCGGATGTAAATGGCTGCTTTTCAACATATACTGCTGAATGAGAATTAAAGATGGCGAGAGACTCGGGTCGTGTCAGGTGTGTACAGAAATTATATCTTTACAAGCTCTATATTAGTATTAGAGATTGATTTATTGTTGTTAAACGTTGTGTTCAACCAATTTTCAGTCATATCACGGCGGTCAGCTCACCGGTGTTGGCTGCTTTTCAACATATACTGCTGAATGAGAAATAAAGATGGCGGGAGACTCGGTTCATGTCAGGTGTGTACAGAAATTATATCTTTACAGGCTCTATATTAGTATTAGAGATTGATTTATTGTTGTTAAACGTCGTGTTCAACCAATTTCAGTCATATCACGGCGGTCAGCTTACCGGTGTTGGCTGCTTCTCAACATATACTGCTGAATGAGAATTAAAGATGGCGGGAGACTCAGATCATGTCGGCGTGTACAGAAATTATATCTTTACAGGCTCTATATTAGTATTAGAGATTGATTTATTATTGTTCAACGTCGTGTTCAACCAATTTCAGTCATATCACGGCGGTCAGCTTACCGGTGTTGGCTGCTTCTCAACATATACTGCTGAATGAGAATTAAAGATGGCGGGAGACTCGGGTCATGTCAGGTATGTACAGAAATTATATCTTTACCGGCTCTATATTAGTATTAGAGATTGATTTATTGTTGTTAAACGTCGTGTTCAACCAATTTTCAGTCATATCACGGCGGTCAGCTCACGGATGTTGGCTGCTTTTCAACATATACTGCTGAATGAGAATTAAAGATGACGAGAGACTCGGGTCGTGTCAGGTGTGTACAGAAATTATATCTTTACAAGTTCTATATTAGTATTAGAGATTGATTTATTGTTTTTAAACGTCGTGTTCAACCAATTTTCAGTCATATCACGGCGGTCAGCTCACCGGTGTTGGCTGCTTTTCAACATATACTGCTGAATGAGAATTAAAGATGGCGGGAGACTCGGTTCATGTCAGGTGTGTACAGAAATTATATCTTTACAGGCTCTATATTAGTATTAGAGATTGATTTATTGTTGTTAAACGTCGTGTTCAACCAATTTCAGTCATATCACGGCGGTCAGCTCACCAGTGTTGGCTGCTTTTCAACATATACTGCTGAATGAGAATTAAAGATGGCCAGAGTTGGTCATGTCAGGTGTGTACAGAAATTATATCTTTACAGGCTCTATATTAGTATTAGAGATTGATTTATTGTTGTTAAAAGTCGTGTTCAACCAATTTTCAGTCATATCACGGCGGTCAGCTCACCGGTGTTCGGTCAGCTCACCAGTGTTAACTGCTTTTCAACATATACTGCTGAATGAGAATTAAAGATGGCCGGAGCCCCCGGTCATGTCAGGTGTGTACAGAAAGTATATCTTTACAAGCTCTTTATTAGTATTGGAGATTGATTTATTGTTGTTAAATGTCGTGTTCAACCAATTTTCAGTCATATCACGGCGGTCAGCTCACCAGTGTTGGCTGCTTTTCAACATATACTGCTGAATGAGAATTAAAGATGGCCAAAGTTGGTCATGTCAGGTGTGTACAGAAATGATATCTTTACAGGCTCTATATTAGTATTAGAGATTGATTTATTGTTGTTAAACGTCGTGTCCATACATTTTCAATCATATCACGGCTGTCAGCTCACCTGTGTTGGCTGCTTCTCAACATATACTGTTAACTCACTGATGTAAGACGATCGTCTTAAATTGTCAAACGTCGGAAATAATGAGCTTGGGTTTGAAATCATAACCCCTGGATTATACAGCCCGCATCGGTACATACTGATCTTCCAGGCGAGG
The DNA here is from genome assembly GCA_031761405.1 of Serripes groenlandicus. NCBI lineage: Eukaryota > Metazoa > Mollusca > Bivalvia > Cardiida > Cardiidae > Serripes > Serripes groenlandicus. The sequence goes on along the minus strand of JASEVX010000300.1, from coordinate 39,925 downwards.
CTTGACTTTGTAAGAGAGAACAGTATGTTGATTAAATCAGCCTCATCGTTACCTCGCTCTCACTCCCAAAATTTGTTTTTACTACCAATGGATGTTGCAAAATACATCAATAAATAAACAGATATACTTGAATTGAAACGTTGGAAGTCAGGAAGAATGAACAATGGTAATTCAAAAACTAGACTTTAAAGAGGCTAGATAATGCGTTTGCCCAAGTTTCTATAATAGGAATGAGATTTTATATTTTGACTGTATCCTAGTATCTTTGAGGCTATAAAGAAATTTGATTGCCAGCTAAAAACAAATCAAAATTATGAATGACGAAAACCTGCTTTTTACCGTTAATGCTTCTAATAAGAATGAAAGATGGCGGATGGATCTGTGTTTACAATTTTTTTTATCTTGACTGACTGATTGTTGTTAAACACTTCATTAATTGTTGTTTAAAGCTGTGTTCAACATTTTTTTCTGTCAAATCACGGCGGCAAGTTCCCCTTCTCTGACGGCTACTCTAAACAGTTGCGGGTCAACTAAGCCTGTAACCCACTGGCCCCCGAATCTATCGGCCTCGGGTCAACTTGGCTGTCGTAAATTTCTCATATTAAATAAATTTACCTGGGTTTGTCCAAACAGAGGAAATATTTTTCATCCAAGCTGATGGTGATTAGTTTATAAACACTGCTAATTTTACCATGATGTTGAGTAGCTTATAAACACTGCTGATTTGATCCATGATGGTAATAATTGACTAATGATGTTGAATAGTTTAAAATCCATGATAGTGCTTCGATTATAAACAATGTTGATTTGATATGACCCATGATGGTGAGTAGTTTATAAACAATGGTTAATTGATTCATGATGACGAGTCGGCTTTATGCAATGTATATTGTGCTATATATACAATGTTGATTATTGCTTTTGCTACATACAATGCTTATGTGACCCATATGGGTGAAAAGGATATATACTTGTCCTAAATGACCAATGATGGTGAGTGAGCTATGTTAACAATGCTCATGTGACCCATACAGGTGAATTTGCTTTTTTCCATGCTTACTTGGACAATGATGGTGAGTGGGTTGTATACAATGTTGATTTAACTCATGCAGATGAATATGCTATACACTTCAGATATGATAATGACTGTTAATGGTCTATATACTAATGTGATTTAACCTATGATATTGAGTTTGCTATATATACAATAATAATTTGACCCCAGAATGTGATTGAGCCATGTTGAATAGACCCCTGTAAATGAATGGGCTATAGTATATACAATTTAGATAAGAACCATGGTGATCAGTGGTCTATATACAATACTGATTTGGCCCATGACTATATATATACAAGTTTAATTTAATCCATGAGAGTTATTGAGCTATAAAAAAAGGTGATTTGACACATGTTTTCAATAGGCTATATATACATAGGGGAGTTGACTCATGCATTTGAACAGGCTATATTCAATGTTGATTTTACCCTTGCAGGTGAATGAGCTATATAAAATGCTGAATTTACCCATGCTGGTGAGTGGGCTATAGTCCATGGTGATTTGACCCATGCTTGTGTGTCGGCTATATACAATGCTGATTTGATCCATGCAGGTGAGTGATCTGTGTACAATAATGTTTTGATCTATGCTGTTCCATGGGCTATTTAAAATGCCATTTTACCCATGATGATGAGTGTGCTATATGCCATACTTATGTGACTTGATGAATGAAAACTCAGATATTGTTAATTTGCTTTGGTTTTCTGTTGAATCCCACTTTCATCTTAAGCTGCATTTAATACGAAAAACTGTCGTAATTAGGGAACAGAAAAATCCTTGCACAGTGAACAGGTAACAGTTTGGGTCGGTATGAGTTCACAAGGCGTAATTGGCCCATTATTTTTTTAAGACGGAGGCGTTGAAACCATCAACAATGTTCGGTATCTTAATATTCTCAAACACAAATTCATGGCAGCACATCAAGGGTTATCTATATTACTCAGATCTGTTACACAGCAACCGTTGTGATTAATTGTCTACAGAAAACATTTTGAAACAAGTTCTTTTCATTCAGGACTAGCAAGGAGTGGCCACTACACTCACACGATTTGCGTCAACCAGAATTATACCTGTGTGGATACTTAAAGGACAGGGTGAACATCATGCGGGAAATCAGGCATAGTGATACAAACAAAGAAACATGCTGTATATAAAGTAATTACAAGAAACGTTGTGACGCATTATTGCAGTAATAGATTTTAATTCCAAACAATTTTCTTTGATATTACCAGGGATACTAGTGTCCGTGACATTACGAATATTATGTCGATCATGAAGGAATTTCATATTTGATAAACGGCAAGATAATTTCTAGAAGTCGTCGTATTGTCTTTAATTTGGATCAAATTTATTTTATTAACTTTTGAATGGCGACCATTTTCTTCGTAGTCTTTCTGAACCGGTTTGCACCAGTTTGCAAACAGCGCATACCGAAAGTAGATATATGGATCAAAATACAATTAAGGGAATATTTTAATGAGACCGATCCATTGGTAATTCGCAAGCTGCTAATCATTCATAGATTAACACATAGCCCCAGGGAACAATTGTCACTAATGATTGGACCGCTTTATTGGGTATATATGTCACGTTATTGACTATTACTGACGCGATTCGGTTGGCTGAAACCACTCGATCTGACAGTTGGGAAACTCCGCCTACTGTTATTGATTTTTTTATGGTCACAGCGAGGGTTTTTTCGCATGTAACTTACAGTATAATACCAGTGGGCTTTCATTTGAAAATGACAGTAGCCCGAGCAATTATTCAATGGATTTGTCGGACACTGCAGTATGGAAACGATTACATGAGCCTTGCCTTGTGTAAAGGTACATGGTATTTGCATATAAGCCTGCACATCTACCCAGTCTGATAAAGATACACTCCTGAAGAAAATCACTTAAACATTATTTTGCCAAGCTTCTGGTCAGTTATGTAGATTCTCATCAACTAAGGGGATGCACAGGATGATCTGAACCTATACTTTTCACAAATGTGCTTACTTAATATCTTTTCACATGAACACTTTCTTAATTTTTGATATATGGCAGATAACTGCAAATGCACATGCACTGTAAATCAGTAGATATTAGCTACTCTGCATGGTTTAAGATTTGACATGAAAATGAACGAGCCTTGACCCTAGCTAGGTCTTTAACACAGTCAATATAATTATACCCCCGCAAACGTAGTTTGAAGGCGGTATACTGGAATCAGCCTGTCCGTCGGTTTGTCTGTCCGCAAAATCTATTCCGTTATACTCCTCCTTCAGTTTCTACCTGATTTACTTGATACTTGGCATAACTGTTAATCAGGAGTAGTAGATGTGCAAGACGCAAATTTCATGTCCCTGTGACCTTCACCTTGAAATAGGATTTTTTTTGGTTAAAATCTAATCTGTTGTACTCCTCCTTCAGTTTCAACCTGATTTACTTCATACTTGTCATAAATGTTAATCAGGAGTAGTAGATGTGCAAGACGCAAATTTCATGTCCCTGTGACCTTCACCTTGACCTCCGACCTTGAAATAGGAATTATCCCGTCGGTCGGTCTGTCCGCAAAATCTGTTCCGTTGTACTCCTCCTTCAGTTTCTACCTGATTTACTTGATACTTGGCATAAATGTTAATCAGGAGTAGTAGATGTGCAAGACGCAAATTTCATGTCCCTGTGACCTTCACCTTGACCTCTGACCTTGAAATAGGATTTATTTTTTTGTTAAAATCTAATCTCTTGTACTCCTCCTTCAGTTTCAACCTGATTTACTTCATACTTAGCATTTATTCTTGGCATAAATGTTAATCAGGAGTAGTAGATTTTCAACACGCAAATTTCATGTCCCTGTGACCTTCACCTTGACCTCTGACCTTGAAATAGGATTTATTTTTTTGTTAAAATCTAATCTCTTGTACTCCTCCTTCAGTTTCAACCTCATGTACTATCATACTTGGCATAAATGTTAATCAGGAGTAGTAGATGTGCAACACGCACATTTCATGTCTCTGTGATCTTGACCTTGACCTCTGACCTTGAAATAGGAATTGTTTTTGTTAAAATCTAATCTGTTGTACTCCTCCTTCAGTTTCAACCTGATTTTTTACTTCATACTTGGCATAAATGTTAACAGGAGTAGAAGATGTGCAAGAGGCAAATTTCATGTCCCTGTGACCTTCACCTCTGACCTTGAAATAGGAATTGTTTTTGTTAAAATCTAATCTGTTTACTCCTCCTTCAGTTTCAACCTGATTTACTTCATACTTGGCATAAATGTTAACAGGAGTAGTAGATGTGCAAGAGGCAAATTTCATGTCCCTGTGACCTTCACCTCTGACCTTGAAATAGGATTTTTTTTCTTAAAATCTAATCTGGTGCATTTTCTTCTTGTTTGTTTGTTTTCTGAAACTAGAAAACTAAATAAAAACTTATTTCATGAGGAAATAGTACTTTATGCGGATTGTATTTTATGCATTAGAAAATGTTCTTGACAACAATTCTTTAAAATTAGATTTGTATATTGCTTTTTGATATCATCTTAGTATTTCTTTTTGATACTGATATTCAAATTGTCTGAGTCAAAGATAATACTGTGAGATATAATATGTGTCAGCGGTTGGGGCGGAGGTATTAATCACCTTTGATTTTTAGCTCGACTTTTGAAAAAACGAGGGCTATTGTCATGACCCTGGCGTCGGTGGCGTGGTCGTCCGGTTAAGGTTTTTATCTGTGAGCTATTCTGATCACTCTGTGTCCGTCGTCGTTAACATTTGGCTTTAAACATCATCTCCTCCTAAACCGTACAAACAATTTCCACAAAACATCACAGGAATGTTCCTTTTGTGGCCCTCTTTCAAAATTGTTCAAAGATTTAAATTCCATTGAGAACTTTGGTTGCTGCGGCATCAGAAAGGGGGAAAAATGTCCAAACTTTAAAAATCTTCTCCTCTGAATCTGAATGTCAAATTCCAATATAGATTGGTAGAAATGTTCCTTGGGTGACCCTCTACAAAGATTGTTCAAGGCATACTGTTTTTTTGAAGAACATGGCAGTCAGGAGGCATCAAAAAAGGGGCAAAATGACAAAATTTGGAAATTCCATTTTTTTAAAATTCCTTGTCTGATATTAAGAAATTGAATAGGAATCTTACTTTGGTGATCCTCTTCTTAATTTGTTCAAGCCGTATTGATTGGTTACAAAATCATAGCAACCTCGCGTCATCACAAAAGGGGTAAATTGAACTTTTAGCTACAAATGACAACTCCACACGACCAATTTCAATGTAACTTCACAGGAATGTTCCTTTGATGGTTCTCTTTCAAAATTGTTCAATCCAGATGAACTCATACTTGGTGTGCAGGTTGGTCACCACCAGCAAATGACCCCTATTGGTTTTGAGGTCACTAGGTCAAAGGCCAAGGTCATGGTTACCTTCAGCTGAACAATGGTTTCCACTCAATAACTGAGGAATGATTATGTCGAGGAACTTCATACTTGGTTTCGCAGGTTGGTCCTAACCAGTAGATGATCCCTATTGATTTTGTTTGATTTTGAGGTCACAAGGTCAAAGGTCAAGGTCACGGTAACATTCACCTGAAAAATGTTTTTACTCATACTTGGTGTGCAGGTTGGGCCTAATTAGTAGATGACCCCTATTGATTTTGTTTGATTTGAGGTCACAAGGTCAAAGGTCAAGGTCACGGTAACATTCAGCTGAAAAACGGTTTTTACTCAATAACTCGGGAACTTCATACTTGGTGTGCAGGTTGGTCCTAACCTGAAGATGACCCCTATTGATTTTGATGTCAGTAGGTCAAAGGTCAAGGTCACGGTGACATTGGGCTGAAAAATGGTTCAATAACTGAAGAATGCTTAGGGCCCAAGAACTTCATACTTGGTGTGCAGGTTGGTCACCACCAGCAAATGACCCCTATTGATTTTGAGGTCACCAGGTGAACTACAAAATTCATCTCCATCATTTCTTTTCCTCCCCTACGACCACACAAATGGGGAGACAAGCGCTTTTTCAAAAAAGCAATCTCTAGTTTTAGAAGCCTTTGTCCAATAACCAATAACAAATTGTTACAAAGTGGTATGAATAGTTGTGGCAGGTTTTTGTTATACATTAAATGTTATTCTATATGTTTCAGATGGAAAAGGACCTATTCCAAGGCAGCCAACAACTGGTCAGTCCACCCAATAAAGGACCCCAAAAAATATATTTATAATTTTATATTAAAGAGCTGCAATTGAAAATAGCTGCAAAATTCTGTGCCAGAGAGGAGACGCTGCGTTCTCCTGTACTGCTAGGTGACCAGGACCCAAAAAGGATCTCGACCCATATAGCCCCTATTTCTCCCAAATCAACAGCCACACTTGCTCAAAGTCTCGTGTTAAGGATAAAAAAAAAGAAATGATCGTTATGGACAATATTTGCCTTTAGAGTTACAATGGCAGCCAAACTGTGAACAAAGGCCAGAGAATAAATGAGTACCAGCACTGAACTGAAACTAATGATTTAATCTGAATAGCATGGCCATATATTTAGCTCGACTGGCTGAAAGACAGTCGAGCTTATGTCATGGTGAATTGTTTGCTTTTTAGCTCGACTATTCGAAGAATAAGGTGAGCTATTGTAGTTACGTCGGCGTCACCGTTGGTGAAAGTTTTTGTGCAAGCTAGCATTTACCCTTATAACTTACATACGCCTAGGCCAATGATCTTCAAACTTTGTATGGACATACTTCATAGCAAATTGGGGATGCCTACACAGTTTGGAGTCAGTAGGTCAAAGGTCAAGGTCACTGTAACTTTCTATATAGAAACAGTTCATGGTTAAAGTTTTCGTGCAAGCTAGCATTTACCCTTATAACTAACATACACTTAGGCCTGTGATCTTCAAGTTGGTTTTGCCTAGACAGTTTTGAGTTACTAGGTCAAAGGTCAAGCTCACTGTGACCTTTTTGTAAAGAAACAGTTAATGGTTAAAGTTTTTGTGAAAGCTAGTATTTACCCTTATAACTTGCGTACACCTAGGCCTATGATCTTCAAACTTGGTATGGACATACATCATAGCAAGTTGGTGATGCCTAGATAGTTTAGAGTCAATAGGTCAAAGGTTCACTGACCTTCAATACAGAAACATTCCTTGCTTTAAAACTACTGATTGATTAGGCCTATGACCCTGAAACTTAGTTTGGGTAATGGTCATGATCAGCACTTGACTCAAACAGGTCATGAGATCATAAGGTCAAAGGTCAAAAATACACTATTTTTTGCAATAACTTTGAACTAGTTGCATATGGTGCAAATTGTTGACCTATGGTTAAATGTTTGCGTGCAACTACATTAAGAGTCCATATCTTAGTAACTATTTGATGCATTCCATTGAAACGCTATACAACCCTTCCCAACCATCACACCTATGAAAATAATCAAGTTAATAACTCTATCCTGCATATAATGCAAATTATCACCCTTTAAGACATTGTGGTTAATGTTTAGCATGCAACTACATTAGAGTTCATTATCTCGGTAATCAAATAAGCGATGGAATAGTCGAGCATGCTGTCCTCCGACAGCTCTTGTTAAACAAATTCTCCTCCCTAACCACTTGGCCGATTTGGTTTAAACTTCATAGGAAGCATCCTCTACTAGATTCCTTCATTTTTAGCTCCACTGGCTGAAAGCCAGGTGAGCTTATGTCATGGCGAATTGTCCGGCGTGCGTGCGTGCGTTAACTTTTTCCTTTAAACGACTTCTTCTCCCTAACCACTTGGCCAATTTGGTTGAAACTTCATAGGAAGCATCCTCTCAATGTCCTCTCTTAAATTCTTTCATTTTTTTTTGATCCATCCATAATTCTGGTTTCCATAGCAACCAAAAGAAAAAATAGTGAAAACTTAAAAAATCTTCCTCTCCGAAAGTGTCAGGTCGATTTTCAAATAATTTTGTAGAAATGTTCCTTGGGTGACCCTTTATTAGATTCCTTCAAGAAATGTTGATTGGGCGAAAAACATGTTTTTTTTATTTAAATATAAAAAAAAAAATTAATTGGGGTTTTACTCAGTTTTCAACTTTATTTCAGTTATATAATGACGAGAGTTCACTTATTCATGATCCCTGGGTAAACAAACAAGTACTGCAGTAATAGGCTAGGAAATGTGCCTGGCCCATGGGACCTCCACCATGACCATGGTGCCGTGACAGGGGATCAAACCTTGCCCGAGTCCAAATCCCTGACGGTAACCACTCAGCCATGGCCGATTCCCAATCAGAGGAAGAGATAAGGTTCTATCATATCTTTTAACGGCGAAGATGTTTGTTTTAATATTATTTTTTCTAATTCTCCAGCTTTAAAAACAATCTGAGGAAAAATTGAAACATCAGGAAACTTAAATTTAGTTACAATTATTACAGTTGAAATTATTGTAGGAAAAGGATATCAATTATATTGCTCATTTTGAGGAATTTCTTCTAAAAGTTCTATTTTCCACAATATTTTCTAAATCATTCTGCTGCAGAGTTGACTAAAGTCATCAAGTGTATAAGGGAAATCATACTGTTTGTATTCCATTCCTTACCTTCCAGTTGACTTCCAACAACCTTTGTCTCTCTACATTATGTTGTACAATTTGTTTCCAGTTGCTTTTTTCCTTTGTGGTATAAATAACTTCCCGACCCAGTCTATGGCATACCCGACACCACAGTAACTCATCCTCCGCAATTATTTTCCAACTTTTACTAACCTAAGTAAAACAAAATGAAATTGTGAAACACCAAATGCACCCCCCCCCCCCCCCCTCCAAAGACAGTAACAAAGGTCAAATTCAAGGTCACAACATTATGCATTATAACTGTAAAGGAAATGTCAAAATGAATACATATGCCTAACATAAAAGCCATATTTCTAGATCGGTCAAGAATTATAGCCAATATTAACCCTTTATGCTTGTAGACACATTTCGATACATCTGCAGCAGAGGACTAAAGAAAACAAGAGGCCCAAGAGGGCCAGTATCGCTCCATGGCCTTTAGGCAAAAATTAAATTTCCAAACAGCCCCGACCCCTGATGGCCATGTTTTTTGACCAATCAACATAGCTTGAAGGAATCTGATAGAGGGTCACCCTAGAAATATTTCTACAAAATTATTTAACAAGAGGGCCATGATGGCCCTAGTTCGCTCACCTTAATTATACAATGTACTGCAATGCAAAACACATCAAGACAATTATTCTGAATGCAACCTCCACAGTGTTAACAAGATTTTCCTTCATTTGGCCTAGTGATCTATATTTTTTTACCTGATATGACCCATATTCCAACATGGACTAGATATCATCAAGACAACATTCTGACAAAGTTTCAATTTGCTCAAAGTAAAAATGCGGCCTCAAGCTTGAACAATATCTTTATTGACCTTGTTTCCGACTCAATATGACTCATATTCGAACTTGACCTAGATATAATTCAGACAAACATTCTGACAAAATTTCAAGCTGCTGAAGCAAAAAATGCGTATTGTACCGAGTTAACAAGATTTTCCTTCAATTTGGCCTATTGACCTAGTTAATGACCCAATATGACCCATATTTGAACTTGACCTAGATATCTTTAAGACAAACATTCTAACAAAATTTCAAACTGCTGAAACAAAAAGTGCAGCCTTTAGGATGTTAACAAGATTTTCCTTCAATTTGACCTAGTGACCTACTTTTTGACCAAACATGACCCATGTTCGAACTTGACCTACATAACATCAAGACAAACATTCTGATAAAGTTTCAACATGTTCAAGTTGAAAATGTGGCCTCTAGAGTGTTAACAAGATTACCCTTCAATTTGGCCTAGTGACCTAGTTTTTAACCCAGCATGACCCATATTCGGACTTGGCCTAGATATCATTCAGCTCAACATTCTGACCAAATTTCAAGCTGCTGAAGCAAAAAATGCGGCTTCTACAGTGTTAACAAGATTTTCCTTCAATTTGGCCTAGTGACCTAGTTTCTTACCCAATATGACCCATATTTGAACTTGACCTAGACATTTTTAAGACAAACATTCTGACAAAATTTCAAACTGCTAAAGCAAAAATTGCGGTCTCTGGAGTGTTAACAAGATTTTCCTTCAATTTGACCTAGTGACCTACTTTTTGACCCGACATGACCCATGTTCGAACTTGACTTACATATTATCAAGACAAACATTCTGATAAAGTTTCAACATGCTCAAGTTGAAAATGTGGCCTCCAGAGTGTTAACAAGATTTCCCTTCAATTTGACCTAGTGACCTGGTTTTTGACCTCATATGGCCCAGTTTCGAACTTGTCCAAGATTTGATGGAGATGAATGTTCTGATAAACTTTCATGAAGACTGGATGCAAAATGTAGCCTGTAGAGTGTTAACAAGCTCAAATGTTGACGACGGACGCCGGACAAAATGTGATCACAATAGCTCACCTTGCACTTCGTGCATAGGTGAGCTAAAAATCACCCAAACACTTTCGGAGAAGAAGATTTTTCAAGTTTTCACTATAGTCTTATAAGGCAAAATAGCCCCTTCCCCTGGTGGCAATAGTTTTTTTGACCAATCAACACGGCTTGAAGGAATCTTGAGGGTCACCCAAGGAAAATTTCTACAAAATTATTTGAAAATCCACCTGACACTTTTGGAGAAGAATTTTTTTTAAATTTCACTATAGCCATATAAGGCAAAATAGCCCCGTCCTCTGGCGGCCATGTTTTTCGACCAATCAACATGACTTGAACGTATCTGATAGAGGGTCTCCCAAGGAACATTTCTACAAAAAAAATTGAAAATTGGCCAAACACTTTCGTCGGAGAAGATCTTTTAAGTTTTCGCTATAGCCATATAATGCAAAATAGGCGGCCATGTTTTTTCGACCAATCAACTTGGCTTGAAGGAAGCTGATAGAGGGTAACCCAAGGAACATTTCTACGAAATTATTTGAAAATCGGCCTGACACTTTCGTCGGAGAAGATTTTATAAGTTTTCAATATTTATTTTTTCTGGTTGCAATGGAAACCAGAATTTTGCATGGATCCAAACATTTTGAAGCTATTTAGGAGAGGACATTGAGAGGATGCTTCTTATGAAGTTTCATCCGAATTGGCCAAGTGGTTAGGGAGGAGAAGTCGTTTGAAGCAAAAGGTTAATGCACGCACGACGGAAAATTCGCCATGACATAAGCTTTCAGCCAGTGAAGCTAAAAATGAGCAATTCTCCTTTTACCCTCATGCTTTCAACTCTATTCCATAAACATACTTTCATAAGTAGGGACTTACTAATTACCACGTTATTGCCTAGATATTTCCAAAGTTGTCTGCTGGGGATAACGTATTTTTTGTGTGTGGGAAAGGAGTTAAAAGTTTTTGTCACAGACACAGTTCTAAGGCATATGTTTTATAAGTGTCTTAATATTCAACAAAGACCCTTTAACCATTTCCAACATATCTGTAGCAGACAACCTTGAACACATCTAGGCAAACAAAAATAAAAAAAATCTTTAAATGAAGGCCATGAGTAATTTCTCCTTTTTCCACAATATTTTACATAATATGGTCTGCTGCAGATGCTCCAAAATGTGTCTGCAAGTTGGAAAGAGTTAAACAGAGACCTTATACAAAACGTTATCTGCATCAGGGAAACTCTGTTAACCCTTTCCCTCATACGACAATTCTGCAGCAGACCACTTTGAACATATTTTGTAAAAAAAAAGAAAATCTCTATAATTGAATGGATAACTTATGACTAAAAGTGGAAAACATTGTGGCAAAAGGAGAAATTGCTTGATTTGACTAATTTCTTCTTTTGTCACTATGTTTTCAAAAAGCTGTCTGCTGCAGAGGCTTCGGAAAGCGTCTATATGAGGGAAAGTGTTAAAATACTGAAAGAAGCTCACCTGTGCACAATGACAAAGATCTGAGAGGCTCAGAAACTGGAATATTTTTACTGCTATTTCTCTCGGAAGGGAAATGTCAAAAAATGGAACTTCTGTAATTTCATCCTGTAGAATAACAAATATTAACAGAGAATAAAGTATTTGTACAGCATTGATTTCACCAGGTTTTGAACAATAATAACAAGAGTACCGCGGTATATAGTACGCCCGTCAGGAACTTCTTAACAAATATTCTAAGTCCAAAAAGGGGCATAACTCATTCAAAAATTGACGAAATCCCAGGAAATATGAACTTGATCTGTGACACATCACTACAAAGCCTTATACAAAATTTCAACTCAATAGCTCAAAGTATGTAGGAAAAAAGTGCGGAAAACCCGAACGGACGGACGGAGGGACATGACCATACCATAATACGTACCGTTTTTAAGAAACGGTCGTATAATAAAAAGGTTAAACCTATTTAATTTTACAGACATATTTTGACTCATCTAGAGCAGACAACTATTGTTCGCAGAAATTTGTCTTAATGAGCAATTTAATGCTCCGTTTTTATAATCTATTCAAAAATTACACATTCAATCAGAAAGATGTTCAACGTTTTAACCAGATATTTTTAAAGACATCTGCTGCAGATTAATTGTTTGTGAGAAAGAGATAAAAAAAACAATTTTCATTTACTGACCATCTTTTTACTTTTTTCCCTTCCTCTCCAATACATTGAACATATGATTACTTAGACAAATTGCTGCTTTTTAACAGACACTTAGCCTTTAGCATACCATCATGTCAGATGGCCAATATTTTTCACTGCGCCTCAACAGAAAAAATATTGGTCAAGCAAGAAAACACAACCTTTTCAGGGAGTGCTTTCTAATCATAAATCAAAGCACTATAGCGGACGGCCTGGGGGCTGCAGGAAGAAAGGAGAAGAAGGGGGAAATGTGAAAGGAAATAACAATTGCAGCTTATATTTATGTAGTTATTGTTAAGAAGTTAACAGATCATATCAAACATAATAGTAAATATTATGAAACTGGCATTCACAAATTAGGAGCCCTATAACGCTCACATGAGTGCAAGAGCTCACAAGTATACAAATTAACATGTTTCGTCGCACGGACCCTACGGGCCCCCAGGTGAATCCGCCACTACATTTTCACCCGACTTCTTTGTTCTTCTCCGTTCCACTTCGCGAATGTTAATAAGCTTCCATAATTGACCTATCAGCGCATTAATTTTTAAAGCATTTGTTAAGCTTAAATTGGAGTACTCGCGCCTTAAGTTTTTCACTGATGTTCCAACAAGCTTATAATGATCTTTTTTGGGGAGATTTTAACCTTTTAAATGCAGATTTGTTGAATCAATGATGAACTATTTTTCTCGCGCAGTCTCACCCTGCGTTAATCGGTGCTAACAGCAATTGGCAGGCTGCCAACTCCAAAAAATGGTGTTTTCAAATCTTATCTGATGCAGTTTGTATTGTGTTTTCTGCTGATATAAAGAACAGTTTTAAGTTTATATCATTGCATTACCTGGGTAGGTTAATTTACCAGTCTTACTGGACTTTTTATTTTTTATTCTGACACCAGTGAGTCAGTCATAATGCTTACCCCTAGGCAGAAGCCTTAGCACCAAGGAGGGAAAGCCATTACTGCCATTTTAAAGTCTGTGGTATGAGCAAGACCTGTCCGGGGTTTGCAGCAGAGGCGTCAAAATGGGCTCAAGCCATAAAGCACTTCAATTGAATTAGAAAACATTACTAAGAAGCAAATACCTCTTCATCATAACGGAAAAGTGGTGTGTGCGAATTGCAAAGTGTACTCAATCGGAACAGTGCACTAAACCAGGCAACTTACAATATCTGCAATAAGTTTATCAAGAAGACATTGTTCTGGCTCCGATTCTTGTTGATTGCTCCATATCTTCGAAAACAAATCTTTAAATGTATCAAATTTCATCTTCTTTTTCCGAGCTGTATTGGCCACTTTTTTATTGACAACGTTAGCGCAGTACGAGACGTCCCTGTCAAGGTTCTTTCTTTTCCTTCCTCCTCTTTTTCCCGAAATATTTCCACTTTCATTGAGCAAGCCTTCTACAATTGAGAACGGATAGTATTCAGCGGGTTCAGTATCTGTAAGTGTATCTTTAACCATCTTAGCTTCTTCCGGATTGTCGTCATTCGAGTGAAAATACGACTTAGACTGTCCGTTTGATGTGCCAGCCGATCCTTGTGTAAACGGTAGATTATGAATGACAACCGTTTTAGAGCTGTTTGATTCATTTTTGTCTCGCCCCTTTTGTTGCAGCTCAATTTTCCACTTCTCTCTAAAATGTTCCAATTGATTGTATCTGTTCATGCTGGCGCTGTGCACACGTTTGTTTTTGAGAATCAGTTTCACAATTTACTTGCACAGGTCAGTTCCTCTACAATTGAAGAGTATTCAAAATAAGATTGGTACCCGAGTGGGGGTCGCTCTTAAAGTCGAATAATACCGAATAATACCGAATAATACGACATAGTACCGAATAATACCGAATAATACCGAATAATTCGAAAAAAATACAGAATAATAAATATACTTTGCAAATAATATTCATATTCATGTACATTAAGGTGAAATATATATGAATTTGATATAAAAATCCTGTTATTGGCATATGGTCTCAAAATGTCCGTTTCGTTTATTTTGGAGTGACCTCCCTTGACAATGTATGGATTGTTTCCCTTGGTTTAATTCAGATGCATTGAAGTGAAATCAAATGCTTGGAAAATGTGTCTGGTCTGAGTTATTTTGCTTTATTAAATAATTTCTTTCATTTACGGATAGTTTCCATAATGCTAGTCACCCCGATATGCACCCAGATGAGCCGACACTAGATTGTCGATCCGACACCCTATATCAATTTCATGTGCGAAAAATCCGTCGTCCCGACACCTCCCTATATTTTACCATATACATGAAGAGTTATTGAAACTTTATTTCCTGACGTTTGACTCTCAAATCATTTCACACGATGTTGGTCCGATAATAAGGTTGTCGTTGTTGATACCATAATTAACAATTCGAGCCGAGAATATATCTCGTACGAAATATCATAGATGATACATTTCATTTTTCAGGTTTTATGGTATCAAAGGGTCTAATGCAAGAAGAAATAACAACGCGTAATTTAAAATATATAATTTACTAGAAACATTTAAAGAAAGAAAGAAACAATGGTGTCAAAGGGTCTAATGCAAGAAGAAATAACATGTATGATTTAAGCCGACTCTTCATTCAATAGAAAACATTCATTTTTTTTAATAATTAATTACTACACAAAACAATTAGAAGTATGCCGTCAATCGATTACGTAACAATTGAGTTCAAACAGTGGACACAAAAGTCGGCAAACAGTTAATTGAAATAAAGTGCAATAAACTATATCATTGAAAAAGGAATCATAATTCAAATTTATTAATACAGTTAGACGAAATGGTAGTTGGACGAAATCTCCAACACCCATATATAACAAAGGGAAGCAATCAATACCATACCAAGGGAGGTCACTCCAAAATATATTAAACCGACATTTTGAGACCATTATATGTCAATAAAAGGTTTCACATATAATACCATATCACCTAATGGGAAACGAATATGAGAATTTCTTGCAAATTAAATGTATTATTCGGTATTTTTTGGTATTATTCGGTATTATTCGGTACTATTTCGGATTATTCGGTATTATTCGGTATTATTCGACTTTAAGAGTGACCGCCCGATTGGTATGTCGGAGACTTCGTACCACTTCAATTTCATACCACTGCAATTTTGTACTATTCTTTCAGGCTTCTTCTTCCAATATTGTACAGGGCCCACTCTGGAGAATCGTCGTACACGGTGAACTGTACAACATATAGGGAGGTTGTTAAGGTGTTAGTATGTGATCGTTTTAAGAGACAAGAGGCGTTAAATCGTGTGAGGAGAGAAGAGAAACGTTGTTATAATTATGTATCTATGAAATATAATCGAAAATCAAAATTATTCACACATATTTTCTTTTTTATATATCTGACGGCTAGCAGTAAAATTAAGAATTTAAGCATTTTAAGAAATGTCTTCAAATGCTTTCAAGATCAAGCAGAAGACTCTTAAAACAGCAAATCGGGAAAATGGTTATTTTACTGTTTGAAAAATAAAAAATATACCTGGGTTTAAATACCCCGGAAGTAGATTGTTCTCGGACAGTATCTGATGTTGGGAAGGTTAGTTTTGAGGAATCTCGCCCTTGTAGGCATATGCACGTGGAACCGTGATGAGCTGTACTATATACTACAAACAGCCACGACGATACCGAGTTTACTTGTTTTCTCGTTGGATTATAAAGAGAGACTTATAACTGGAAAATAAAAACATTCACGAGGATATCGAATTTACTTGTTTTCGAGTGCAGTGGACCGAATGATGTATTCCCAAGTATGCTGTCGATTAATTTTTACCACAACTCGACCCGATCCATGTTTGTTTGTTTGGTGTTTTACGCCGCTTTCTACAGTATTCCAGCCATGCGTGTATCACGGCATGTCCGGGATACATTTCTGGTGCAGCACAAAAACTTCAACTGACCTACTAGTCCTTTGAATATTCCGTCCTTTTTCTCTTTAAAATCGCTTTAATGCCAAATAAAAAATAAAAAATCAAAGCGAAGGAACATTCATGGAACTAATCCTAACCAAGCACAACGGTCTTAATGCTATCCCTGCAATCCTGAGTGCCAAGGAGGGAAGCCACTAGATTGTCTACCATTTCAGAGTCTTTGTATATAACCCGACCCGGGATTCAACCCTGGTCTACCTGCACTCGAAGCTTTAACCACTGCACCACCGAGGCGGTCTGAATAGATCCCGGCCTTGGATCAAATGTAACACTTCCCCATTAACAGACACGTTTTGACGCATCTGCAGCGGACTATACTTTTGAAGTCATTGTGCAAAAAGCACTCAATAAATATGCTTTCATTTAGATTTTCATTATTTTTGCATAGAAGTTTTCAAAATTGTCTGCTGCAGATATGTTGTAGAAGCGCAAAGGGGTAGAGAACTGTATAGATTATTCATTTCATACACCATATATATCTTACTATTTTCGTATAAAATATCTTAGATTTGATCAATAAACATGTATGCTAGATGTTGATCTCAGATTTGATACATAAAAGCATGTTAAAATTTTGATCTATGTCACAATCATAATTTATCTCGTCCATGGAGAACGTACAATTTGGCTTTTATGAACTTGTTAGCAGCTTTTGTCAACTTGTGTATATGCTGATAAGACTGTGCAGATGTAGAGGCTGGTTTGAACCTACATTGTTCAGAAGGCTAACATGATTCATGTTTCTTATAACAAAAGTCAGAATCAAGTTAACCCTTTCCCACATACGACAATTATACAACAGACGACTTCGAAACGTCCATTCAAAATATGAACAATCTCCTTGACTGAAAGTTAAATTTTTGAATAGAGCTGAAAACATGGAGGCAAATGGGAAATTGCTCATTATCAGTAACTCTTCTTTTTCACACAACGTTTTGAAAAGTCGTCTGCTGCAGTCAAGTCATAATGCGTGTGCAAGTGAAAACGGTTAACACTATCGACTAATACTACAGAGAAAGTGAACCATGATTACCCCGACTGCTCATTATGGACAATTTCTCATTTTGCCGCCATATCTTTAAAATAAGTCTGCTGCCGATGCATCGGCATGTGGAAAAGAGTTTAAGGAATATCTTTACCTGCTTGTGGGGTCACAAGTTTCGTTGTGTTTGCATTGTGTAAATCATGTATATATTTTGCATTAAAATTTCAAATAAATTTAGAAATCAATAAAAGTGTGCTTTATATTTTGAACCCGTGGCACCTTGTTAAGCCGTAATAACCCTTTCTACGGATAAATGTTACTGGTTAAGATCCAGATTTTCACTATTCACATGTTCCATACATACATGTAAGGCTGTTAGAAGCTTCTGTCAAATTGTGTAGATTCTGATAAAACTGTACATATGTAGAGGCTGCTCTGAACCTACATTGTCCAGAGAGGCAAACATGTACCTTTTCAACGGATGGGCTCCTTATTCTTTTAACAAAAGTCAGAATCAAGATAACTCTTTCCCACATACGACAAATCTATGGTGAATCGCCTTGAATGAAAATTAAATTTTTGAATAGAGCTGAAAACATCGAGGCAAATGGAAAATTGTTCATTATCAGTAACTTCTCTTTTTCACGCAACGTTTTCAAACGTCGTCTGCTGCAGTCAAGTCAGAATGCGACTGCAAGTGAAAACGGTTAACACTGTCGACTTATACTACACAGAAAGGGAACCATGATTACCCCGACTGTATCGCTCATCTGAATCAGAATCAGGGAACGATTTGAAATCACGATCTGTTGTCTAAAAGCGGCGACACGGGTACACCAACTGGCATCCATTTTGTTGGCTTATCAATCAGTTGTCAAACTAAATGTTTTTGTGGATTAGTCAAGATATAGGAGTTCTTTTTTCCTGAATGTTACAAAATCAGGCCACAAAGTGTAAGCCTTTCCCACATGTAGCCGCATTTATAAGCGCAACTGCAGCAGATGACTTTTAAAAACGTTGTAACAAAAGAAGAAATTTATCATACAGACCAATTTCTTATTCTTATTTACAGAACAGAAATTTTATTTTCAACTTAAGCATAAACAGCTCATGGTTGATATTCACAAATATACATACAGAAATGGTTAAGACAATGAAATAGTTGAGAAATAGTTGAGAAATAGTAATTAAATAAGTTTAAAATCAAGTTTATATTACAGAGAGTGTTCACGTTTTTGCCAAGATGTGTTCAGTCATCTGTTGCGGATTTGTTGTATATGAGAAAAGGTTAAGAGGAGGTTTTCACAGATTGGATCAGGTTTATTTAATCTACCAGGAATGTAGACAAGAATTAATCTGTGTTTGTTGACAAGCATTTGTCTTTGGGTCAATGGATGGATTTTCGAGGTCATCCGAGTGTTAGAATGCACAGCTGCAGGAATTGCCGTTCACGTTTTTGCCAAGATGTGTTCAGTCATCTGTTGCGGATTTGTTGTATATGAGAAAAGGTTAAGAGGAGGTTTTCACAGATTGGATCAGGTTTATTTAATCTACCAGGAATGTAGACAAGAATTAATCTTTGTTTGTTGACAAGCATTTGTCTTTGGGTCAATGGATGGATTTTCGAGGTCATCCGAGTGTTAGAATGCACAGCTGCAGGAATTGCCGCTGTTTGTCTTTTTTTTAAAAAAAAATCTGCACTTTGCAAACATTTCTTAAATTGGGTTGTGAACTGATATCATTGAAACCTGAAACTGAAATCGTCTTGAATACTCCTAATGAGCGCAAATAAAAACTCTTTTTGGAGCATCAGTAAGGGGTAAAATGACAAAACGTTTAAAGTATTCTCCTCTGAAACTGCTATTCTTATTTCAAGAACGGTTGTTGTAAATTCTACGAGATTTGTTCAAGCTATTTTGATTGGTTGAAAAACATGAGAAATAGGCGGTACCAGTAAGGGGGCAACTTGAAAATGCCAAAATATTTCTGCTCTGAAATAGCTGTTCCGATTTCGAGTTAATTTGGTAGAAATCATTCTTACTTGAGCTTCTACAACTTAGTTAAAGTCATATTAATTGATTGAACAAGAAGGCCATGATGGCCCCGGATCGCTCACCTGTGTTATGTAATGTGATTTGTCATGCCAACCACGATAACTCATTTTGTGGTCAGGTAAGCTAATACTAGAGGCCCAATAGGACCAGTATAGCTCCACTGCAACAGAGCAAATAACCCACGCCCTATGTTGTCTGTCTTTTGTCAAGTGAATATGACTAAGAAGGTCACCAAAGAAATGTTTATGTACCAGTTAGTATTTAACAAGAAGAATTTTAAAAATTGTGCTCTGTATATCTCTATGTGAAACAGGTGACCCCTGGGGCGGCCTATTTTGATCCCACCCGCCTGTAGAATTTCCAGAAATTCCGTTATTTTCCCCAAAGTATTCGGACAACTTTCTAGGGATACTTTCCATTGAAATATCAAAAAAGTGATGGGATGATTCGATACTTACCATGGACACCCGGAACATTAAATTCCATGGTTTTCCTGTATTTTCCGTATTTTGTGATTAGAGTCCCCGGAAAATCTATAGAAGCATTATTTGAACATTCTTAGACCATGCTACACACCACATATCAAAGTTTTTCCAGCAGGTGAACCCAGGGGCATGATTTGAACAATATTGGTGTATGACCACTAGAAAATGCTTCACACCAAATATCTAAGCTCTAGGCCTTTCGATTTTAGACAAGAAGATTTTCAAAGAAATTACCTATATATCTGGTAAAACTGGTGCACCTTGGGGTACGGCCAATTTTGATCCCAGGGGCATAATTTGAACAGTGCTATACATCAAACATCTTAGATCTAGGTAGAGGGTATCAATGAACATCTCAAGTCAAATACTTTTTAAATCGAACCAGTACTTTAAGACAAGAAGATTTTTAAAGTTTTTCCTTTCAGTTGCCATCGCAACCAGAGTTTCGCATGTATTTCAATTCTTTGAACAATTTGAAAGGGGATCACATCCCTGTCATGTGTTATCAATGTCGGCCAAGTGATTTAGGAGTAGATGTCGTTTGAAACAAAATGTTGACAACGACGGGTCACAATAGCTGCCATGCGGATTCAGAAATGGAGTAATATGACAAAACTTTAAAATATATTTTGAGTCTTGCTATGACCTCTTAGAGGTTCACACAAGGATATATATATTAAATTGTTTGAAGTTCAGTCAAATAGTTTCGGAGAAGATCATGTTTAAGTTGTTTGTCTTTTGGTTGCCATGGAAACTAGAATTGTGATTTGATACGACTTAAATACGGATTATTTAAAGCACCGTAGGCCTGAAGCTCTTCTCAAATTGTTTCCCTGCAATCTTTTCAAAAACCTTTCTGCAGTAGAAGCATTAAATGCATTTTGTATCAATGATATACTATATCAATAATGTACAGGTAACTAATCTGACTTACAGTGGGTGATTAATCAGAAAGCATGAACAGTCATTTGTATCATGGATACAATGAATCTATATAGTACAGGTAACTGATCCGACATTAAATAGAAATAAGAGGTTTGGTGATTAATCAGAAAGCATGTTTCTGACAAACTTTTATTTATCCTTGAATATATACATAGTACATAGATCATTTACAGTTTAAAGTACATCATTCCATCCAGCAGATGTCTGTTCAAAACATTGTGGGAACAGAAACATTACACAAACTATACCTGCTACTTTCCCCACAAAAATAAACCTGTTTTCCTAAGAACTTTTATAAATGAGCTGTGTCGGACGATCGTGGATCTAGTTACAAATATATAAAGTGAAGAATCTGATCAGACTGTTCAAATGCACAGTCTTGCTACAGCCTTCACTGTTGGCCTTTATGAAACAAAGTTCTAAATGTATCTCCTGACAAACAATCTGAAAGAGTTACCCTGCTAGTAGCATGAGCATTCTGATACCAGAACACGGTAACGTTACTAGACACCACTTTAATTGAGTGCCAGACCCCTATGGGTAAAGCCTGCGCAGCTATTCAAAGTGGAATACAAATTGTAAAAAATCCTTTTTGTTCCTCAAAGATTGATTGATTGGGGCTTAACGCCATTTTCAACATTTTTCAGTCATATCACGGCGGCCAGTTCACATACCCATGTGTTTCCTAGCCTTTTCACACCAGTACTCCACACAATATACTTTCAATCAACTGGCTGCTTTTTCACATATACTGTTAGCTTATTGGTGAAAGACGAATGATGCTTTTGGCACAGTGACTTTTGTCAAACGTCGGAAAGAATGTTGGCCGAGCTTGGATTCGAACTCACAACACATGGATTGACAGCCCATGTTGCTACCGGGGCTCGGCTTTCCTCAAAGGAGAACTATTTCAGTACTAACCTGGCATCCGCTCTTAAAAGTCCCATACTGTTCAATATGTATTAGTAACAATTAATGTGAACAGTATAGTTAGTATGTATATGGAAATATTGTAATACATAAGGGTTTTTTAAATACGAAAAGCTAGCTTACAACTATTTTATTTAGCACTTCACCCATTAACTGCTAACCAGTGTAACTTTCATCTTATAATAACGATAAAGTTATGCTCATGGCAATCAAAGTTTGATGTAAGAAGGGACATAACTCAACATCAATGAAATTTGTTTGGTTCTTGAAGTTTGTAATTTCTCTTATTTTTGTTTATCAGCTTGTAGAAATGTCATCAGAATTATGATCAATACAATCAATTTTGATGCATAACGGACATTCTAATATCGGTTTTCCTGAAGCGTAACTCATATAGGCCTATCACATAACAAAAGCATGTCATATTGTATTAATACAAAAACTAAAGGATCATACAAGTTTACATCATATTGTATAAATACAAAAAGTAAAGGTTCAGACAAGTTTACATCATATTGTATAAATACAAATAGTAAAGGATCAGACAAGTTTACATTATATTGTATTAATACAAAAAGTAAAGGATCAGACAAGTTTACATCAAATTGTATTTAAACAAAAAGTAAAGGTTCAGACAAGTTACATCATGTTGTATAAATACAAACAGTAAAGGTTCGGACAAGTTTACATCGTATTGTATTAATACAAACAGTAAAGGTTCAGACAAGTTTACATCATGTTGTATTAATACAAACAGTAAAGGTTCAGACAAGTTTACATCATGTTGTATTAATACAAACAGTAAAGGTTCAGACAAGTTTACATCATATTGTTTTAATACAAACAGTAAAGGTTCAGACAACTTTACATGTATCCACAAATGACATAAATAATACATTATAATATAGACCTGCATATTGTATTAATACAAAAAGTAAATGTTCAGACAAGTTTACATCATATTGTATTTAAACAAAAAGTAAAGGATCAGACCAGTTTACATCAGATTGTATTAATACAAACAGTAAAGGTTCAGACAAGTTTACATCATATTGTTTTAATACAAACAGTAAAGGTTCAGACAAGTTTACATCAAATTGTTTTAATACAAACAGTAAAGGTTCAGACAATTTTACATCATATTGTTTTGATACAAACAGTAAAGGTTCAGACAAGTTTACATCATATTGTATTAATACAAATAGTAAAGGTTCAGACAAGTTTACATCATATTGTTTTAATACAAACAGTAAAGGTTCGGACAAGTTTACATCGTATTGTATTAATACAAACAGTAAAGGTTCAGACAAGTTTACATCCTATTGTTTTAATACAAACAGTAAAGGTTCAAACAACTTTACATGTATCCACAAAGGACATAAATAATACATTATAATATAGACCTGGATATATACATGTGCAAGTCATATCAAACTTGACAATGTCATATTGTAAAAATATAAACAGTAAAGATTTAGACAAGTTTACATGTAGAAATAAGCATCTTTTAATGCATCCTTGTAATTGGATCTGAATACACAGTGTTTGTTAGAATCTGTGACCAACGGATGCATGATGATAACAAGAATTAAGGTTAATTAAATGTCTCATCATCCCCCATTTTGCCTATCAATACAAGTGTAAACGACAAAAATGTGTATGATAATAAAAAGGCATGGATTTTCAGGTTGATCTGTATCTACACTGATAACACATCAAGACAATTATTCTGACAAAGATTCAAAATGCCACCTCCAGAGTGTATACAAGATTTTCCTTCATTTGGCCTAGTGATTTATATTCATTTTACCTAATATGACCCATGGACTAGATATCATCAAGACAAACATTCTGACAAAGTTTCAACTTGCTCAAAGTAAATATGCGGCCTCCGATGTTTGGACAATATTTTCCTTTATTGACCTAGTTTCTGACCCAATACGACCCATATACGAACTTGACCTAAATATAATTCAGTCAAACATTCTGACAAAATTTCAAGCTGCTGAAGCCAAAAATGCGGCCTCCAGAGTGTTAACAAGAGTTTCCATCAATTTAGCCTAGTGAACTACTTTTTGACCAGGCGAATTTAAGCGACCAAAATTGAAGCTGCTGAAGCAAAAAAATGCGGCTAACAAAATTTCCTTCAATTTGGCCTAGTGACCTAGTTTTTGAACAGACATGACCAATATTCGAACTTGGCCTACATGTTATCAAGACAAACATTGTGATAAAAGTTTCAACATGATCAAGTTAAAATGCAGCATCCAGAGTGTTAACAAGATTTCCCTTCAATTTGACCTAGTGACCTAGTTTCTGACTAAATATGACCAATATTCAAACTTCACCTAGATGTACTTCAGACAAACATTCTGACTAAGTTTTAAGCTACTGAAGCTTCCAGAGTGTTAACAAGATTTCCATCAAATTGGCCTAGTAACCTACTGTTTGACCATAACCCGTATTCAATTTGACCTAGTGACCTAGTTTCTGACCTAATATGACCCATATTCGAACTTGATGACCTAGATATCATTCAGACAAACATTCTGATAATTGTTAAAGCTGCTGAAACTGCTGAAGCGAAAAATGCGTCCTCCAGAGTGTTAACAAGATTTCGTTCAATTTGGACTAGTGACCTAGTTTTGACCCGGTATGACCAATATTCAAACTTGGCCTAGATATCATTCAGATAAACATTCAGACTAAATTTCAAGCTGCTGTAGCAAAAAATGTGGCTTCTACAGTATTAACAAAAATTCCCTTCAATTTGGCCTAGTGACCTAGTTTCTGATTCAATATGACCCATATTCCAACTTGACCTAGATATTTTTAAGACAAACATTCTGACAAAATTTCAAACTGCTGAAGCAAATATTGCGGCCTCTAGAGTGCTGATAAGATTTTCCTTCAGTTTGACCGAGTGGGCTACTTTTTGACCCATGTTCAAACTTGACTTACATATTATCAAAATAAACATTCAGATAAATTTCCATCATGCTTAAGTTGAGAATGTGGCCTCAAGTGTCAACATGATTTCACTTCAATTTGACCTAGTGTCCTAGGTTTTGACTTCATATGGCCCAGTTTTAATAGAGAGCAATGTTCTGATAAACTTTCATGAATATCTGATGCAAAATGTAGCCTGTAGAGTGTTAACAAGGGCAATTGTTGACGACGCTCGACGGACGGACGCCGGACAAAATGTGATCACAATAAAAATCAATCATTTTATATTCTTAGGAAATAATTTTCTAACTCATACACTCTGAGCATAAATGGTAAAACAGCCCTATTTCCTGGTGGCCCTGTCCTGGGGGGATTGGGATAAAATGTTTATTGTTTTTTAGTTCGGTTGCCATGGAAATCAGAAATCTGAATACATCAAAACAGATTGGAGGAAATTTGCTGAGGACATTGAGAGGATGCTTCCTGCGAAGTTTCATCCAAATTGACCCTCTGGTTAGAGAGGAGAAGACGCACAATGGACAAAGGAAATTATTTGGAAATCTGCCATATACTTTCGGAGAAGAAGAATTTTAAAGTTTTCACTAAAGTCATATAAGGCAAAACAGCCCTGCCACTCTGGCGACTATGTTTTTCAGCCAGTCAACATGGCTTGAAGGAATCTGATAGAAAGTCACCCAAGATATATTTCTGCAAAATTAATTGTTAATCTGCCAAGCGGTTTTTTGGGGAGGGAGGAGAAGAGAAAATGATTTTTTTTTAAATTTCGGTTACCATGGATATAAAATATCTGAAGGAATTTTGGTGAGGACATTAAGAGGATGCTTCCTGTGAAGTTTCATCCAAATTGATCCACTGGTTAGAGAGGAGAAAATATTGACGGACGCACAATGGACAAAGGGAGATCACAATTACTCACCTTGAGCACTTTGTGGTCAGGTGAATTAAAACCATATGTAAACAAGAAAGACAGGGAAAGGGCGAGTTATCCGTGTTCACAAATATGCTGTCATTGGTATCAAAAACAAACATTGTGAACAACTGAACACAACAACATTACAACTTTCAACAAGAATTACGTGTATGTATATGTCTCACCGTCCCCTGCTTTGACTATCAATACAAGTATAAAATACAAGACAAAATGTGTGTGCAAAAAGTCAATCTAACAAGTTCTAAATACAAGAAATTAGAAAACAAAAATCATTATATGACGCCAATTCATAAAACTATTTATCTATAATATTATTACTATTATAATCATTACATTTATTTATTTTTGCAAAATATTAAATCTTTCTAACAAAAAATAAAGAAGACAAGCATACTGCGACGATGGTTCTCTCTTTGTGTCTGTGTTTTCCGCGGAAATGGTACCCCTTACGGCAACTCAAATATTAAGAAAACGAAGAGACGGATCAAAAATCGGGACGATCATTCGATGTAGCAACTCATGGGCTACACAACGCACAGAGTGGTTTCTAAATTCGTCCGTTTCCATAGCAACATAGCAACGGTGGTTGCTATGGCGACCATACTACAAAAGGCACAACTAGAGCCTAGACCCTTCATCCGTACCAAGTTTGGTCGAAATCCGTTGAATAGTTTTGGCGCTACGCTTGCCACAAACAAACGGACAGAAACGAAGACGGACTTTAAGTTTAAGGGTCTGTAGAAGAGAGAACCAAAAAAAAAACAGCCTTTGAAAAAATTGTGAGAAAAGGTTAACTGGTCCTTATCGACAATGCTCCTTTCCTTACATTTTTCTCTTCTTTTCAAACTTATTTAAAAGAAAAATAATTAATTCTCAAACCACGTATTTATAGCTTCAAATGCAGATGTACCAAAACATTGTGAGAAAAATAGAAGCTGCTTGTTATCAGCGATGCATCCTTTCCTTACATTTTATTCTATTTCAAAGTTGTTAAACAAAAGAAAAAATGATTCATACCCTTTAAAATCCTTTTCATTCAAAGTTTATTAATCCAATTTCAAACACAATGTAGTTATATCTCCTTTTGTCACAACGCTATTAAAAGAAGTCTGCTGCAGATGTGTCAAAATGCGCGTGCAAATTGGTAAGGATGATATCATTTTTTTATATGGGTGATTTTCATTTGTCGCGGCAGCTCAAATCTATCCGGGAGAATAAAAGAATAAAAGGAATATGACGTTGTTTACCGAAATCTCACGCGCTTGTAAAAATGCCCTGGAGACATATGTTATCGTTTCACAAAAAGTGACTGGACCCCTTACGGCAACTCAAATATTAAGAAAACGAAGGGACGGATCAAAAATCGGGACGATCATTCGATGTAGCAACTGATGGGCTACACAACGCACACCGAATGGTTTCTAAATTCGAAAAACTGTGGGAGGAGATAGTTTTCGCAGGAAAAGCGTTTTGCGCCCGTTTCCATAGCAACTCATGGGCTACACAACGCACACAGAGTGGTTTCTAAATTCGCCCGTTTCCATAGCAACATAGCAACGATGGTTGCTATGGCGACCATACTACAAAAGGAACAACTAGAGCCTAGACCCTTCATCCCTACCAAGTTTGGTCGAAATCCGTTGAATAGTTTTGGCGCTACGCTTGCCACAAACAAACAAACGGACAGACACGAAGACCGACTTTAAGGGTCTCTAGAAGAGAGAACCAATATGTCTAATTCTCAAAATCAACTAAAAACTATCAAAATTCATGATTTTAACTCCAAAAATAAGATCACACTCAGCATTTTCAGTTTTCAATACGAAGGATAGCATAAGATGCAAAAACAATCCAAGTTTAAAAAAGATCTAGCTAGAACTGGTAGTTATTGGAATAATAGTAAAAACAAGTAACTTTAACATTGAGCTAAACGCAATTGTTAAATATTACTAATTTAAAAGATACAAACAAATAAAAACAAGCAAATTTATGAAATTTATATCCCCCGATTGCAGGAAATATTGTAGGAAAATGTTGAGGTTAGGTTTAAAAACATGTCAGTAGACTTTTTATTGAACATGTATTACAGGGTAAATTAAACTGATTGAAGAAAGCATAGTGTAAATATTGCATACATGTAATGACGTTAAGCAGATCCTTGGTAATCTGTAGGTTAATTAAGGGGCCACGGAAACAGCAACAAACGACATTTTTTGTTAAATAAGGGGCCATAACTCCACCGAATAAAGTCCGCCGAAAGTGACGATCGAACTTGGCCTAGCCCTTAAGGCATTTAACCTTGTTACCAAGTTTGAAAAAAAACGGTTCACATTTGTGGCAGTTATTGCACGGAAACGAAGTGTGACGGACAGACAGACAGACAGACGGACGGACAAACCGAAATTAATAACCCCCCTTTTTTTCTTCGAAAAAGCGGGGGATAATAAAACAGAGGAGTTCATCACAGTTTCTAAGACAAAATCAAGAAAATTAAAAAAAAAATCACTTTATCACAGGAAAATAGTTTGTTTATCCTTTTCCTACATATAGACACATCTGCAGCAGATGATTTTTAGAAAACATAAAAACTTTCCATTTTTGTCACAATGTTGTAAATTGTATGCAATAACAATACTTTCATTCATATATCTTTAATGGCATCTGCTGCAGATTTGTTGTATGTGGGAAAAGGTTAAAGGCATCAAAGCTCTTTTTTTACAGAGCCAGACACATGAATTCTTAACACCTGCTACAGGTAACAATTACAAGAGAAAATTGTCAGAGAAAAGATTCATCACAAATAAGCAATTTCTCCTATTATCACCATGTTTCCTTTCAATCTAAAGATGATGTGCTTATGCGCAAGCTGATTTTAATAAAGTTAACCTTTTCCCACATACAACAAATCTGCAGCCGATGCCATTAAAGATATATGAATGAAAGTAAACAGACGCTTTTTGACTCTCCTGCAGCAGACAACTTTTGAAATCATTGTGGCAAAAGGGGAAATTGCTCATAATGAGCATCTCCATTATTTCCACAATCTTTTCAGCCCTGTTCCACACTTTCCAATTATATGTTTTTCTCCAAAGTTTTTAAGCAGACAACATTGAAAAACCCTTTCCGACAAACAGCAAATATGCAGCAGATGACGTTAAAACCATCATAACAAGTTTCATGAAATTCTACAAGCTAGTTACTGAGAAATGGCTGCGGACGTTGATTTTTCAATATATCAAGGGCAATAACTCTAAGGAAAATTGACCAATCCAAAAAAACAATGGACGGGCATCATCCCAGTATGTTGGTTCATATTTATTTCAAGTTTCATGAAATTCTACCAGCTAGTTACTGAGAAATGGATGCGGACGTGGATTTTTCAATATATCAAGGGCAATAACTCTAGGGGGAAATTGACCAATCCAAAACAACAATGAACGGGCATCATCCCAGTATGGTGGTTCATATTTATTTCAAGTTTCATGAAATTCTATAAGCTAGTTACTGAGAAATGGCTGCGGACGCACGTGACGGTGGATTTTTCAATATATCAAGGGCAATAACTCTAAGGAAAATTGACCAATCCAAAAAAACAATGGATGGGCATCATTCCAGTATGGTGGTTCATATTTATTTCAAGTTTCATGAAATTCTACCAGCTAGTTACTGAGAAATGGCTGCGGACGTGGATTTTTCAATATATCAAGGGCAATAACTCTAAGGAAAATTGACCAATCCAAAAAAACAATGGACGGGCATCATCCCAGTATAGTGGTTCATATTTATTTCAAGTTTCATGAAATTCTACCAGTTAGTTACTGAGAAATGGCTGCGGACGGACGTGACGGTGGATTTTTCAATATATCAAGGGCAATAACTCTAAGGAAAATTGACCAATCCAAAAAACAATGGACGGGCATCATCCCAGTATGGTGGTTCATATTTATTTCAAGTTTCATGAAATTCTACCAGCTAGTTACTGAGAAATGGCTGCGGACGGACGTGACGGACGCACGCACACACGGACATTCTTTTGAAGTGGACTTGTGGGGTTATTTCCTTTGATGTTTTCTTGTGGGGTGCACCCCACAAGTATGCTATTCATTCCGTAATTATCACCCTTTTACGGAATGAATAACATTAATATGCAAATGAGATACCCGTTATAAAACATACAAAATACCTATTTATCTAAGTGTCTTAATAGGGTGGTGGGTGAGCTTTAAGAAAACAGCGCACCCCACAAGTACTCGTCCAGACGTACGGACGGCCATGTTTTTCGACCAATCAACATGGCTTGAAGGAATCTGATAGAGGGTCATCCAAGGAACATTTCTACAACATTATTTGAAAAATCTACCAACCAGTTTGGGAGAAGAAGAATTTAAAAGTACCAGAATTCTGCATGGATCCCAAACATTTGAAGGAATTCTGGTGAGGTCATTTAGAGGATGTTTTTTGTGAAGTTTCATCCCAATTGACGCACTGGTTACTGAGGAGATGTTGACGGACGACGGACAAAAGGCGATCACAATAACTCAGCTAAACCCAAAACAAGAGGCCCAAGAGGGCCAGTATCGCTCCACTTCCATTAGGCAAACATTAAATCTCCAAACAGCCCCGCCCCCTGGTGGCAATGTTTTTTGACCAATCACCATGGCTTAAAGGAATCTTGTAGAGTCACCCAAGTAATGTTTCTGCAAAATTATTTGAAAATCGGCAAAATAGTTTGGGAGGAGATTTTTGTTAAGGTTTTCACTAAAGCCAATGTAAGGCTTACAGCCCTATATTTTAAGACCAATCAACATGGCTTGGTTGAATCTGATAGATTCATCCAAGGAACATTTCTACAAAACAATTTGATTTGTTTAAGTTTTCACTAAAGCCATAACAGCCCCCTGGCGGCCATGTTTTTCAACCAATCAACATGGCTTAAAAGGAATCTGATAAAGGGGCACCCAAGGAACATTTCTATATATATATTAGATGTGTGTGCAAAAATAGAAATTATTCTCACAAACTATATCCCCTCAGACAACATGTCGAGCCCGCTCCAAAGGTTTTGTCACAGATAAGTGCTCTTCCATGCAATTGCAACACAGACTGATAAAGAGTTGACCTGATAGCATTTAATTAAGAGCCTAGTTAACTAAGATACAAGATACAAATGTTTATTTCGTAAACAAAGGCCTCCAGCCCAAAATACATAACATTTATTTACAACAAATATATGAGTTACGTATGTATGTTAGTTTGCTGTTCATATCTGTTTAACAGGCAATATATATAATATGAGAGCTTTCTTATTTTAAGAGTGTCCTCAACTTGTAGAATATTATAAAAATTTAGTAGATCAGTTTCACCAGAGTACCAAGATAATAAAAGTTGTAGACGTATATCTGAATATCTCGGACAAATAAAGAAATACATGATATTCATTTTCATCTTCCACTACATTCAAATGTTCTGTAGTTTCGCAATCATGATGACGACCAGTTTCTAACTTTAACTTATGACTAGAATAACAAAAACGTGACATTGCTTTTTTATGTAAAAATGGCATGTCAATGCACAAGTATTTCTCTGGGTTTAATAAAGTTTAAAAGTATTTATATGTATCGTAACGAGATGAATCATCAATACTATCGTGCCAGTTAAAAGAGAACAGCCTCCTTTTTTGCAAAATTTGTTTTCACTTCTGCCATGCATCACCTCACCATGGTGAACATGTGTGCCCAGTAACTTGGGAATTCTATGATGCATGGTTGAGATGTGGACCGGACAGGGTACTATCCTACCAAAAAGTACTCATTTGTTATCTTTGCCCTCTAAGAGTGACCTTGACGTTTGAGGTACAGGCCCGGGTCTTGTGCGTGACACGCCGCCTTATCATGGTGAATGTTTGTGCCGAGTTTCTTGGAAATCCTATGATGCATGGTAAAGATGCGGACCAGACAAGGTATAGTCCTATCAAACAGTACTTAATTTGATCTTTGACCTCTAAGTGTGACCTTGACATTTGAGGTACAGGCCTTGGTGTTGAGCGTGACATTCCGCCTCATCATGGTGAATGTTTGTGACAAGTTTCTTGGAAATCCTATGATGCATGGTTAAGATGCGGGCAGAACAAGGTTTTGACAGATGGCTGGACGCGCGTTCATACACTGAACCACACCATTGTGACAGCTATGTCGAGCTCACCGACAAAAATGAAGATGTCATGCCCAATTCTCAAACCCGCAAAAAAAACCCACACACAAATCATATTTTTTACCCAAAAAATAAGGTCACACTTATCATCTTCAACATACAATGAAGAAGGGTATTAGATGCGACTATGATTCAAGTTTGAAAGCCCTGACAAAAGCACTTATTGAGAAAAAGCAAAATAATGAAATTTTAACGTTGAGATAAACGTAAATGTTTGACACCACCGCCGCCAAAAAAGCAACACCTTAACTTGGTCACGGTGAGACAAAAATCATTCAAGACTCTATAAACTCCTTACATGTCAAAGATGACTTAAGACACTTTTGCTATTGACAACTATGAAAAACATTGTAAGAGAAAGGAAACACTGCACATGAAAAGCATTTCCTCCTTTTCAAACAATGATTTCAATTTTGTATCAAAATTATACTTCCTTTTTCTAGCTATTACATTTATTACCCAGATGTATTGAGAGTAGTTGGCTACCATAATTTCAAAGTGTGTATATGATCAATAAATCATTGATGTGCATGCTGATCTGAATATTTACATTTAGAATATTCCATTGATGTGCATGTCGATCTGAATATTTACATTTGAAATACCATTGATGTGCATGTTTATTTTCATATTTACATTTTAAAAATACCATTGATCATGACATCAATCAATGTGCGTGTCGATATTAATATTTACATTTTAAGAATTCCATTGATGTGCATGTCGATCTGAATATTTACATTTGAAATACCATTGATGAGCATGGCAAACTTCATATTTGTATTTTAAAAAACACATTGCTGTGCGTACTGATCTTCATATTTACATTTTTTCAAGTGGCATAAATGTTCAGGCCAATCTGAATATTTACATATTTAACTTTAGCATAATATTTACACAATTCTAGAAATCCTGTCTTCCAATATACCATGCATAAATATATAATTGTCTTCCTTGTCTGTATTTAAAACATTTAAAGAATACATGAAATTCGTCTTCTACAATTTTAATATAAAAATTGTCAAAATAATATCGACATATTTGATCTTCTCTCGTTGATGTGCATGTTGTATTTACAAATACTGTAGATGTGCAAGCTGATCTTTATATTAACATTATACTGTTGATGTGCATGTCGATCTGCATATGTACATTTTAAAACAACCATCGAAGTGCATGTCTATCTTCATTTTTACATTTTAAAAACCCCATTGATTTGCGAGCTGATCTTCGTATTTACATTTAAAAAATACCATTGATGTGCGTGCTGATCTTCGTTTTTACTTTTAAAAAATACCCTTGACGCGCATGCTGATCTTCGTATTTACATTTAAAAAATACCATTGAAGTGTGGGCTGATCTTCACTTTTACATTTAAAAAATACCATTGATGTGTTAGGTGATCTTCGTTTTTACATTTAAAAAATACCATGATGTGCTAACTGATCTTTGTACTTACATATTAAAAATACCATCAAAGTGCGGCCTGATCTTCATGTTTACATTTAAAAAATACCATAATGTGAGAGCTGATCTCTGAACTAACATATTAAAAATAACATCAAAGTGCGTGCTGATCTTCATATTTACATTCTGAAAATACCATTGATGTACATGTTGATCTGACTATTTACATTTCGAAAAATCATTGATGTGCAGGCCGATCTTCATATTAACATTTAATAATACCATTGATGTGTGGGTCGATCTTCATATATACATTTTAAAATATCATTGACGTGAGGTCTGATCTTCATATTTGCATTGAAATAAATACCATTGACGTGCATGCTGATCTTCGTATTTACATTTTAAAAATACCATAGATGTGTAGGCCGATCTTCATATATACATTTTAAAATATCATTGACGTGAGGTCTGATCTTCATATTTATATTGAAAGAAATACCATTGACGTGCATGCTGATCTTCGTTTTTACATTTTAAAAATACCATGGATGTGCTGGCTGATCTTCGTATTTACATTTTAAAGAAAACCATTGATGTGAATGCTGATCTTCATATTTACATTTAAAAAATACCATTGATGTGCATGCTGATCTTCGTTTTTACATTTTAAAAAATACCATTGATGTGCAACCTGATCTTCGTTTTTACATTTAAAAAATACCATGATGTGCTAGCTGATCTTTGTACTTTCATATTAAAGTGCGGGCTGAACATCATATTTACATTCTAAAAATACCATTGATGTACATGTCGATCTGACTATTTACATGATCTGCGGGCCGATCTTCCTATATACATTTTAAAATATCGTTGACCTGATCATCATTTTTAAATTCTAAAATAAACTTAAGATATGCGGGCTGATCTTCGTATTTACATTTAAAAAAATACAATTGATGTGCATACTGATCTGCATATTTACATTTTCAAAAAAACCATCGAAGTGCGTGTCGATCTTCATATTCACATTTAAAAAATACCATTTATGTGCATGCTGATCTTCGTATTTACATTTGAAAAATACAATTGATGTGCATGCTGATCTTCTTATTTACAATTTAAAAAAACAACATTAATGCGCATGCTGATCTTCGTATTTACATTTAAAAAAACTCATTTATGTGCATGCTGATCTTCTATTTATATTTTAAAAATACCATAGACGTGCAGGCCGATCTTTAGCTTAACACTTCAAATAATACCATAGATGTCCAAAAATTGCATTGACGTCAGGACAGATCTTAATCTTTTCACTTCAAAAATATCATTAAAGTGCATTCCAATCTTCATATTAACATTTTAATAATACCATTCACAACCGGGCCGATCTTTATGTTTACACTTTAAAATATCACGGATGTGCACTATGATTGTTATCTGTACACTACAGAAATACCTAAGTTGTGCATGTCAATCTTTATCTTCACCCTTAAAAAATACCATCGATATCAATGCCAAACTTTATCTTCACAAACAGCGATGTGCATGCCGATTTTTGTCTTTGTATATCAAAACCACAAAATTGATGTGCATACTGATCTATTACTAAAATACTTAAAATAATGTCATTGATACAATATTATGCATGGCGATGTTAGTGT
Source organism: Serripes groenlandicus (assembly GCA_031761405.1). Taxonomy (NCBI): domain Eukaryota; kingdom Metazoa; phylum Mollusca; class Bivalvia; order Cardiida; family Cardiidae; genus Serripes; species Serripes groenlandicus. Next base: position 4,727 of record JASEVX010000300.1, on the reverse strand, counting down.
TTAGACTTCAAAAATACCATTGATGTGCGGGCAGATCTTTATATTTACACTTTAAAAATACCACGGATGTGCAGTCCGATGTTTATCTTACATTTCAAAAATACCACCGATGTGCGTGCCGATCTTTATCTTCACACTTTAAAAGTAACATTGATGCGATCTCCGATCTTTATTTTCACACTTTAAAAGTAACATTGATATGCGGACCAATATTAATCTTTACACCTTTAAAAAAACTATTCTAGTGAATGCCGATCTCAGCTTTACACTTCAAAAAAATATTGATGGGCGGACTTATATTACATTTTACAGTTTTCCGAGTAGAGCACCGACCACATTCTAATAAACAGGTGTGTAAAGTCAGCTTAAGGTATCCCCAACTCTTGATCAGGGTTCGTGTTGTCTATATGCAGAGATAACACAGATGAGCATGCATTATCCGCCTACGTGTAAAATATAGCTAGATGTAGTTTCTGACAAAGATATGTAAGTGTAGTCCTATAAATATCATCGGATCATTTACACGTCATTATTTACGTCAGCAAATAATGATTACGTAATTGTTCAACTTGTATCTGAGCGTTATGTACACATTGTGTAACACTCTGTCGCAACACAGGCCTTTGTGAATGTGTTAGATGGCTAGAATCGCAGGACTACTCGGCGAATAGAGTTTCAGGTAGTATTTCGTATTATACTTATTATAGTTTCTATTGTCATTTTATATTAATTGTTATGGTACATATAGATTTACTGATTATCTGAATTGTGACACAGACATATCTAGTCTATACTATAACACGTGTTATTTGTAAAGAGATTATCTCATACTTTTTATTATGAACCTCTGATGATCGTTTTGATTTTGATAACTAAAACAGACAATGGCCTGTTCCCAAAATGATATTAAATGAAAGAGTTTTAAGTTAGGGTTCATTTAATTTCAGTTATTAGTCTTATAGATCATTTTATATTTCAGATTGTGCCTCGTTTGGTGTGTACAGAACAGAATCGGGTATGTGCACATTTGTTTTATTTTTCTTTGTCGATTATTGGCCGGATTGCTCTAGCAATTCCGGTCTATAGATTGGCGATGTCCGTCTGTCCGTCAACATTTTGGTTAAAGTTTCAGGTTGAGGCAAAATATCAGCACTGGAAAGGGTTACAAACTTGAAACTTTGCCTAAAGGTAACCAGTAACAAGTTCTATTGATTTATATGGTTACTTTGACCTTAACCTTGTTTTGTCGATTTCCAAGGTCAAATTGCCGCCAATCCGGCCTTACCGTCTTCAGCGGTTTCTTGTTTTGAATATATGTTGATGAACGCGTTTTATAATCATCATTATGTCTCAAAATTATGTTAATCCAGGGACTACTAATTATAAACGTATTAGTAGTCCCTGGTTAATATAATGGATAAGACGACCACAATTTTTAAAGTTCGATTTATTTACTCCTACAAACAATGGACGTAGATAAGACCTCCGAACCGTTCCCGTATAAACAAACAATCAGTAGTCAATAATATAGAGTCAGGGAGGAATTTTCACTTCAACAATCAGTGCTCAGTGCTGTACATCATATACACAGGTTCATGTGTTATACCCCCATAGAGTATATACCATATATAAAGACTCTTTATATATGGTATATACTCTATGTGGTATAACACATGAACCTGTGATCATTTACTATTACTAGAACGTTAACTAGGCTTATAATAAGAAAGTTAAACCCATTCCAACATTCTGACGCAACTCTTGCTTTTACAACAATGTTTTGAACTCCATTCACTTACAATACCTTCATTTGTGTGCTGCAAATGTACTGTTTGCTGGAAAGGGGTTGTTAAAATAATAACATTTTAGTTTTCTCATTATTTTCAGGTAGCCATCAGTGAAGTGACATTGTGACTGTGTGGACACTGTGTTTGGTGTTTAAGTGATATCGACATTCAAAGAAAACTATAACGTAAGACTGGTTTCATACTTTTCCCGTAGAATTTCAGTTATGAGCATGGGTGCTATAACTGACATAGACGGTATAGGCTAGCTATCCTTTCACGTCGTTTTCAAACCGTATTCATACATGTACATGTCGAACAAGTTATACTATATCCCAATAACTTAGTATGTGCCTATATACAAGCTGATCTGAATATACACAGTTCTTAAATCTTAAATATCCAAGGCTCTACTTTCCTATGTCAGGTCAATATTGCGAATACAGCGTCACCGTCTTAAGGCTAATTTTTTCATAGTTCAATCAAGCGACATTATCCCTCTATTAGAATAAGCCACGTTTCAGCCTATCGTGAGTATACTATAGTGAATGTCTGTATTGGACTCTTGGTGTCGTTCAATGAATCAAATGGTCTGTTTCGCCTGATTAATGTTTACTGAATCTTAGTCATAGTCTAAACTATCACTTCATAACTTCTCATAGAGTCCGAGTGCTAGTCTAAAGCTGAATCACCTAGCAGAGTGCTCGAAGTGCTGTGACAATCTGAACACGCCAAAGGTTTCCCTTGGTCATTACAACGTGATTTTCCATCCCAAAAGGTCCAGTCAACATTCTCATAAAAGTTAACAACTCACAGAAATATACGGTACGGTATATAGCCTTAATACAAAATAATTAATTCATATCTTTACAGGACCTTGTTAAAATGGCTCAGACAGTAAGAGACGGAGAAAGAAACCAGACGAAATTGGTCTTTGACGAAATGAGGGAGGAACTCATACAAGTTGAAGAGAGAAATGGAAATCTCAATGCAATTTGTGACGTTTGTTTTATTAGAAGTTTAGGTGCAAATAGAACTTTAACTAGTTTGGGTGTAATATCGCGATATATTTGTGTTATATGTGTAACACATATTTATGTCAGGATTGTTTAAAGGACACGAATCGCATAGATTCATTAAGAAAAGTGAGAAAGAAAGAATGAAGAAATGTTTTCGTGATGAAATGATGAATGAGAGTGAGAGTGAGAGAAAGGAAATGTTTGATAGAGAGGATGTTTCTGTGGTGGATAGAGTTTAATGTTAAACATGTATTGGATAAGAGTGAGGATTATAGGATAACTGGATTATGTGGACTGGATGACACAAGGTGGGTTGTTTGTGATAATCGTAATTATTGTATTAAAGTATTCAGTATTGGTTCGCACATATTACAACGCTATATACGGTTTGGGTCTGCACCTTACGGTGTTACAGAAATAAAGGTTGAACGAGAACCCACTGAGCAGGGCATAACGGCCGCCACGTCCGATAATAAAGTAAAAAAGGTTAAACCGTTAAAACGCTTCCGTGCTGCCATTACAACCTTTTTTTCTGTAAAACGAGAACCCACTGAGCAGGTCGTAATGACCCCCACTGATATTTCCGTAACGAAACAAACAGATTTGGATAAACAATGTCTGCTTGCTGTTACGTTACCTTGGGAACGTAGAATACTGTTTATTAATTTAACACAAAATCCTGCCGTAATCACTAAATCTATAAACACGAAGAAATACTGTTATTCTATAGAGTTTAGTGAAGCTAAGATTTTTATCCTCTGTAGTGATGAGTACTTTGGTCATAGTCCCTGGTTTGTAACCGTTATGTCTACAGACGGAGTCACGATAAAAACCATAAACACTCCTTTACACAAGTCTTGGTATCGTCCTTATCTCGCTGTTTGTCCCGGAAGAATCTATTTAACTGACTCGGACAACGACACAGTACTTTGTATGAACGATAAGGGAAAAGTAGTCTCTCACAAAACAATAGAAGGGTCACGGTCATACGGGATCAGTGTAGACCCAGACACCAATAACATTTATATTGGTGGCAGGGATGACCACAAACTTTACCGACTCGATTCTCGTTTAGAGAGTTTCGAGTCTCTCTTAGATTTAAAGTCGGTAGATTCGGGGTGGCTCAACGCTCTTTGTGTATACACAGAAATAGACTCTATTTCAGTCATGGCTGGAGGTCTACTCACTTGGTAACTGTAGTCAGAGTTTTATAATATCCCATCCTTGTTTAATGTATACACTGTTACATAGTAACACTTATCTCACATGAACGTGTTCCATTAATGTTCTATTGTTACCATGGTTACCTAGTCACGAGATTACCTTCTCTCATTAATATGTATTGCTTTGTTTACATGATTAGTCTGCCGTGTTGTTTCGTACACTCAGTCGATTTTGGTTTTTAGTTAATTATTTAATTTTTTTTTTTTTTTCTTATTAATAGAGCGCTCCCTTTATATTTCTTTTTAATATTTATTGATTTATTCAGGAATATATTTATCTATATTTATTTCATGTATGATGACCCTTTTTATAAATCTATTTAGCAATCTTTATCCTGCAAGTTTCATATTAGTGATTTTATTCTATGGCTATGTGTTAAATCTGGGACCACTATACGTCATCAGTGGCCCAGGTTAAATGTTAGAGCTGGATAACTGTACTTACAAGCAAGCTTACTATAACTACCCTTCCTTGTGTTCAGTAAGTATAATCCAGTATAAACATAATATTTTTTTTTTCATATTTTATAATTCAATCCGTGTTTAACACTTTTAAAATGAGAGAGAGAGAGAGAGAGAGAGAGAGAGAGAGAGAGAGAGAGAGAGAGAGAGAGAGAGAGAGAGAGAGAGAGAGAGAGAGAGAGAGAGAGAGAGAGAGAGAGAGAGAGAGAGAGAGAGAGAGAGAGAGAGAGAGAGAGAGA